>JBBDGP010003198.1:0-305000 GCA_037952835.1 Lithobates septentrionalis | reverse complement strand
CGCTGCCACTGTACCATCAAACGCAGCCACTGTACCATCAAACGCAGCCACTGTACCCATAAATTGCCACCACTGTGCCCATTAAACGCAGCCACTGTACCATCAAACGCAGCCACTGTACCATCAAACGCAGCCACTGTACCATCAAACGCAGCCACTGTACCCATCAATTGCAGCCACTGTGCCCATCAAACGCAGCCACTGTACCATCAAACGCAGCCACTGTACCCATAAATTGCCACCACTGTGCCCATTAAACACAGCCACTGTGCCCATCAAACACAGCCACTGTACCATCAAACACAGCCACTGTACCCATAAATTGCCACCACTGTGCCCATCAAATGCAGCCACTGTACCCATAAATTGCTGCCACTGTGCCCCATCAAACGCAGCCACTGTACCCCATCAATTGCAGCCACTGTGCCCGTTAAACGCTGCCACTGTACCATCAAACGCAGCCACTGTACCCATAAATTGCCACCACTGTGCCCATTAAACGCTGACACTGTGCCCATCAAATGCAGCCACTGTACCCATAAATTGCTGCCACTGTGCCCCATCAAATGCAGCCACTGTGCCCCATCAATTGCAGCCACTGTGCCCGTTAAACGCTGCCACTGTACCATCAAACGCAGCCACTGTACCCATAAATTGCCACCACTGTGCCCATTAAACACTTTTACCACTTTTAACTGTAATTTGCTTATATATATATATAAAGCCCTATGTGCTTTTATATGTGTCTTATCTATATATAATGCACTCTTTAAATGTGCTTTAAAATGCATGGTTTTCCATTTTATGAACAAGAAAATAATGACGTTATGCTGTTGGGCTGGTATAATAATGCTATGGGGCTGGTATGACATTTTTTCCAGGGCTGGTTTTCATTCCCAGTCCGGCCCTGCCCCCAGGTCCCTTTCCATATTTTTGCCACCCAAATGCATTTTGCCATGTAGTTGCCCACCCCATTAATTTGTTCAGATCTACTTGCAAGGTTTCCCCATCCTGCGGAGAAGTTACTGCCCTGCTTAGCTTAGTAGCATCCGCAAATACAGAGATTGAGCTGTTTACCCCATCCTCCAGGTCGTTTATGAATAAATTAAATAGGATTGGTCCCAGGACAGAACCCTGGGGGACCCCACTTTCCACCCCTGAGTATTCTCCATTTATCACTTCCCTCTGAACTCACCCTTGTAGCCAGTTTTCAATCCATGTACTCACCCTATGGTCCATGCCAACTGACCTTACTTTGTACATTACTATTATACTCACATTTACACATGTTACCCCACCAATGCACCCATTATTTATATAGGTACACCTTGGAAATATCACTCGCAACTTGTTGACTTTTATTTCTGTTCACTCAATATTTCTTACTTCCCTGTTTGTTTGTATCCCTCTCCTCTTCACTTCTGCAGTTTTTCTTGTCCTTTTTCTTTGCTAACTTCCTTCATTCCTTCTTTCTCCCCTCTTTTCTTATTCCTTTTTTCTTTTCCCTTTCGCCTTTTCCCTCACTATCCCCCCCACCTTTTCTCTCTCACTTCCTTCCCTTTCACAGTACACCTCCCCATGTTCTGCAGGACACTCCTGTATTTCTTGTACCCTAGCCTACTACTTTATACTTTCATTACAATGGGATATTAACCATTTAAGTTTTATAAATATATAAATATATATATATATACATATTCATGTACCTTATTATGGTGTACATGCTACGTAGGACTTCTAGGTGATTGAGTAGACCTCAATAAATATATTTACATCTATACATTCTATTATAGAGAGTATGCCCTGCTAGATCCATGGGTTACACGTGGGCTGACATTCTTTTTTCCTTTTTTCTGTTTTCTGTTCGTTTTTATTTTCTTTTCCATGCTCTGCTGGACACCCTGCACCCACCATACTCAACCATATTAGTGCATTTATTTTTGGATAGGACTACTGCCACTATCTTAGATACATATACATCTTTGTTATACTTCATTACAGTGGGTACGCTCTCCAACTATTATGGGTGACAGTCGGGTCCATCCTTCTTTTCTCCATTCATTCGCCATGCCTGCCCTGTGCCTGATCCTGGACCTCCGCGTCGTGGTCTCCTCCCCCTCAGCTCCCGGGGGAGATGCATTCCCGCCGCCCCCTGCCTGGGGCCGCCCTCTTTGGGGTCAAGTACCTGACAAGTAGGTATCGGATTACTAGCTCTGACTTCATGTTGTTGTCCAATTACAAACCATACTTCAATACATTTTTATTTGTTATCACAGATATCAGATATACACATCAGCCCCTGATGAAGCGAGGAGAGCTCGCGAAACGCGTTGGGTTAGAGATGTATTATGTATATCTGTACTTTTTATACTTTGATGTTATGTCATGATGGTTATGTCTTTAGGACCATTTTATCATGCTGCTGTTCTTATGTAACTGTCACCTATGTTTATGACCTGTACTGGATGATATTTATTCCAATAAATCTTGTTACTTATATACTCTTTCTATTTATATGTGATCACCATGGACACTTCATTTAAAGTCCCACGGGCAAAAATTCTTTGTTTCTTTACTTTGTACAGTAAACGTTTATGGGGAACTGTGTCAAATGCTTTTGCAGATAAACCACGTCTACGGGCCTTCCTTTATCTAGATGGCAGCTCACCTCCTCATAGAAGGTTAATAGACTGGTTTGGCAAGAACGATTCTTCATGAATCCATGCTGATTACTGCTAATGATACTGTTTTCATTACTAAAATCATGTATATAATCCCTTATCATCCCCTCCAAGAGCTTGCATACTATTGATGTTAGGCTAACTGGTCTGTAATTCCCAGGTATGGATTTTGGCCCCTTTTTAAATATTGGTGCTACATTGGCTTTTCTCCAATCAGCTGGTACCATTCCAGTCAGCAGACTGTCAGTAAAAATTAGAAACAATGGTCTGGCAATTACTTGACTGAGTTCTTTAAGGACCCTCGGGTGCAAGCCATCTGGCCCGGTGACTTGTTAATGTAAAGTTTTCCAAGTCTATTTTTAATTCTGTCCTCTGTTAGCCATGAGGGTGCTTCCTGTGATGTCTCATGAGGATAAACACTGCAGTTTTGGTTACTGAAGCCCCCCGATTCCCTTGTGAAGACAGGAGAAGAATAAATTCAATACCTTTACCATCTCACCATCCTTTGTAACCAGATTCCCTTTGTGATTCTTTATGGGGCCAATATGGTCTGTCCTCCCTCTTTTACTGTTTATATACTTAAAGAATTTCTTGGGTTTTTTTTTGCTCTCCTCCGCTGTGTCTTTCGTGTTTTATCTTAGCCGCTCTAATTGCACCCTTACATTTCTTGTTGCATTCTTTGTAAAGTCTGAATGCTGATGATGATCCCTCAGCCTTGTATTTTTGAAGGCCTTCTCATTTGCTTTTATATGCATTTTTACATTGGAGTTAAGCCATTCAGGACTTCTGTTCACTCTTTTAAATTTATTTCCCAATGGGATGCACTGGCTAATGCCCTTATTTAATATCCTCTTAAAGCAAACCCATCTCTCCTCTGTGTTCTTTGTTCCTAAGAATGTTCCCAATTTTATATCTTCTAGCAAGGTTCGTAGTTTAGGGAGGTTGGCTCTTTTGAAATTCAGTGTCTTTGTATTCCCCTTATGTTTCCTATTTTTGTGTGATTTATACTGACGCTAATTGACCTGTGATCGCTGTTTCCTAAATTGCCCCTTATTTCCATATCTGTGATCAGGTCTGTATTGTTGGTAATGAGAAGGTCTAGTAACACTTTGTTTCTCCCAACAAAGTTTTTTATTGTGAATCAGATTGCATACAAGTCATATTATTTGCACATACTTATACATGTATACATTGCAAGATAATTGTACGTAAAATAAAGATAGTTACATACATGAGTGGTCTGTTGTGCGTTTCTTCTGACGTTCTCTATTAATATTATCATTTAATGTAGGAAATGATTATAATACTTTCATTGAGGAGAGGTATTTCTCTGGAGTAAAAGAAATTTACAGTGATCATGAGCAAGTTTCCGAGTCCTGTAGCCATCGATCCCATATTCTATTGTATTTGTCTGGGCACCCTCTATTGATGTATATTCCCCGTTTATACGGGAGTGTCCCATTTACCTCTGCTTTCCATTCTTTAGTCTCGGGTGGTAAGGGACGCATCCACTTCCTAGCTATTATCTTTCTACATGAGAAGAGGGTCTCCTGTAGAAATACCTTGGTGTATTTTTCCAGTGGGTTCGGGAATACACCTAACAGGCATTGTTTGGGGTCCAGTGTCACAGGTGAGCCCATGTTGTCATGAAGGAAGGTCACTATCTGTTTCCATAGGCCCTGTATCTGTGGGCATGACCAGAGGAGATGGTAGTATGAACACTCTGAGGACTTACACATTGGACACAAAGTTGAGTAGTTGTGTTTGTATCTGGCTACCCTATGCGGGGTTAGGTATGTACGGTGTATTATATATAAGTGTGTCAACCTGTCTGACAGTTTGGGAGATACTTCTTTACACGTGTCCAATGCTTCTTCCCATTCCTCATCTTCTATGTTACCCAGATCCCTTTCCCAGCGGGATTTGAGACCGTATGCTATTTTTGTGGCTATTGGGATAGTGAGCATGTTGTAGAAACAGGAGATTAATTTTTTTGGGTCTGTATCTTTTATGATTGCTATTAGAGGGTTGGGAGCTGACTGTAATGGGAGTTGTGGAAATTGTGCCTGCATTGCGTGTCTCAATTGGAGGAATCTGAATACCATATTGCTGGTCAGATGGAATTCCTCTTTAAGGGTGTCAAAACTTTTAAGGGTTCCGTTTGACCAGACATGGTGTAAGTAGAGTATACCCCTCTCCATCCAAGGTCCCGGGTCATGGATGCTGTGGAGCTCTGGTAAGTCTCTGTTACACCATAAGGGAGTGCAGTCGTTATGTCTGGGTATATTGAGTTTGTTGTTTGCGAGTTCCCAGATGCGTCTGTACTGGTACATCAGGGATGTTCTGTGTGTGTTACCTTCATTGGTCCTAGTGCCCATAGTGATAGCATATATGGAATCTGAGGTTCCTTGGGCCCATTGTGGGCAAATTAGCATCCGGAATCTTTCACTGTCCACCTTATCTATATGGTAAAGTTGGGAGAGTTGGGACGCAATATAGTAGTGATTAAGGTCTGGGAGTGCTGTACCTCCCATGTCTGTTGGGTTTTTGAGGGTTTGCCATGCAATCTTGTGTCTATTTTTCCCCCATACAAAGGGTTTGAGAAGGGACTCCATTATTTTAAAGTGTTTTAGAGGTATGTATGTTGGGGCATGCCAGAGTATATATAATATTTTAGGGAGTAGTATCATTTTTATAAGGTTGATGCGGCCCCATACTCCTAAGGGTAGTCTAGTCCATGATTGCGTTTTAGTTTTAATAAGGGAATATAATGGTTTAATGTTGAGTGTTATATAGTCTGCTGGATTTTTGGAGGTATTTATTCCTAAGTATTTAATTGTGTCTACTCTTTGTAATGGTAGGGTGGCTTGGAATTCCGTGAGTGGGAAGGTGTCTATTGGTAAAACTTGGGATTTCCCCCAATTTATTTTGAGGCCGAGAATTTCCCAAAACGTTCAATTGTCTGAAGAGCCCGGTGGAGGGAAGGACCTGGGTCCGCCAGATAAAGTAATGTGTCATCAGCGTACATGCTGATTTTTTCTGTAAGGGTTCCAGTTTTTAATCCTATGATCTCTGGGTCTGTCCGAATAGAAATAGCCAGTGGTTCCGCAGCCAGAGCATACAGTAGTGGGGACAATGGGCAGCCCTGTCTCGTGCCTCTGTGGAGGTCGAACTTCTGAGACGGCCATCCATTCGCCACCACTCTGGCCGTGGGGTTCTGGTATAGTAATTGTACCCATTGAATGAAGTTTGGACCAAAGCCATATCGTTCGAGACAGCACCAGAGATATCCCCACTCAACCGAGTCGAAAGCCTTGGCTGTATCAAGGGTGACTATCACTCTTGTGCCTTCATTCTCATGTGTAGCCTGCAGGTTTATAAATAGTTTCCGTAGGTTAAAGGAAGTGTTACGTCCCGGCATAAAACCTGCCTGGTCAGCATGTATAAGGTTGAGTATCACTTGATTGAGTCGCATGGCTAGAATTTTGGCCAGAATCTTGATATCAGCCTGTAGTAATGAGATAGGGCGGTAAGATTCCGGGTGACCCAGGTCCTTGCCCGGTTTAGGTATTAAGACTATTGTGGCTTCACCCATAGAGGTTGGGAGGGTGAATTGTTTAAACATGGCATTGTAGAGGGTAAGCAATTTGGGGGTGATTATTTCATTGTAATGTGAGTAAAATTCTATGGGTAACCCATCTGAGCCAGGGGATTTAGATTTGGCAAAACTCGCAATTGCGGTGTCTATTTCTTCTTTAGTGAGAGGGGCCTCTAGAAGTTCCCTTTGTTCAATCGTAAGTTGAGGGAATGCTACTCCTTCCAGAAAGGGAGTCATATCGTCTGGTCCCTCTTGGGTCCTAGAATTATATAAGTCCATAAAGAACTCCCTAAACTTAGATGATACAACAGGAGGATCTGTGATTTTTTGCCCCTCTGGGCCCTGAAGTGCAATTACCACTGGGGGCTTATCCTCATTTCGAGCTAGAAACGCCAGGAGTTTTCCAGCTCTCTCTCCCTGCTCAAAATACTTCTGTTTGGCAAAAAATAATTTCTGTCTTGCTTTTTCGTATTGGAGTTGGTTCATGATCCTGGATTGTAGTTTTAAGTGGGAGGCGTTAGCTTGGGATGGGTCAGTTTGATATGTGTGTTCTGTGCGTGAGAATTCAGTCTCCGCCTTCTCATATATGTCTGATGAGTTTGTTTTGATCCTATTGATGCGAGTTATTAGGGTGGCCCTGGCGTGTATTTTAAAAGTTTCCCATACTATCAGGAAAGAGGCAGAGTTTGTGTTTTCTCGGAAGAAGGTCTCCCATTCGGCTGACAAGTCGTCATCTTCTGGCAGCAGTGTCAGCCAGAATGGATTAAGGCGCCATGAAGTTGGTGGTTTATCTATGTGGAAGGTGAGGGTGATCCAGTATGGAGCATGATCCGAGAGCAGTCTAGGACCAAATTCTGTCTCAAGGAGACGTGCTAACAGATTTTGGGATATAAAAATAAAGTCAATTCTTGACATAGTATTGTGTGTTGCTGAGAAGCAGGAGTATTTACGCGTGTGCGGGTGTTTATGCCTCCAGGTGTCTATCAAGTGAAAGGGTGAGAAAAGCCTGGCGAGTTTAGTGTCCTTGGGAAGGTTTGTAGCAAGTGGAGTTGGTCTCAGTCTGTCTAGTTCTTCATTAAGTGTACTATTAAAATCTCCCATCCATATTGTTTGAGCTGTTGGGTATTTTGCTATAAAGGAAATTCCTTCTAGTAGTATGGAGGTGGAAAATGGGGGAGGGACATAGACAGCCAGGATCAAGAAGGGTTCCCCGTGTAATTTAGAGGATATAAATATATATCTACCTTGTGGGTCAGTGTGCAGCTCGCATAATTCAAAGTGCACTGTTTTTGCGATGAGTACCGAGACACCTCTTGAGTGTGTTGTGTGGGTCGAGTGGAACGCCCAACCCACCCACGGGCGACGGAGTGTCATCTGAAGTCTACCCTCTATGTGGGTCTCAACCAGGGTCACCACATCCGCTCTTTGCTTTTTAAGAAATGCGAGAGCTGCCGCCCGCTTAATTTTGTCACGCAATCCCCTCACATTCCATGTAAGGAACTTCAATGACAGTCTGGGCATTGTTGTTTGTGACTATATATTAGTATACTAATGTAGCTTTTAGCCCCATTGTGGCGGGGCGATGTAGAATGGTTAAACAGAAGGGATGGGTGATATAACATATTGCATTTGTCCAGTAGACACCTGATAGATCCAAGACGTGTTAGTGTTGCAGACGTAGCAGTTAAAGTGCACACAATTAAGTTCAATTTTTCAGCTTCCCTTCCCCGCTCCCCCTTCCCAGCAGTGTCCCCCACCCAGCCAATGCTAGCCTGCATCAGTAACAGAGTTTTCTTTATGCTTTTGCATCTGGCAGCATAATAAAAGAAGAGATAATAAGAGGGCAATAAATAAAATGGGATGGACTTCTGTGCACCCAGCCTGAGGCTCCCTTTCCTTAGAAGAAACAAAACAGAAAGTATCAGGCTCCCAATACATCCGCAACATAACATGCTATGGGTAGCAAATGAACACCGGATAAACGTAGGATATAGCATTGTCATACACATGTAAACCGAAGCACGTGTAGTTGAATCCAGTTTTTTAGTCCCCCCCCCCCCTCCCCCCTCCCTGAAACGTATTCTCTCCAATTGGTCTCGGTGTATATGCATGACAATACTTTCCCTGTGGACCCGGACTTGACACTATATTGAAGGGTAACATATTGATATAGAAACGGAAATTGTAATAGAATATGTTTTTGTGGTCTCAATCTACACCCCTCTTTCCTTAATAGGAAAAAAATAAAAAGGGTTAGATTCTTTCTGGTCATGTGATGTAACTCACTGCATACAGCACCTGAACACCAGTGAAACATCAGGTATGCCAGCGCTGTACGCTTGAACATTAAAACACATACATTGAAATTCAACTTGTAAGTTTCCCCTCCCCCCTCCCCCCTCCCTGCTTTGCATCTTCCCCAACTGATGCTAGCATTCACCCATAACAAAACTTTCTTTGCAGTCTCGGCCCTGACGGCATATTGAGAGAAAAAATAATGAAAGTAAAGTATTTGAAGTAGGATGATTGTCTGTGCACCTCTAAACTTCTCTTTCCATAAAAGAAAAAACACAGAGAGGGCTAGCCTCTCTTCACTCAGGTGTGTATCTGGAGTTTGCACATTATCAAGGTTGGTGCTGTTGTGGTAGTTTCTTCTTAGGCCGTCAATTCCAGACTTGCATGGGGGCAGAGTACGCTGCACTCTACTTGTGGATTGTAGGACTGTAGTAGTCCAGAGCTCCTTTGAGGTGTAAAAAGTAATGAGTGTAGTTCGATCACTTAAGGAGTTGTCCTAGGAAAGTTCCAACATTGTGTATCGGCAGTGATCCGGAGAATATAAACTGGATCGAAGCCCACAACAGGGGAGTACATGTAGATATTTGTGTAGACACTGTGTCCCTCTACCCCTTAGGCCATCTTCACAATGATAACAACTGGTGAAGTAAATGGGGGTGAGTGTTCAGTGTGGGAGATTGATATTGGGTTGCTGTTGCATCTATTGGAGGGGTGTGCGTGTGGAAGATTAACGTATGGTTACATACTCACAGACACCTTAATCCGCCTTTTCCAAGTTGTTTCTGCGTTCTATCCAGGCCATCAGCTCAGCGGGATCTTCTAAAAAGGAAGCACGGCCGTCGTGTTCCACTCGGAGACGCGCTGGAAACAGCATGGCATATTTCATGTTGAGGTTTCTAAGCTTGCGCTTGGCTTCCATGAAATTTTGTCTGCGTCGCTGCACCTCGGACGAAAAATCAGGGAACACCGCTATTTTTACGTTGCCTAGGGGGATGTTACCCCTTTCCCTTGCAAGTCGCAGGGCAGCGTCTCTATCTCTGTAGTTGAGCATTTTGGCTATAAAAGTACGTGGTGGGGCTCCTTGTGGTGGCGGTCTGGCGGGCATGCGGTGAGCTCTTTCAACTGCCAGCATGGGGGAGAAGGCCTCTCTACCATAGGTCTTGATGAGCAATTGCTCCAGGAAAAGTGTGGGGTCCTTACCTTCAGCCCCCTCTGGTAGTCCAATGAGGCGGAGGTTACATCTCCTACTTCTGTTCTCAAGGTCTTCTTGCTTGGAGAATAGTTGTTGGATTTGCTGCTTCATGTGGTGCACCTCCGTTCTCATTGGGGGAATGGTGTCCTCCACGTCACTGATGCGGGTTTCAGTTTCTTTAACTCGGTCCCGGAGTTTATGGAAGTCTTGTCTGATCAAGGATATGTCTACCTTGACTTCTTCTATCTGTGAGGCAAGTGATGTTCTGCAGAGGGTTATTGCTTCCAGCAGCTTATCTGTGTCTCCCGCTGTGCGCTCCTCGCCATGTGCAGCGTCGCCATTTTCCGCCTGGTCCTCCTTGTCTTGTCGGCGGTATTGATCCAACTTAGATGTGGCGGCTTTCTGAGATTTCGATGGCGACATGATGTCCAGATGTTGGGGTATCTAGGGAGATGGGAACAGGAGCTAATCTTGTTGTGTCAATGTGTGAGGTGTTACCCCTCCTTTCTCAGAGATATTGGCAGACTGGAGCTATGCCCTGTAAGATGCAGGGGGCCGAGTAGGTACTGTTTAGAGGGGAATAACAGGGCCGCAGACTGTGTTTGCAGTACAGGCAGAGGAGGTAGGTGTGCCAAAATGGCCGCCGGTCACAGCATATAGGCCTAGGCCGCAATCTAGGCCGGTTATGGACGTCAGTCTCCCTGGGCCTCTGATGGTTAAATAGGCCAGTAATCAGGGGGATGAGTGCAGTCCAGCTCTCCCAGGGGGTTACCCAGCAGCTAGGTACCTGTGTAGTGAAGCAGGCTTCAGGCAGGGCCGCAGATGAGGAGGACCAAGATGGCCGCGACCTCCGGTGGTAGGCCGAAGCTGCGGTCTAAATTTATTATGCCGCCGAGCGGGAGATCGCCGCTCCGTTCGGGCCGTCACGCGTTCCTCCTCCGCAGGAACCAGATGGTTCTGTTCCAGGTGTCCCAGGGACACAATCCAGCCAGTTTTTTAGTGCAGAAAGTCCAGGATTATTGAAGAACAGGAGTTATGGACGGAGCTCTGTGTCCACACGTCCTACTCCATGCTGTGTCAGGCCACGCAGTAACACTTTGTTTCTAGTTGGTGCGTCTACCATCTGACCCATGAAATTGTCCTGCAAGACATTTAGGAACTGGTGAGCCTTAGACGAATGCGCTGTTCCTTCCGCACAGTCTATGTCTGGATGATTAAAATCCCCCATTATGCAGACACCTCCCATCCTTACCACTAATCCAATTTGTGAAAGGAGGTCCATCCCCATCTCCTCCCTCAGGTTAGGGGGCCTATAGCATACTTCCAGTATTACTTTCCCCTTAGTTTCATCCCTTTGGAGCTCTACTCATAAGCATTCCACCTTCTCCCTAGCTCCCCTAGTGATGTCATCTCTCACATTCACTTGTACATTATTCTTGATATACAGGCATACCCCTCCCCCTTTTTTACCCTCCCTATCCCTGCGATAAAGGGAATACCCTTGAATGGTTGCCAGCCAATCATGAGCTTCTGGGAACTTCTGGGAACTGTTGAGCTTCTGGGAACTTTGTTGAAATTATTACTGAACCTTTGCATCACTTACTACAGAAGCCCTGCATTCTGTGTCCCTTTAAGCCACAGCTAGTATTCAGTGCAATGAAAATCACACCAAACTTTTCCTGTGGCGCAGAGCGCTGTACTTTTTCTCAGCTGCAGGGGCCCAACTTACAGAAAATGCCCCTTACCTGAGCTCATCATTGCGCATCCATTCCAGATGCTTGTATGTGACATCACATACAAGCACTTGGGCTGGATGCGAGAGTTGGATCAGCAGGATGAGTGTGCCAGGATGTGTCTCATCTCTGTTTCCTTTTACTACTCTGCATATCACATATATTATAGATGAGAACAGGGTACAGCGGTGGAGCAGATGAGCAGGAGGGGTTCAGAGGTGGGACAGATGAGCAGGAGGATACAGCGGTGGGGCATATGTGCAAGGAGGTACAGTGGTGGAAGAGATGGCAGAGGCGAAAGGAGGTACATTGGTGGGACAGATGAGCAGGGGGTTACAGCAGTGGGGCAGAGGAGCGGGGGGGGGGGTACAGAGGTGGGGCAGATGTGCAGAGGAGAAAGGAGGTACATCAGTGAAACACATGAGCAGGGAGTTACAGTGGTGGGGCAGAAGAGCAGGGGGTACAATGGTGGGGCAGATGAGAAAGGGGGTTACAGTGGTGGGGCAGATGAGCAGAAAAGTTCAGTGTTAGGACAGATGAGAAGATGGTTTAGCGGTGAGACAGAAGAGGGTGGGGGTACGGCGGTGGAATAGATGTGCAGGGAGGTACAGTGGTTGGGCAGATGAGAAAGGGGGGCATTGGTAGGGCAGATGAGCAGGGGGTTACAGTGGTGGGACAGAAGAGCAGGGGGTTACAGTGGTGCAACAGAAGAGCAGGGTGGTAGAGTGGTGGGACAGAAGAACAGGGTGGTACAGTGGTGGGATAGAAGAGCAGGGTGGTACAGTGGTGAGACAGAAGAACAGGGTGGTGCATTGGTGGGACAGAAGAGCAGGGTGGTACAGTGGTGGGACAGAAGAGCAGGGGGGTACAGTGGTGAGACAGAAGAGCAGGGTGGGACAGATTTGAAGGGGGACAGTGATCTGAGGTGTGAAGGTGCATGAATTGGGGCTGATCTGAAGTGTGGAGTTGCAGGAATTGGGGCTGATCTGAGGTGTGAAAGTGCAGGATGTTAATTTCTCACTACTAAATAGTTTACAGCATTTACTTTATAAAAACAGTGCAGTGGTGGGGCAGATGTGCAGGGGGTTACAGTGGTGGGGCAGATGTGCAGGGGGTTACAGTATTGGGGCAGATGGGAAAGGGGGTACATTGATGGGGCAGGTGAGCAAGGTGGTACAGTGGTGGGGCAGATGAGCAAGGGGGTTACAGTGGAGGGGCAAATGAGAAAGGGGGTACACTGATGGGGCAGGTGAGCAAGGTGGTACAGTGGTGGGGAAGATGAGCAAGGGGGTTACAGTGGAGGGGCAGATGAGCAGGGGGTTACAGTGGTGGGGCAGATGAGCAGGGGGCTATAGTGGTGGGACAGATTTGCAGGGGGGACAGTGATCTGAGGTGTGAAGAGGCATGAATTGGGGCTGATCTGAAGTGTGGAGTTGCAGGAATTGGGGCTGATCTGAGGTGAGAGTGCAGGATGTTAATTTCTCACTACTAAATAGTTTACAGCATTTACTTTATAAAAAAAATCTTTTCGGGATTGAGAGTGTGAAGTTGACATTTTTTTGTTATAAAATCGGCACGCTCAATTTCTTTGAAAACATTTTTTGGCATACTGTGCTCAAAAGGTTGCCTACCCCTGCTTTATAGCATTAGAATGCATCAATATAAATGAAAAGAAATGCTGGACAGGTTTGATAGCAGATATACAGAGCACAAGGAGCAAGTAATATGTTTCCACTCAACACTGTCAATGTAACAAATTACCATATATCCACCAAATATTCCATAGCTGTATATTTGATTGAAAATGTGATGAAAACGGCTAGTGAGTTGGCAGGCAGCATGAAACAAACAGAAGTAAGAATAAGCAAAATGCATTTATCATTTCTGCTTTAACTTCAAAAACCTTAGCTTGTAATTCACGATGCATAAAGAGGAAGATTTAAACATACATATTCATTCTGGTAAACATGTTTGCATCTTAACTGGCCACATTTTAGAAAAACAATTACCTTCTCTGTGAAAAAGTCAGTTATTCCTTATAGGGTCTCTTTGGCTATAACAGTCGTACACATGTACAAGAATAAAATGGTCTGTTGATTTAAATCTAATATTTCTTTTCTTGCTAGAGACTGGAGATATAAGCCACCTGACATTTTCTAATATATCTCGGTGACTCTATTAGTTAGCGTTCTACACTTGAGTTTCCTAATCTGCATACCTCCCATGGCCTTCATAATGTTACAAAATGATTAACCTATCACTAGGCTATTCATGCAAGCCATATATATATATAACTAGTTTTAATTCTTATTTTTAAAGGAACCTGTCCTTACAGCAATATGGAGGCTACATTCTTCTTATCAGGGACCAGTATACAGCTAGAGAAATCAAAGAAAACTCAAAACTTTGATTCTGCCTACCTGTCAATGACTGAAAAGAATTAAGTCTTTGCATCATCATAATAGCCAGGCAACCAGAATTTTAAAATAAAAATTTCAAGAGAGGCAGCCGATGTATTTTCTTAGCAAAAGGTTCTCTATGAAGTAAACCTATCAGTACGTAAGTGGTAATTACAGGATCCAGCACTATAATGGTGTGGTACCTGCACAAACTTTTTAAAGATTCCTCTGCAGTCCTGAGAACGGTGAGGTCTTTTCTAGATGGACTTTTATTTGCATTAGGTGGGTCTTGCATTCCTATACAAGTTTGTAGGAATGCAAAATCCACTTGAAGAAGATCAAATGCAGTTCAGAAGGAGGTCAAGGAAAATGCACCTCTAAATGAATTCTGACAGATTTCAGAAATGGCTCAAATTGATGTCAAACTAAAGCCTGTGCCCAAAGCCAGTCGACACAGTCCCTAACGTCAGGCTGCTGTAACTGCCTATTATCAATGCATCCTGGAAGTGCCACATGATACTATTGGCAAGTAAGACTGCCAGGATAGAAGCAGCCCTATATGAACATGCAGAAGGTTGGTGAGAGTAAGGTTGGCACTGGACACTACAAGGAAGTATCAATGCGCCCCAAAGCTCAAACAGAGAGCAACAGAGACAGTTTCTAGGGCTGTACATGCAACGCTATGATTCGCAGCCATGCCAGAAAGTACATGTGAACGAGTCCTTCATTTATTTATTTTTAATTTTATTTTTTTTAATTTTTTACATTTCTATTTATTTTACATTTTTTTAAACGGCCCTTTTTGGGGGACTTATCAGGGTTATATCAGGGAAATATCAGGGTTCTTAAAAGATCCCTGATGCCTTACATTAACATCTGAGAAAGGGACTGAGGGCAGGATGGAGGAGCAGATGCTAGAACTGACCCCTCCGGAGGGAGGGAGAGGAGAAGAAGCCGGGAGCACTGCATGGGAAGGAACAAGAGGATCAGTTTCTGCAATAAGGCAGTACAGCTGGGTGCCTGGACCCCCCCCCCCCCTCTTTTGAATGAATAGAACACAGGTCTGGTACAGGAGGGTAGGCTGTACTGCCTTCTCATCGGTCCTGGTGCACGGGGGCACACCCAGCACACCCCCTGCGTACGCCTATGACCTCTAAGGTATGTGAACCATTTGGATTCCCATTAGATGACATTTCAAGTCAGACTCAGAAAATGTTGAAATGAAAGACAGGGAAGAAAAGTAGGATGAACGTCTATGGTTGTTTTAAATATATATTATAATATCTTACATCATATTTCCTGTTCAGGTAAGAGCACTTTTACATACATATTTCTTTTACAACAAAATTACTCAATGTGTGTGTGTTTTAAGTGAATTTATAATGAGTTTGTATATATATATTTTGCATTCTAGATAAACTCTGGATTATTTTTCTTGTTAATAAACATTTTCAAAAGAGTTTCATTTTTAGCTAGTTAAACATGGAGATGGGCTCGGGCATGTTCGAAATCCCACGTGCCCAATCATGCCAGAAAGCCGGCACTGCACACAGCTAATCACAGGCAGTGAGACATTTCCGAGTTCGCAGCTGCACAGATCGGGAAAAGTCTTACTGCCTGTGATTAGCCGTGTGCAGTGTCGGCATCCTGACGGGATCGGCACGTGGGATTTCGAACATGCCCAAGCCCATCTCTAGTTAAATATAAAACATACATACAAATATGTTGTATTCTAACTTCAGACAGGAACAGCTTCTAAATAACCTATAGCTCTGTAAAATATGTATTATTAGTGGATCCTGAATGAAATGTTTTTTCTTTAAAAAAAAACAATTGTATGCAAATACAAAAAAAAACCAGATATGAAACAATTATTATAATTTACCTTTAACCACTTGCCGACCGCCGCACACAGATGTACGTCGACAAAGCGGCACGGGCAGGCATAAGGGCTTACCTGTACGTCCCTGCCTGCCCGCGGGTGGGGGGTCCGATCGGACCCCCCCCCCCCCGGTGCCTGCGACGGTCGGCAAATGTCCCCCGGCGATCGGTGGTGAGGGGGAGGCCATCCATTCGTGGCCCCCCCCTCGCGATCGCTCCCAGCCAATGGGATCATTTCCCTGCCTCTGTATTGTACACAGAGGCAGAGGAAATGATGTCATCTCTCCTCGGCTCGGTATTTTCCGTTCCGGGCCGAGGAGAGAAGACTGTAATGTGAGTGCACAACACACACACACACAGTAGAACATGCCAGGCACACATTACACCCCGATCCCCCCCCCCCCGATCGCCCCCCGATCCCCCCCCAATCACCCCCCCCTGTCACAAACTGACACAAAGCAGGTTTTTTTTTTTTTTTTTTTTTTTTTCTGATTACTGCATTAGTGTCAGTTTGTGACAGTTAGTGTGTTAGGGCAGTGAATGTTAGGCCCCCTTTAGGTCTAGGGTACCCTCCTAACCCCCCCTAATAAAGTTTTAACCCCTTGATCACCCCCTGTCACCAGTGTTGCTAAGCGATCATTTTTCTGATCGCTGTATTAGTGTCGCTGGTGACGCTAGTTAGGGACATAAATATTTAGGTTCGCCGTCAGCGTTTTATAGCGACAGGGACCCCCATATACTACCTAATAAATGTTTTAACCCCTTGATTGCCCCCTAGTTAAACCTTTCACCACTGATCACCGTATAACTGTTACGGGTGACGCTGGTTAGTTCGTTTATTTTTTATAGTGTCAGGGCACCCACCGTTTATTACCGAATAAAGGTTTAGCCCCCTGATCGCCCGGCGGTGATATGCGTCGCCCCAGGCAGCGTCAGATTAGCGCCAGTACCGCTAACACCCACGCACGCAGCATACGCCTCCCTTAGTGGTATAGTATCTGTACGGATCAATATCTGATCCAATCAGATCTATACTAGCGTCCCCAGCAGTTTAGGGTTCCCGAAAACGCAGTGTTAGCGGGATCAGCCCAGATACCTGCTAGCACCTGCGTTTTGCCCCTCCGCCTGGCCCAGCCCAGCCCACCCAAGTGCAGTATCGATCGATCACTGTCACTTACAAAACACTAAGCGCATAACTGCAGCGTTCGCATAGTCAGGCCTGATCCCTGCGATCGCTAACAGTTTTTTTGGTAGCGTTTTGGTGAACTGGCAAGCACCAGCCCCAGGCAGCGTCAGGTTAGCGCCAGTAGCGCTAACACCCACGCACGCACCGTACACCTCCCTTAGTGGTATAGTATCTGAACGGATCAATATCTGATCCGATCAGATCTATACTAGCGTCCCCAGCAGTTTAGGGTTCCCAAACACGCAGTGTTAGCGGGATCAGCCCAGATACCTGCTAGCACCTGCGTTTTTCCCGTCCGCCCGGCCCAGCCCACCCAAGTGCAGTATCAATCGATCACTGTCACTTACAAAACACTAAACGCATAACTGCAGCGTTCGCAGAGTCACGCCTGATCCCTGCGATCGCTAACAGTTTTTTTGGTAGCGTTTTGGTGAACTGGCAAGCACCAGCCCCAGGCAGCGTCAGATTAGCGCCAGTACCGCTAACACCCACGCACGCAGCATACGCCTCCCTTAGTGGTATAGTATCTGAACGGATCAATATCTGATCCGATCAGATCTATACTGGCGTCCCCAGCAGTTTAGGGTTCCCACAAACGCAGTGTTAGCGGGATCAGCCCAGATACCTGCTAGCACCTGCGTTTTGCCCCTCCGCCCGGCCCAGCCCACCCAAGTGCAGTATCGATCGATCACTGTCACTTACAGAACACTAAACGCATAACTGCAGCGTTCGCAATGTCAGGCCTGATCCCTGCGATCGCTAACAGTTTTTTTGGTAGCGTTTTGGTGAACTGGCAAGCGCCAGCGGCCTAGTACACCCCGGTCGTAGTCAAACCAGCACTGCAGTAACACTTGGTGACGTGGCGAGTCCCATAAGTGCAGTTCAAGCTGGTGAGGTGGCAAGCACAAGTAGTGTCCCGCTGCCACCAAAAAGACAAACACAGGCCCGTCGTGCCCATAGTGCCCTTCCTGCTGCATTCGCCAATCCTAATTGGGAACCCACCGCTTCTGCAGCGCCCGTACTTCCCCCATTCACATCCCCAACCAAATGCAGTCGGCTGCATGAGAGGCATTTTCTTTATGTCCTCCCGAGTACCCCTACCCAGCGAACCCCCCCAAAAAAGATGTTGTGTCTGCAGCAAGCGCGGATATAGGCGTGACACCCGCTATTATTGTCCCTCCTGTCCTGACAATCCTGGTCTTTGCATTGGTGAATATTTTGAACGCTACCATGCACTAGTTGAGTATTAGCGTAGGGTACAGCATTCCACAGACTAGGCACACTTTCACAGGGTCTCCCAAGATGCCATCGCATTTTGAGAGACCCGAACCTGGAACCGGTTACAGTTATAAAAGTTAGTTACAAAAAAAAAAAAAAAACACATACAAAAATATAAAATAAAAAAAAAATAGTTGTCGTTTTATTGTTCTTTCTCTCTCTATTCTCTCTCTCTATTGTTCTGCTCTTTTTTACTGTATTCTATTCTGCAATGTTTTATTGTTATTATGTTTTATCATGTTTGTTTTTCAGGTATGCAATTTTTTATACTTTACCGTTTACTGTGCTTTATTGTTAACCATTTTTTTGTCTTCAGGTACGCCATTCACGACTTTGAATGGTTATACCAGAATGATGCCTGCAGGTTTAGGTATCATCTTGGTATCATTCTTTTCAGCCAGCGGTCGGCTTTCATGTAAAAGCAATCCTAGCGGCTAATTAGCCTCTAGACTGCTTTTACAAGCAGTGGGAGGGAATGCCCCCCCCCAACGTCTTCCGTGTTTTTCTCTGGCTCTCCTGTCTCAACAGGGAACCTGAAAATGCAGCCGGTGATTCAGCCAGCTGACCATAGAGCTGATCAGAGACCAGAGTGGCTCCAAACATCTCTATGGCCTAAGAAACCGGAAGCTACGAGCATTTTATGACTTAGATTTCGCCGGATGTAAACAGCGCCATTGGGAAATTGGGAAAGCATTTTATCACACTGATCTTGGTGTGGTCAGATGCTTTGAGGGCAGAGGAGAAATCTAGGGTCTAATAGACCCCAATTTTTGCAAAAAAGAGTACCTGTCACTACCTATTGCTATGATAGGGGATATTTACATTCCCTGAGATAACAATAAAAATGATTTAAAAAAAAAATGAAAGGAACAGTTTAAAAATAAGATAAAAAAATAATAATAATAAAGAAGAAAAAAAAAAAAAAAAAGCACCCCTGTCCCCCCTGCTTTCACGCTAAGGCGAACGCAAGCGTCGGTCTGGCGTCAAATGTAAACAGCAATTGCACCATGCATGTGAGGTATCGCCGCAAAGGTCAGATCGAGGGCAGTAAGTTTAGCAGTAGACCTCCTCTGTAAATCTAAAGTGGTAACCTGTAAAGGCTTTTAAAGGCTTTTAAAAATGTATTTAGTTTGTCGCCACTGCACGTTTGTGCGCAATTTTAAAGCATGTCATGTTTGGTATCCATGTACTCGGCCTAAGATCATCTTTTTTATTTCATCAAACATTTGGGCAATATAGTGTGTTTTAGTGCATTAAAATGTAAAAAAGTGTGTTTTTTCCCCAAAAAATGCGTTTGAAAAATCGCTGCGCAAATACTGTGTGAAAAAAAAAAATGAAACACCCACCATTTTAATCTGTAGGGCATTTGCTTTAAAAAAAATATATAATGTTTGGGGGTTCAAAGTAATTTTCTTGCAAAAAAAAAATATTTTTTTATGTAAACAATAAGTGTCAGAAAGGGCTTTGTCTTCAAGTGGTTAGAAGAGTGGGTGATGTGTGACATAAGCTTCTAGATGTTGTGCATAAAATGCCAGGACAGTTCAAAACCCCCCCAAATGACCCCATTTTGGAAAGTAGACACCCCAAGCTATTTGCTGAGAGTCATGTTGAGTCCATGGAATAATTTATATTGTGACACAAGTTGCGGGAAAGAGACAATTTTTTATTTTTTTTATTTTTTTTTTGCGCAAAGTTGTCACTAAATGATATATTGCTCAAACATGCCATGGGAATATGTGAAATTACACCCCAAAATACATTCTGTTGCTTCTCCTGAGTACGGGGATACCACATGTGTGAGACTTTTTGGGAGCCTAGCCGCGTACGGGACCCCGAAAACCAAGCACCGCCTTCAGGCTTTCTAAGGCCGTAAATTTTTGATTTCACTCTTCACTGCCTATCACAGTTTCGGAGGCCATGGAATGCCCAGGTGGCAAAAAAAAAAACCCAAATGACCCCATTTTGGAAAGTAGACACCCCAAGCTATTTGATGAGAGGTATAGTGAGTATTTTGCAGACCTCACTTTTTGTCACAAAGTTTTGAAAATTGAAAAAAGAAAAAAAAATTTTTTTTTTCTCGTCTTTCTTTATTTTCAAAAACAAATGAGAGCTGCAAAATACTCACCATGCCTCTCAGCAAATAGCTTGGGGTGTCTACTTTCCAAAATGGGGTCATTTGGGGGGGGTTTGTGCCACCTGGGCATTCCATGGCCTCCGAAACTGTGATAGGCAGTGAGGAGTAAAATCAAAAATGTACGCCCTTAGAAATCCTGAAGGCAGTGATTGGTTTTCGGGGTCCCGTACGCGGCTAGGCTCCCAAAAAGTCCCACACATGTGGTATCCCCATACTCAGGAGAAGCAGCTAAATGTATTTTGGGGTGCAATTCCACATATGCCCATGGCCTGTGTGAGCAATATATCATTTAGTGACAACTTTGTGAATAAAAAAAAAAAAAAAAAAAAATTTGTCACTTTCCCGCAACTTGTGTCAAAATATAAAACATTCCATGGACTCAACATGCCTCAAAGCAAATAGCTTGGGGTGTCTACTTTCCAAAATGGGGTCATTTGGGGGGGTTTTATGTCATCTGGGCATTTTATGGCCTTCAAAACTGTGATAGGTAGTGAGGAGTAAAATCAAAAATGTACGCCCTTAGAAATCCTGAAGGCAGTGATTGGTTTTCGGGGCCCCGTACGCGGCTAGGCTCCCAAAAAGTCCCACACATGTGGTATCCCCGTACTCAGGAGAAGCAGCTAAATGTATTTTGGGGTGCAATTCCACATATGCCCATGGCCTGTGTGAGCAATATATCATTTAGTGACAACTTTTTGTAATTTTTTTTTTTTTTTTTTGTCATTATTCAATCACTTGGGACAAAAAAAATGAATATTCAATGGGCTCAACATGCCTCTCAGCAAATTCCTTGGGGTGTCTACTTTCCAAAATGGGGTCATTTGTGGGGGTTTTGTACTGCCCTGCCATTTTAGCACCTCAAGAAACGACATAGGCAGTCATAAATTAAAGGCTGTGTAAATTCCAGAAAATGTACCCTAGTTTGTAGACGCTATAACTTTTGCGCAAACCAATAAATATACACTTATTGACATTTTTTTTACCAAAGACATGTGGCCGAATACATTTTGGCCTAAATGTATGACTAAAATTGAGTTTATTGGATTTTTTTTAGAACAAAAAGTAGAAAATATCATTTTTTTTCAAAATTTTCGGTCTTTTTCCGTGTATAGCGCAAAAAATAAAAACGGCAGAGGTGATCAAATACCATCAAAAGAAAGCTCTATTTGTGGGAAGAAAAGGACGCAAATTCCGTTTGGGTACACCATTGCATGACCGCGCATAAGCAGTTAAAGCGACGCAGTGCCGAATTGTAAAAAGTGCTCTGGTCAGGAAGGGGGTAAATCCTTCCGGGGCTGAAGTGGTTAAACACAAAACTGACAAAGGCTCAACTGTGATTTAGTGTAAGATGTAGTGATCACTAGGTTGAATATGGACATTGTCCTTTCATTGTAACAAAGACATTCTTAACATTGTGCCATTTGTATTTTCCTTTTAATGTGCTATAGCTAAGCTGCCAAAATTCTAGTGGCACAAACTGCCAAAGACATTCTGGCTGTGGGGCTCTATGATTGATCTTGCAGCTGTCACTATGATCACATCACTGATCTCTCACTCCATTACCCTGAATGGAAGGGAAATGATTCCCTTTTGCTTTGCCAAAATAAAGCATAGGGCTGTATGCGAGACAAGTATTATTAATCTAAAAAATGTTCATTTAAGTGCTGGGCACAGTTTGGGGATATTTATCTGAGGCCTTTTTATGCCAGATAACAAAATGTATTAAGTTTCTTCACATGAATACATTTTATTAATTAACAAGTTGCTTGCTGTTTACTTCAGGGTTTGTCCTTTCTCTTGGATCACACCAAAATATTGCATGCTCTGAAATTTCTCTTGCTATAGGCAACTTGATCAGTAAAAAGATTACTTTCCTCTTTGCAGATCAGAAATATGTCTCTAGGTGCTAAAAAAGAAAAAATAAAAGATAGTTGCAATGCTTTGCATCAAATTTAATTTAAAAAAAGTTGCAGTGCTAAAAGACAGTTTAAAAAAAGGTGTATACAGTACTGTTGACCAAAAGGGGAAAAAGTGGTTACGACACCTTAAAACACTGTTCTCCATCCTTTACTAAAAATAAATTATGCTTGGTCATGGATGGTATAAATTATTTTCCAAACTTTCATCAATGGTACAAAGATTTAAAAATTGGTAAAATCTAGGTCTGGACAAAAGGGCAAAATCGATTTGGACTTTGTCCACTCATTCTTTAAGTTTAAAGAAAGCTCGTACCAAAAGAAATATAAATTGTGAATTGTTGACCTAGAGTAAATATTCATATCAACTGTTTTGACTTTGTTGCCTAAACACTTATTCTGGTTTAGAAACACAGAAAGGACTGCGATCATAAAGGAAGCAGAACAGCCAGGTAACTATAATTTTGGAAAGGAGTCCAGAAATGACAGCCCAAATATTTTTCTCAAGAGCTCCTAGATACAATAGATGTTCTGATTAGATTATTGACAGCAATCCAAAAGACCCCTAACCCCTTCTCTAAAACAGCTGTTTTCTATCTCCTAATGGAAATTGGAATCTCTCCACCTTCACCTCTGTTGCCCTATCTATCTCTCTGTTACCTACTCACGCAGAAGTATTAAACTGAAATGTTGTTTATGAGACAATGGGGTTGATTTTCTAAAGGCAAATAGACTGTTTGCTTTGCAAGGGAAGTTGAACTTTGCAAGATCATTTTCTCCAGAGCTTACTGAATGTGTTGAAGCTCTGCAGACTTTCTTCAATCAAGCACGTACACGCAAAAATACAGTCTTTTTTAATTTGTTATTTTCTTTGCAAGTAATTGTGTATTTTGTGCAAAGTGAAATTTCACCACATTCACCAAGCTTTGTGTAAAATGTCCCTGCAAAATGCAACTTCCTTGCAAAGTGAACAGCCTACTTGCTGTTCACCCCAAATAATTCTCTTAGCAAGTCAGTACACCCAGTTTTCCTCATCTAAATTTCTATGAGTACTTTCATCTACATTTATTTACAACCCAATTTACCTGGTACTGTATATTGTCTAAGTTGGATATTGGTTTTCATTTCCTGTACCTTACAAAGGAATGGTATAGGCCAGTGATGGCGAACCTTGGCACCCCAGATGTTTTGGAACTACATTTCCCATGATGCTCAAGTACACTGCTGAGTGGATGAGCATCATTGGAAATGTAGTCTCAAAACAACTGGGGTGCCAAGGTTCGTCATCACTGGTATAGGCCCTAAAATGCCATGACAATATAAATATCCCTCAAATGACCCCTTTTTGGAAAAAAAAAGACAGTCCAAGGTATTTAGTGAGCGCCACAGTGATTTTTTTTAGAATTGTAATTATTTCTCACACACGGCATAGTCATACGTACAATTACATGATAAAACTCATTCTGCTACTCCTCCCAAGTATGGGGGTACCACATATGTGAGACTATTTCAAATCCTGGAGGCATAGAAGGGCCAAAAATTCAAGGAGCACCTTCAGGCTTTTCAGGGCCATAAATCATATTTCTTGAGTCCCTGAGGAGCCAGGACAGGAGAAGTACCCACAAAATGACCCCATTTTGGAAAGCAAACACCCTACATGATATCAGAGCAGCCAGTCATTGTACATGATCACCACCACAACAGTACAATGTCATCATAGTGACACTATACTACAGTCCCAATGACTGTAGTGAGCACTCACTGTGATCACAGAGCGTGCCCTAGAAGCTACATGGGAGTCCTCGGCACAGCTCCTGTCTGGCTGTTTATGTAAATGGGCCAAACAAAAAGCAGTTAAAGTGGAACTTGAAAGTGAAAGTTCAAATTATCCTTCTCCTCCCTCTCTACTGTAATGATATTGTTTTTTTTTCTGGGTTCAGGTAACTTTTTCTGAAAGGTACCCACTCTCACTTCCGCAATTCTCACATAGGCAGGAATTATGAATGTTTGGTTTGCCCTAACAACCTACTGGGACATGTCACACGTCCAGGGAGGCTAAGGGAACAGTGTGAATGTGCAGCATGATCATATGCGTGCACAGTGGGGAGCCAGCTGTTCCTCCTTAAGATAAAGGGCCACTACAACGTCAATGAAATGAGAGCACTTAACCAAGGACACCAACACTTAAACCAACAATCAACATATGGGAGAACATCTCCACTGTCAGCCAATATAGGGGAGCACTTCTCCACTTAACACCAAAAATGCTGATCACCACACACTATGCATACCCCAGACATACTTCTGACTGTTTTGCCCTGTACATACACTTTATTGTACATTGCAGAATCCTGATCACAGCACTCTCTACAGCGTGCTGTGTAATGCATAATCCTAAACAAAGTGTTCATGGTCTTAAATGTTGCTGGTTGCTTAGTAGTCCCCAAAAAATTTAATGAAGTTCTCCTTTAAGGTAGCCTCGGACAACATGTTAGCTCTAAATTCTGTGTACTTCTGTGTACTTTTTGAAGTAATAATAGGACTATAGCATATGTGAGTAGTCTATACAGCCAATTTGCTCTGGTTCCATTTTACCATGCTTCTTTAGGTTACGCCCAGCATTCAGTATAGTGGGGCTTTCTGTCTTCTTCGCTATACCCAGGGGTGCTGTAGTCAGTTTTTTTTTGTTTGGTTGTTTCATTTCCCAGTGTTTCTTGAAATGGTGCATCTGCTTTTATTATAGCTTGGAATTCAGGATTGAAAATTAGCTCCCTACTTACAGACGCAGCACCAGCAAAAATATGACTGGAGCTGCCTCCGGAGAGCTGCCTGCTTGTTAAATGTAGCAGTTCTACTTTCCCTGGTCTACTAATTCACTTTTATCTTTGTCTACTTATCAGTACAGTAAGATTAATATTTTTCTCATCAGTACTCCTACTTTTACAAACAAAATACTTTCTGGGATTAATTTGCTAATTGTTCACTTTGAAACGTTAAAGGCTAAGTTCACCTTTTTCCAGATAATATCCTATCCAGGGGGCTTGGTAGATATTAAAAATCTATGCAGCTATGTAAAATGATCATTCATTTTATAAGTGTTCCCTTAGAAGCCCGGCTAATAAAATCCTAGTTAGCAACCCCCATGTCCTGTCTCATCGCTAGGACACGAGAACTGCTAGTTTTCAGTTCTGCAATGCTGAGAGTGAGTATCCAATGGTTTTCATGTCCTACCAACAAGTCAGGACATGAAGGTTAGCCAGGCTTTCGATGGGACCCACATAGCCTATAGGTAAAACAATAAAATGATTGATCAATTTACAAAGCGGCATTGATTTTTTTATATTTACTGAGGGCCCTTGACTGCATAGGCTATTGTCTGAAAAAAAGTGAACTTAGCCTTTAGGGTCCATTCACACTGGCGTAAAAAACACCAGTGCTCTTGGTGGAAAAAATTAAGATTTTGAGTGTTTTTTTTGTAGTAGCGTTTAACAGTGTTTAGGTGTGTTTTTTATTAAGCCAATGTGCATGGAGCCTAAGGCTCCATGCACACTAGCTTAAAAAACTCCAGTGCTCTTGGCAGATTTTATATTAGTGTTTAGGAGCAGAAATGGGTCGACAACCACGGTTCAGTTCTCTCCAGAACTCTCGAACACCGCAAACCCTACTGAAGTCTATGGGACCCGAACTTGAAAAATCAAAAGTCCCCATTTTGAAGGCTTATATGCAAGTTATTGGCCATAAAAAGGGTATGGGGGCCTGGTTACTGGGGACGTGTACCAATGCAAAAAAAAACTTTTAAAAAAGATTTTTTTAACCGCCTCAGCTTTAAGATTTAGGATTTTACCCTCTTCCTGACCAGAGCACTTTTTGCGATTCGGCACTGCGTTGCTTTAACTGACAATTGCGCGGTCGTGCGATGTTGCACCCAAACAAAATTGACGTCCTTTTTTTCCCATAAATAGAGCTTTATTTTGGTGGTATTTGATCACCTCTGCGTTTTTTATTTTTTGCGCTATAAACAAAAAAAGCGACAATTTTGAAAAAAACACATTATTTTTTACTTTTTGCTATAATAAATATCCCCCAAAAATATATAAAAAAACTATTTTTTTCCCCAGTTTAGGCCAATATGTATTCTTCTACATATTTTTGGTAAAAAATTGCAATAAGCGTATATTGATTGGTTTGCGCAAAAGTTATAGCGTCTAAAAAATAGGGGATAGTTTTATGGCATTTTTATTTAAATTTTTTTTTTAGTAATGGCAGCGATCTGCGATTTTTATCGGGACTGCAACATTATGGCGGACACATCGAACACTTTTGACACTATTTTGGGACCATTGTCATTTATACATCGATCAGTGCTATAAAAATGCACTGATTACTGTGTAAATGACACTGGCAGTGAAGGGGTTAACCACTAGGGGCGATGAAGGGGTTAAGTGTGTCCTAGGGAGTGATTCTAACTGTGGGGGGTGAGGGCTTCAAGTCACATGACAGCGATCACCACTCCCGATGACACAGACCGTGATCTCTGTCATGACACAAGCCAGAATGGAGCAATGCCTTGTTTACATAGGCACGATCGCCGTTCGCTGGGAGCACGGACACGCTGTATGATGCTCAAAGTGAAACAATAAAAATGAAAAAAAAAATCCTTTAAATATAGTGCCTGGGGGGTTCCCCTTAGTCTGCCTGTAAAGTGGCGCATCTGTACTGTGTCTAGAACCTGCTGCAGCAAAACTGACATTTATAAAAAAGAGACATTTACATTGATTTTCCCTACAACCTTTCTTTATTTGGACAAGCTGGAATTTAGACGCTGGGTATGTGGGTGGCAGGGAGTGTATTTTTTTTTCAATGCAGCAGCTGGGGCAGAGAAATTTGCCTGCTATACTCTACAGCTGGTGGTGTGCTGCTGGCAGACGTGTTGCAAGGATCTGTGACACCCTTTGCTATACCATCATCCCTGTCAGCGGAGGCTGCAGAGAGAGGTCATGAGGTATAACGGAGTGTAGACATGAAAGCTGAGGAGTGAGGAGGAGAAGAATTGTGTCCCTTGTGTGCGGCTTTCAGGTGCTCTTACTAATGGGCTGAGTTGTGGGAGGTTAATGCCTTGTCAAGCGTGTGGTACCCAAATGGCTGGTGTTTTTGCAATGCTTAATCTGCTTGCAGTAGAGATTGCAAATTGCACATGTGCTTAAAAAGGCCCACACAGCTGAGCTGTGGGACGTGGGAGATAACAGCTCCACAATCTGGTGGAACAGAGTGGCTGCTCTTTACTCTTCCATGATAACTGCCTCTGGAGAACATCCTGCCTCATTGGGGTTGTTCCTCCCTCTCACCTTCCTCCTCTGCTTAATGCGGCACCCAAGTCACATCAGTGAACTCATCATCATCATCCCCTCCATCCTCATATTCACTGAAGTCAATTTGGCAACACACTGTGGCTGGGGGAACATGACTGCCAATTTGTTGTTTATCAGTGTTCTCCCCTCACTGTAGGCTCATGTTACTCCCTTCCTCTACCTCAGAACCAACATCAGAATCAAGTAATGTTTGTGCATCTTCAAGAAGAAAATGGCTGACGCTGTGTTCAAATAACTCAGCTGACTCCTCCATGCATGATGCTGGGGCTATGGCAGGAGTAGCTGTGGACAAGGAGGCAGTATAAGCCGCTCTGGCAGCTGCGGCGGACTGCGCAATAGTGTCAGGTTGGATCATAGAGGATGATGAGGATGAGGATGGTTTAGTAAGCCAGTCCACCACCTCTTCTGCATGCTGTGGCTGGGTAGCACGGGCAACATCACTAAACAGAGACAAATGTACCCTGCCTGAGGACAGACCTTGTCCACCTTTGCCTGTGGACACAGACGCTGCTGGCCCCCTCAAAGTGCCATGAGAACTTCTGCCTCTTCTTGTTGGCCTCCTAGACATGGCGGGTGTGGGGGGGCCTTAGTACCCAAATTTAATAGAAACTGGGAAATCTGTAAGCTTAATTTGGCCTGTGATTTTTCACTGCCATCAGTAGATATCACTGGTCATAGCATGAGATTTCACAAACAAAACTAAGGTATGAATATTTATATTTTCCTCAGTCAATCCAGTAGGAGGTTTGGGTCCCTGGTGCATGCAGGGGGCTATATAAATATTTGCGACAGGCCATGTACTCTCTCTCTTTCACTGGGGTGAGGAATAGGGAAGTGCAGTTAAATGGAGCTCTGCTGTTAGGCCCAATAGCCTGGTTTGGGGCCTAACGTGTGTTGAAGTGGTCCTGAAGCTGTCCTGCCTGGTCTGAAGGAAGCTGTGCCAAAGAGAAGACTCAGGGAAGATCCCTTGCTGGAGAGCCAGAAAAAAGGTTGGTGTCTCAGAAGGGCCTGAAGACTCACTTGGAGGGCACACTGAAATTTGGGAACATGCTTCCAGTTTGCTGAGTCGGCTTAAAGGTTCTGGCACTGTGAAGCTGGACATTGATCTGGCCCTGATCTGTTATGGCATTTGGGAGCCCTAACCCTCACCTTTTTAAATGTTGTGTCAGTAAAACTTTAACCACTTCCCATCCCGCGTATAGACATATGACGGCTGCAAGGTGGCTCTCTCATCCTGGGCGGCCGTCATATGACGTCCTCGGCTTCCCGGCTGTCTAGGGAGCCAATGCGTGTGCCCAGTGGCTACGATGTCCGCCGGGCATTGCTTGTCACATAGCAATGATGTGGATCTGTGTGTGTAAACACACAGATTCACGTCCTGTCAGGGGAGAGGAGACAGATCGTGTGTCCCTTCTATATAAGAACACTGATCGGTCACCTCCCCCAGTCAGTCCCCTCCGCCCCACAGAATCACTCCCTAGGTAACAGTGACATTTACACAGTAATCAGTGCATTTTTATAGCACTGATCACTGTCAATGGTCCCAAAAATGTGTCAAAAGTGTCTGCCGCAATATCGCAGTCCCGATAAAAATCGCAGATCACCGACATTACTAGTAAAAAAAAAAAATAATAATAAAAATGCTATAAATCTATCCCCTGTTTAGTAGGCGCTATAACTTTTGTGCAAACTAATCAATATATGCTTATTGCGGGGGTTTTTTAACAAAAATATGTAGAAGAATACATATCGGCCTAAACTGAGAGAGAAATTTTTTTTTTTATTTGGGATATTTATTATAACAAAAAGTAAAATAAATTGTCGCTCTTTTTTTTTTTATAGCGCAAAAAATAAAGACCATAGAGGTGATCAAATACCTCCAAAAGAAAGCTCTATTTGTGGGGAGAAAGTGATCAACATTTCATATGGGTACAGTGTTGCATGACCGCGCAATTGTCAATCAAATTGTTACAGCACTGAAAGCTGAAAATTGGTCTAGGCAGGAGGGGGGTGAAAATGCCCTGTACTGAGGTGGTTAAAAAGACAAAAGTGACTGGTGCCCAATATGCTTTCTGGGTCTACCCATTGTAGCCATTGAGCCACCCCTGTCTCTGGAGGTGCTATGCTGCCCTTGGATTGTCAGAGGGTGCTACAAGGAAAACCTATCAGGCAAAAATGCATAGATGTAAAATGAAAATTCGCAACTGTAGTAAACCAGGCACAAACCTAAAAAGTTTTCCCAGCCAACTTACCAGCTAGCCAGCTAAAAGAAACAAGCAATTTTCTAACAATTTGCATCAAAAACAATGGTTTTAGTTTACAACATTTAGCAAATATATATGGAAGTCACTGTAGATTAGACAGGTTCTTTCCCAAACAGTGCAGAGGCAGCCAGACACACAGGTACAACTGTCCATTCACTCCATCTCGTTAAACAGTCTAGAGGTTGTCTTTTTAATATTTTCTGTTTGTAGAAACTTTAACAGGAGGGGACAATGGAGAATGGGATACTCCGAAACACGTATTTATATTCTGCAGAGGAATCTTCTTACTTAGCAACAGTAGCACTAATGTAGGTAGACTGGGACAGTCGATTTTTTTTCATGGCTGGGAACTATAAAATAGTATAAGCACAGATAAAGGCAAACATAAAACAGTCCATGTCAATTTATCTCCATAGGCATAGCTCCCAACTGTCCCTGATTTCAAGGGACTGTCCCTGATTTGGAGAAATGTCCCTCTTTCCTGCTCATTTGTCCCTCATTTTGGTCTGATCCATATAGTTGTATATAAAATGCACTTTTTATCTTTCAAAAAGTGTTTCCCAGTGCTAAATCTTTCATCCAAATTCTAAATTGCTGCTTTTGTACATTTTAAAAGCCAATATAAAGGAATAGTAATGGTAAAAAAAAGCACTTGTGAATTTAATTAACCTTTTTTTTTGTTAATTCTCCTTTAAGGGGGTATGGTAGGGGGTGTGTCCTATGGCTACATACGTTTGTTTGTAGGTGTCCCTCATTCCTATTTTAAAATGTTGGTAGGTATGCCATGGGGGAAAAAGGACAATCTCCTTAGGGCTCCAGACTATTTAACAGCAGCCCAGCTACCATCTGGGCACCCCTCTCCCCTAAGGATTGGCTAGACTCTGCTCAGTATTCAGGCTAGACATTTGAATTCTCCCTTCCTAAACTCTAGAAACTTCTTCCAGAGGCAGGGGAAAGCAATAAAACTCTCAGCCTGTGAAACTCTGAACAGACCAGGCCAAACAATTACTGCCGAAGCCAGAAGAAACTAAATTTACCTAGCAGCCTAAGTAGCAGAACCCCCTCACTGACTCATCAAGGGCCCTCTATAAAGTATGGTCCTACCTCTACTATGAGAGCCTCCATGTTGGAGCATATATGATAATGGCAGATAAGCCTGGAGGAATCCAGTTCCTCCTGAACGGTACACGAACACACCAGAAGCCCAGCAAGAGTACAATGGCAGCTGAAGGCATCTAGCGTGTTCCCATACCAATTCTATTCATTCATATCCATTACTCTATATGTTCCAACATGCAGATTCTCAAAGATTAGAATTCGGACTGCACTGTACAGAGGGGCGTTGTACAGTGTAATTTTTGTTTTTGTATTTTTTTTATGCAGGCTAGCTGGTATGTTTGCTAGGAAAACTTCTTGTTTGTAATGTGCGTAGCACTATCCCCATAGGAGTTGCAAATGTCAGGGTTTCCGACTGCTGCAAAGCCAGTCACTTAGCATTTTCAACTTGAATCCAGACACAGAAAACAGCCCTTGAGCTTTGTTTTTTGTTGTTTTATTGAGGGGATGATAACTTGAATGGAGTTAGGGATTACTGGATGTCACACTTAACAGTAATGCTGCATACACACGGTCGGAATTTCCTGTCAAAAAAAGTGTGATGGGAGCTTTTGGTCGGATATTCCGACCATGTGTATGCTTTCTTCAAGACAGACCTGCTACAGCTGGGAGTCTCTCCCCTTGTCTGTCCCTGCACGGTGCTGATTTACTCACTCTGTCTCTCTTCTTTGCTCCTGCTGCCTCTCTAGAAAGTTTTCCTCCAACTGCTTCCTGTGGTAGGATGCTTCCAGGCCAGCTCTCAAAGCTCCAGCCCGAGGTAAACCTCCCCCAGCAGGGGTCCCTCAAGGGCCACCGACAGACTCCCTCAGCACTGCTTTTCCATCTTCCACCAGACTCCCCTGCTGGCATGGCCCATATCTGTTTAAAGAGGAACTGCAGTCTGCTCACATGATTTGTAATAAAAACATCTTTGCCATTCTGAAGCTTCTCCCCAACCACTTTGCAATTTATTTTATATATACTGTGATTCTGTACTTGCCAAATATGCGGCAGAAATCTCCCTCCACTAAGTCTGGTTGCATCCATTTTAACTGTGGGCACCTGAAGCTGCTGCCTGTTCACTTCCTGGATTTACACAGACACACAGAGGCACACCTCCAGCTCTGCAGCCCTGCAGCTCTTATTGGCCCTCTTATGACTCATCTCCTCTCCCTTCCTGGCAAAGAGAGAGAGCTGTGCATGATGTCATAAGCCTAGGCTAATGACCAAACAAGAACGGGGCTGTATAAGTTATGTACTGGCAGAAAAAAAATGTTTTACTATCCAAAGTTAAAACAACAAGGGCAGAAGATTTAATAGATGGAAAATTGAAAAAATGACTGAAGTTCCGCTTTAAGGGCACCTTAGTTCCCTGCCGGGCCCACTCCTGGGGATTGGCCAAGGGTCCTCAAATATGCAGAGCAGCCCCTCCTAATCTCCGCCTACTAGTATCTAGAATGTTCTCCAACTTTCCAGATCGAGGAGGAGGCACCAAAGGGCTGTCTGTATGAGTTATCCAGCCTAAGACCCCTTTCACACTGAGGCACTTTACAGGCGCTAAAGCGCTAAAAATAGCGCCTGTAAAATGCCTGTAAAGCGCCTCTCCTGTTGCTCCAATGTGCAAGCCCGCAGGCACATTTACCCCTTTTTCGGCTGCTAGCGGGAGTTAAAAGTGCCCCGCTAGCGGTCGAAAAGCACCGCTGAAACAACGGTAAAGAGTTGCTAAAAATAGCGGCGCTTTACCGCCGATGCCCCCAACGCCCCAGTGTGAAAGTGCGCTAACCTCTAATAACCCTGACCCAATTACAGACTCACAGGCTAAGCATGAGTCAGAGTATAGTTTGCCTACTCTCACTCGTAGCACACACTAGAGGGTGCTACAAGTGCAAAGCTCGTTCATGTACACCTTACTTTTAGGCTGCATTCACACCTGAGCGTTTTCAGCTCATAAAACGCTCCTAAAATGCCCGAAAAATGCCCAACAAGCAAAATCCCATTCATTTCAATGGCACATCTGAGCGTTTTGTCACCTGAAGCAAAACGCCTGAAAAATGCCCTAAGCTCAAAAAAGAACATGAGCTTCTTTGGGGCAGATTACAGGAAATTTTCCCGCCTTTCACATTGGTGACCTGAACAAAATCGCGGCAAAAAACGTGACAAAATCACGGTAAAAACGCTGTAAAAAATGTGGCAAAATCACGGTAACAATGTGCGACTGTAAATGCAGCCTTAAAGATAGCTTATGTAATCCAGCATTTTTATTGCGGTACATCCTTGCTTTATACTTAGTTCAGAACCAGGTTTGTTCCAATAAAGTTTGTTACAAACAAAAAATAAAAAAACAAACCTCTTCAAAATTTCCCTTTACAGTGGTTGTAAACTCCTATTGATTAATTGTACCTATAGATAAGCCTATAATAAGGCTTACCTATAGGTACTGTAAATATCTCCTAAACGTGCACCGTTTAGGAAATATTTATTGTATACGCAGCCGATGACATCATCAGCGCATGCGCTCTGAAGGAACAGCCACCCGTGCCGGGTCTGAGGGCGGGTCTGACAAAGGCTGTGTGTGCGGGAGGTGCGCCTGGTATTTGCTACCACAAGGCGAGAACCACCCGCAATGTCATCATCATGGCGCACTTCCCCAGGAGCTGGACGGAGGAGCCTCCAGTGGATAGTGTAGTGGGCTGGCATTTACCTATGAAATGGGAGATGGATAGCGTGGACTTGAACCCCCCCAGGGGCGCACGGCAAACACCAGGCCCTGGCCAGCCGTGCAAGCACACCTGTGACTCTGTTGAATGCAGAGCCCCCCCCCCCCCCTTACATCAGAGTTCCCCCTTAGATCATAATCAGTGTCATTGTCCTTTACACCAGGGTCTGCAGAGTTCTCCCTTGCACTGCAAGGGGGAATTCTGCAGACTCTGATGTAAGGGGGAACTCTGTGCTGGCTCGATTATATTAACTGGCTCCAGACAAGCTGCCGCAGTTTACTGTGGCAGAATGGCATGGGTGGGCAAAACGATGTTTCAGAACCGATCAGTCTCTAGGCCCAGGCCAATGATTTCTGGCCTGGAGCTGCTGGTCGGTTCTGACGAATGAAATCCTTCCCCTGCCTGTAAGTGTAAACACAGGCAGGGGAAGTGATGTCATCTCCCTCTCTGGAATTATTTTCCGTTACATAAAGAGAGGAGAGAGGACATCCAAACGTGAGTTGCACCAGCACTACACTGACACAGTACACGTAGACACACATTTCATCCCCGATCATCCTCTGATCGCCCCCCCCCCCAGTTAACCCCTTCACTCCCTGTCACTGTGTCACCCAGTGCAGTGTTCATATTTTTCTTTGATCACTGTACTGGTGTCATTTGTGAGACTAATCAGCATTAGGGTACTTAGTAGTAGGCCAGATAGGTCTAGGGACCCCCCCTAAACACCCCTAATAAAGGTTTAACCCCCTGATCACCCGGCGGGTGATATCAGTTAGGTTTTAGCATCATTTAGGGTCTGGGTCGCCCCAGGCGGCGTCAGATTAGTGCCAGTAGCGCTAACAGCCAAGCACGCACCATACACCTCCCTTAATAGTATAGTGTCTGAACGGATCAATATCTTTGAACTGATCAGAACTATATTAGCGTCCCCAATAGTTTAGGGTTCCCAAAAACATATTGTTAGCCCCTCTGCCCAGCTCAGCTCAGCCCACCCAAGTGCAGTATCAATCGATCACTGTCACTTACAAAACACTAAACACATATCTGCAGCTTTCGCAGAGTCAGGCCTGATCCTTGTGAACGCTAACAGTTTTTTTGGTAGCATTTGAAGCAGTCGCTGACAGTCAGGTGTTCTTTTTTTCTGTGAGTCTCACTAGTTGTACCAATAAATTTAGAGGCCAAAATGTCCAATCGAAGGTACACTAGTGAAGAGCCTTACACGTTTCTGAGCATGACAGATGAGAGTGAAGAGGAAATCACCCATCTGTCAAATTCTGGCTTAAAATACGAACATGTAGACAGTAGCAACACCCTGACAGATAGCCTTGATGACGGAGTAGTGGTCCCTGCCAAGGTCAGGCATATCCAACCCCATTCTTCTGCTGTTGTTTTGGTGCAAGAACCGTAGGGCTCTCGTATGGAGCAGAGGGCCAGTACTAGTGCAGCTCATCCTTCTGGTAAACTGGCAAGCACCAGCGGCCTAGTACATCCTGGTCGTACATCCAGCACTTGGTGATGTGGTGAGTCCAATAAGTGCAGTTCAAGCTAGTGAGGTGGCTAGCACAACTAGTGTCCTGCAGCCACCAAGAAGAAAAAGACAGGCCCGTCGAGCCCATAGTGCCCTTCCTGCTGCATTTGCCAATCCGAATTGGGAGCCTGCACTTCTGCGGCACCCGTACTTCCCCCATTCACTGGGCAACACAGAATTCAGGTGGAAACAGTTGATTTTATGTCACTTGATTTTTATTCGCTGTTTTTCACGGAAGATCTCTATAGATCTATTGTGGACCAAAGCAATTTGTATACTGGTCAATTTATCGCCGCCAATCCCCAGTTGACCCTTGCCAGAGATCGGTGACCTATTACAGTCTCCGAATTTAAGACCTTCCTGGGCCTATCACTCCTCATGGGCATAACTAAAAAAAGTGAGTCATATTGGTCCACTGACCCAATTCACCATACGCCCTTGTTCTCTGCCTCCATGACCAGGACACGATACGAGCAGATCTTGCGGTTCATGCATTTCAATGACAATGAACTCTGTTGTCCATGGGGTGACCCTAAATACAATCGGCTCTACAAAATTCGGCCCCTCGTAAACCACTTCAACCAGCAGTTTGCAGCCTTGTTTACTCCCGATCAAGTTGTCTGCGTTGATGAGTCCCTGATTACGTTTTCTGGGCGCTTGTCATTCAAACAGTATCTTCCCAGCAAGTGTGCCAGATATGGGGTCAAGATGTATAAGCTCTGACAGGGCAACAGGCTATACATATAGTTTTATGGTTTACGAGGGAAGAGATAGTTACGTAGAGCCGGAGAACTGCCCAGACTACATAGGGAGTGCTAGTATGATTGTGTGGGACTTGGTGTCACCCTTATTCGGAAAGGGGTACCACTTGTATGTTGACAATTATTACACAAGCGTGCCACTTTTTAGTCACTTGTTTGATCATGGAATTGACGCATGTGGCACCGTGCGATCTAATCGCCGGGGCTTACCCCAGCGGCTTGTAGATTGCCGTCTTAGGCTGGGGGAGAGAGCCTGCTTGAGATGTAGTAATTTGCTCACTGTCAAAGTGGAGGGATGATAATAATGTTTTTGTTCTGTCCTCCCTTCACGCAGACACTATGATCCATATTCAAATGGTGACTGGTGTTGTGGAGAAACCCCTCTGTGTCCACGAATACAACCTTAACATGGGAGGGGTGGACCTCAATGACCAGTTGTTGGCGCCATACCTAATTGCCCATAAGGCCAGACGCTGGTATGAAAAAGTGTCTGTATATTTATTCCAATTGCCTCTGCTGAATGCTTATGTGCAATACAAAACTTCAGGACGAACTGGATCCTTCCTTAAATTCCAGGAAGCAATCATCACAGCCCTTCTGTTTCCAGACGGTGCTGTGGCCCAACTTCTCAATCCAAATGCAGTGAGCCGGCTGCATGAGAGGCATTTTCTGTATGTCCTCCCTGGTACCCCTATCCACAGAAATCCTCAAAGAAGATGTAGTGTCTGCAGAAAACGCAGATATAGGCGTGACACCCACTTTTTTTGTCCCTCCTGTCCTGACCAACTTGGTCTTTGCATTGATGAATGTTTTGAATGCTACCACACACTAGTGGAGTATTAGCGTAGGGTACAGCATTGCACAGTCCTAGGGCACACTTACACAGGGTCTCAAACGATGAGATGGCCATCACATTTTGAGAGACCCTAATCTGGAACGTTTATAGTTTATATAAAAGTGCAAAAAAACACACAAAGACACAAAAATAAAAAAGCCAAAAATAGTTTTAGTGGCTTTATTCTTTGGTTTTATTTTTCTTCTCTCTCTTTTGTTCTCTCTCTTATGTTCACTCTCTATTGTCTGCTCTATTGTTCGCTCTCTATTGTTCTGTATCTATTGTTCTCTCTCTGTTGTTACTGTATTTTAGAACTGTAAAATTTTATTTTTATTATGTTTTATTGTATTTGCTTTGCAGGTATTGTATGTCTTACTGTTATACTGTAATGTTACTTTGTTTTTTTGTTAACCATCATTTGCTTAGCAGGTACGCCATTCAGCTGCAGCACGGATTTATTTATTCTGACAGCAACAGCGTTTGCTCCCATGATACGTAAAGCTGTGACTCCAGCACCGTAGGAGGTGATTTCACCACCCCGGTTAAAAAAAAAGAGCATATATGCCGAATTTGCTCCTAACATTAGGGGTGGATTTCCCCTATGCTTTGGCATATATTTTTTAGGCACAGATTGCGCTAAAAAATAAAGTTGTTTCATTGAGTTAATGTTTTATTGTTACCATCAGCTGCAGCACTGATTTATTTATCTTGACAGCAACAGCGTTTGCTCTCACGATACTAAAATCAGCAACTCCAGCTCTGTAGGAGGTGATTTCACCAACACAGTTAAAAAAGAAGGTGCATTTATGCCCATCATTAGAAGTGGGTGGATGAAGGGTGGTATTCTAATAGCATACCCACCAATCAATCTCTTTTTTTTGTTCAGCCCACAGGCTGCAGGAGAAAAAGAACATTACAATATATGCCCAACAAGGACCAGTGACGTACTGAGTGGTTATACCAGAATAATGCCTGCAGGTTTAGGTATCATCTTGGTATCATTCTTTTCAGGCAGCAGTCGGCTTTCATGTAAAAGCAATCCTAGCAGCTAATTAGCCTCTAGACTGCTTTTACATCAGTGGGAGGGAATCCCCCCACCGTCTTCCATGGTTTTCTCTGGCTCTCCTGTCCCAACAGGGAACCCGAGAATGCAGCCGGTGGTTCCGCCAGCTGACCATAGAGCTGATCGGAGACCAAAATGGCTCCAATCATCTCTATTGCCTAAGAAACCGGAAGATATGGAAATTTAATGACTTAGGTTTCGCCGGATATAAACAGAGCCATTGGGAAATTGGGAAAACATTTTATCACACCGATCTTGGTGTGGTCAGATGCTTTGAGGGCAGAGGAGAGATCTAGGGTCTAATAGACCCCAATTTTTTAAAAAAAGAGTACCTGTCACTACCTATTGCTATCATAGAGGATATTTACATTCCCCGAGATAACAATAAAAATAATTTAAAAAAAGAAAAAGAAAGGAACTGTTTAAAAAATTGAAAAAGGGAAAATAAATAAATAAATAAAAAAAAAGCCCCCCTGCCCCCCCCCCCCCCCCCCGTGCTCAAGCGCAAAGGCAAACGCAAGCGTCGGTCTGGTGTGATAAGTAAACAGCAATAGCACCATGCATGTGAGGTATCACCGCGAAGGCCAGATCGAGGGCAGTAATTTTAGCAGTAGACCTCCTCTGTAAATCTAAAGTGGTAACCTTTTTAAATGCTTTTAAAAATGTATGTAGTTTGTCGCGGTTTGTGCACAATTTTAAAGCATGTCGTGTTTGGTATCCATGTACTCGGCATAAGATCATATTTTTTATCACATCAAATATTTGGGCGCAATAGTGTGTTTTAGTGCATTAAAATTTTTTTTTTTTTTTTTTTACAAAAAAACTACGTTTGAAAAATCGCTGCTCAAATACTGTATGAAAAACAAAAATTGCAACACCCACCATTTTAATCTGTAGGGCCTTTGCTTTAAAAAAATATATATAATGTTTGGGGGTTCAAAGTAATTTTCTAGCAAAAATTTTTTTTTTTCATGTAAACAAAGTGTCAGAAAGGGCTTTGTCTTCAAGTGGTTAGAAGAGTGGGTGCTGTGTGACATAAGCTTCTAATGTTGTGCATAAAATGCCAGAACAGTTCAAACCCCCCCAAATGACCCCTTTTTGGAAAGTAGACACTTCAAGCTATTTGCTGATAGGCATGTTGAGTCCATGGAATATTTTATATTTTGCCACAAGTTTCTGGAAAATTACAAACTTTTTTCTTTTTTTTTTTTGCACAAAGTTGTCACTAAATGATATATTGCTCAAACATGCCATGGGCATATGTGGAATTACACCACAAAATACAGTCTGCTGCTTCTCCTGAGTACGGAGATACCACATGTGTGAGACTTTTTGGGAGCCTAGCCGTGTACAGGACCCCGAAAACCTTCTTTCCAAAATGGGGTCATTTGGGGGGGGGGGGGGGTTGTGCTATATTGACATTTCATGGCCTCCGAAACTGTGATAGGTAGTGAGGAAGTGAAATCACTATTTTACGCCCTTAGAAACCCTGAAGGCGGTGATTGGTTTTTGAGGTCCTGTACATGGCTAGGCTCCCAAAAAGTCTCCCACATGTGGTATCCCCGTACTCAGGAGAAACAGCAGAACGTATTTTGGGGTGTAATTTCACATATGCCCATGGCATGTTTGAGCAATATATCATTTAGTGACAACTTTGTGTAAAAAAAAAAAATGTAATATTCCTGAAACTTGTGGCAAAATATGAAATATTCAATGGGCTCAACTTGCCTGTCAGCAATTTCCTTGGGGTTCCAAAATGGGGTCATTTGGGGGGGGGGTGTACTGCTCTGCCATTTTAGCACCTTAAGAAATGAGATGGGCAGTCATAAACTAAAAGCTGCGTAAATTCCAGAAAATGTACCCTAGTTTGTAGACGCTATAACTTTTGCGCAAACCAATAAATATAGCCTTTTTAAACAAAAACTAGAAAATATAATTTTTTTTCAAAATTTTCAGTCTTTTTCCATTGGTATCGCAAAAAAAAAAAGCAGAGGCAATCAAATACCATGAAAAGAAAGCTCTATTTGTGGGAAAACAAGGACGCAAATTTTGTTTGGGTACAGCATTGCATGACCACGCAATTACCAGTTAAAGCAGCGCAGTGCCAAATTGTTAAAAGGGCTCTGGTCATTGAGCAGCCAAATCTTCCAGGGCTGAAGTGGTTAACCTGACCTTTATGTAAATAGAGAAATATGTTTTTTGACTTTTGTTTTAACTGCTTCAGCCCTGGAAGATTTTCCTGCTCAATGAGCAGGCCATTTTTTGCGATTCGGCACTGCGTCTGTCTTAACTGACAGTTGCACGGTCATACGATGTTGAGCCCAAACAAAATTGACGTCCTTTTTTTCCCACAAATAGAGCTTTCTTTTGGTGGTATTTGATCACCTCTGCAGTTTTTATTTTTTGCACTATAAACAAAAGAAGGTCAAACTTGGAGAAAAATTGTTGAGCCCTATTTAAGAGAGTTCCAGCTTTCCAGTCAAGTTACCACCCTGACCACATACAAGTGGTGAAAGTGTATATGACCTTCCTGTTAGTTCAGGGGTCCCTTCAACAAGGTGAGCGGTTTGACTGGCAAAAGGGGGAGCACAGTTTGAAGATCACTTTTGGATTTGCATGAAGCACCCTGTATCACCGGTGTTATCTATTGGTCTTTTTCCATCTATGGACATTTCTAATTATTGATTGCGTTATTTAGCGCTGCACTATACGATTTCATTTGGGAGTGCAGTCGCTGTAGATCTGAGGGGGACATGCAAGGAAAATAAAAAACATAATTTTAGCTCGCACATGATTGGATGATAAAATCAGCAGAGCTTCTCCTCATTTCAGATCTTCCTCTCAGATCTACAGCGACTGCGATTCCAAGTGCACTTTCAGTGCACTTACAGTGCAAAGTGGCTTTGCCTTTCGAAAATAACCCCCCAATATCTTTTACTTTTAGCTATAATAAATATCCCACATTTTTTATCAAAAAAACACATTTTTTCCTCAGTTTAGGCCGATATGTATTCTTCGACATATTTTTGGTAAAAAATTGCAATAAGCCTATATTGATTGGTTTCGCAAAAGTTATAGCGTCTAAAAAATAGGGGATAGATTTATGGCATTTTTATTATTATTATTTTTTTTACTAGTAATGGTGGTGATCTGCGATCTTTATCGGGACTACAACATTATGGCGGACACAACGGACACCTTTGACACATTTTTGAAACCATTAACAATTATACAGCGATACTGGCAGGGAAAGGGTTAACACTAGGGGGCGATCAAGGGGTTAACCGTGTTCCCTAGGTGTGTTTCTAACTGTGGGTGGATGGGACTGTCTAGTAGGAAAGAGAGATCGGTGTTCATACATAGTATGAACACACGATCTGTTTCCTCTCCCCTCTCTCACGAGCGATCACGGGAGCCCGGCGGTCATTGCGCCCGCCGGGCACTTGCATCGGCTCCTGGCACACGCTGCGGGCTCGCGCGCGCCCCCAGGGGCCAAAAGTCAAAATGACGTAAGGTAACGTAGTTTCGCCCAGCCATGCCATTCTGTCGCAGTTAAACTGTGGCGGTTGTTTGGCAAGCGGTTGACTTTAGCAAGCTATATGTTTATAGTTTAAATACTGATTTTTGCACAGTTTAGCACCGAAAATTGCCATTTTAAGAACTTTCTTGGTGCCGTTTGTAAATTTTGGCGTCCTGCCAGTAAATTTCACTTTGGGAGAGGTTGGCAACACTGTCCAGCCAGTCACACAGGCAGAGTCCGCAGACCCAGAAAGGAAGATGGGCGAAGATGGATGCGGCCTCCAGCTGTGACAATGAGGGCTTCGTTTGCAGGTAAGTTTCACATAATGTGCTAGCATGCGATGCATACTAATGCCCCGTACACATGGTCGGATTTTCCAACGGAAAATGTGTGATAGGAACCTTGTTGTCAGAAATTCCGACCGTGTGTAGGCTCCATCACACATTTTCCATCGGATTTTCCGAAACACGAAGTTTGAGAGCAAGCTATAAAATTTTCCGACAACAACATCCGTTGTCGGAATTTCTGATCGTGTGTATACAAATCCGACGGACAAAGTGCCACGCATGCTCAGAATAAATAAAGAGATGAAAGCTATTGGCTACTGCCCCGTTTATAGTCCCGACATACGTGTTTTACGTCACTGCGTTCAGAATGATCGGATTTTCCGACAACTTTGTGTGACCGTGTGCATGCAAGACAAGTTTGAGCCAACATCCGTCGGAAAAAATCCTAGGATTTTGTTGTCGGAATGTCCGATCAATGTCCGATCGTGTGTACGGGGCATTACACATTGGGGGTTTTTTATGAAAGGTAAATCCACTTTGCACTACAAGTGCAAGCTACAAGTGCAAAGTGCACTTGAAATTGCGCTGAAAGTGCACTTGATAAAATCAACAGAGCTTCCCCTAATTTCAGATCTACGCCTCAGATCTACAGCGACTGCACTTCCAAGTGCACTTGTAGCGCACAGTGGATTTTCCTTTCGTAAATAACCCCTATTGCGCCTTTACTTTGCAGGTCAGAAAAAAACAAAAAACAAACAAGTGGTTTACTTTCTCTGTACTGCAGTAACCTAAAATATAATCAAAAATACAGTTACATTTTTTTGACAGTGGTGACAGAGGTAATTACATCAATTATTCAAACCCACTGCTTCCACTTGGAACACTGAATTATTGCTCTGTGTGGCATTTTATTTTCTTTTTCTTTTTTTTCCAATCTGTGATTTCTTTTTAATTCATCATTACATTTCTATAAAACATAATGTGAAACAAACATCAGCCGAAGCATTTGGCACCTTAGACCGACACAAGCAATTTATCAGCTGTTGATCTCTGACATTGACTGAAGTGGAAAGGTATGATTGGCAGCACGCATTCCAGCATGTAACTGTGCAGAGAAACAGTAATTCAGCCTCTGGCTTGAAACCCTGTTTTGACACAGTTCACAACCACAAGAGACTTGCTGCAGCTCTTACATTGACACTAAGCTTCTCCTCAGTTACCATGAGTGATGGACTGTCAGGTGAACAGTGCCCCCTCACTACAGGAGCTATGCGAGGAGAGAAGACGCTCGGTGACAGAAAAGAAAACACTCCAGATTGAAGCAGAAAGGAAGTCAATACACCTTGCCCCCTGACAGCACAACAGTCAATGCCACTAATGAATCATAGTAACAATGAAAGCATCAGTCAGGGAACTTTAAATGTGTTGCTATTGCTTTTATTGGCATATACATTATATACAATTGATAACTGTGGCTTATGATTAATACACGTTCAAATATATGAAATGCCGCAAACTATAGCACACATTACCAGTGGCGTATCCAGCACATATGACACCAGGGGCCCGATTATTTTTTAACACTCCCCTGCCCTATATCTCAAAATGATTTTCAGTATTGTGAAATTAAATAAATACTAATGGACAAAAAAAAAAGAAAGAAAGGAAGACAGTGAACATTTTCTTTACATATATATTCTATATAAAATGATGAAGGCCTCTTGAGCCCCCTAGGGAAAGAGAGCCTTGACTGATGGGGGCATGGCTAGGTATATGACAAGGGGAACAATTGGTTAGGACAGTTGGGATGGGATGGACCTGAGCTCAGGGAACGTGTGCCCCAGGGAATTCTGGGTCTTTCAAAAGAGTCGTTTGGAAGAGCTGCCCACCCTCCCGCCCATTTTTTCCTATGTTATGGTATGTCACAGCTTGCTGCAGTTTTCTTGACCTTGCCAGCAGTTAAAGTTGCTGTAATGGGCTATGTCCTTGATGGAAAATTGGAAGTAGGCTGTCTGTCCAGCACTTATGGTAAGGACAGGCCCCAATTCCCTCTTTTGGTTAAGTGCTCACAGTACGACTGTGACGGGCACTGGTTGAATATGTTCACATGTTATGTGTTGGAATTTAATAAAGCTGTGGCTTTGCCCTTTCCAACCTAATGGTTGTAAGTGTCTTATTTAATGGGGTAAAGGGCAAGGGTAGTGGGGGACTTGATCCCATTGTGTTACGTTAATTGGGACCTAAGCCCATTGCGCCTCAGCAGTCATGGCTTGTGGTAACACACGTTTTCATGGCAACCCATGTACTGTGGTGCGGTGCATTAGCATTTATTTTGAATGGCACCCCAATACACAAAACGAATGCCCCTGTGTTGCAGGCCACCACAATGTATGGTAACTCATTAACAAGTGATGAGTGGAAAAAATAATGCAGGTGCCATTATCGGTTCTTTTTTTGGTAAGTTGGCAGGACCAACGCAACACACCCCATTTGACTGGTGTGAAGGGGCCTAATGCCGCGTACACACGAGCGGACTTTACGGCAGACTTTGCCCGGCGGACTGGATTTCGTCGGACAATTCGATCGTGTGTGGGCTCCAGCGGACTTTGTTTGCTCAAAAGTTGGACGGACTTAGATTTGAAACATGTTTTAAATCTATCCGACGGACTCTTCTTTCTAGCGGACAAACCGGTCGTCTGTGTGCTAGTCCGACGAACTCAAACTGACGCATGCTCTGAAGCAATTACATATAATATTTTGAAAAAGCCAGATCTCCATAAAATCAAAAAATTAAATTCGATTTTGGACTCATCTTTTTTTTTTTTTTATTTCAACACTTATCTATTTTACAATGTGTGTTAAATGATAACCACATTTTTTTGGTGTTTTTTGTGTGTATTTTCAAGTTACCACAATAACCTTTATATATTGTGTTGTTTTAATGAACCTTAATGAGGTTGGTGTCCCTTGTTCATTAGACATAGGGGGGTGTATTTAACAAAGGCAAAATCATTTTTCACTACAAGTGCTAATTCTACTTTGAATTCCACAGAAAGAGCATTTTGAAGTGCCTTCGCTGTGGATCCGAGGGGCACATGCAAGGAAGGCCAAAAAATGAAATTAATTTTTATTGCACATGATTTTATAAAAAAATCAGCAGAGCTTCCCCTAATTTCAGCTCTTCCCCTCAGATTTACAGCGACTGCACTTCCAACAAGTGCACTTGCTGTGCAATTTCTCAAGTGAACTTTTCACTAGTACTTTTCACTTGATATTCAAAATGATTTCGCCTTTTGTCAAAAACACACATAGGGGTTGATTTACTAAAGGGAAAAAGACTGTGCACTTTGTAAAGTGCAGTTGCCCTCTGCAAGAGCAGTTGCTCCAAAGCTTAGAAAATGAGCAGAAGCTCTGCTGACTTCCATCATCCAATCATGTTCAAGCAAAAATGCTGTTTTTATAATTTTCCTTGCACAGGATTGGGTACTCTTTGCAAAGTCAAGCTTTTAACTAATTTCTGATGCTCTGGAGCAATTGCACTTGCAGAGGGCAACTGCCCCCTGCAAAGTGCACAGTCTATTTGCTTTTCTCAAATCAACCCCATAGTCTTTTTGACCTGTACCTGCCTACTCCCAAACAAAATGGCGTTTTTTAATCAAAACACATAGGCAATAATGTAAGGTAACCAAAAAATAAATTTATTTTTTTTATAAAAAAAATTAGGAAGGCAACACTGGAGACACTTTTAGAATCTGGGAAGCCTTTCGTCCCCCAGGACACACATCAAGTTTGAGGACAAGAAAATTGGTATCTTGCGACTATAGGGAGCACAGGGAGCACAGTCAGACCAGACAGAAGCCAGGCAATCACTTTCGACTCTTCCGTGGAGCCTTCCCTGCACGCTTCTCTGCAGCCTTCCCTCCACGCTTCTCTGCAGCCTTCCTCGGAGGTTGTGCCTCTGGTGGTGTACTTGGGGCAGGAGGAGGAGGAGGAGGAGGAGGAGGAGTGGCTTCATCTGCCAGATATGTGGTAGCAGTAAGCTCCCCTCTCAAGCTCTTCTGGTAAGCCATAAAAATCAGACCCTCACAGAGGAGGCGTTGGCCCTTTTCCAACTCCAGCAATCTGCTGGCTATATAGGTGCCATACGCTTCCTCTGCATTGGGTGGTTTGCTCAGGATGAGGCTTGCTTCCCGTATGAGGGCTAGGGATTCCTGCTCTGTTGGAGTCATTCTCCTGGTCCTTTTGTGGAGAATGCGGAGGGGAGGCACCTGACACTCTGTGCGGCTTCGACTTGGCCCAGCCACAGCCTCCTCCTCTCTCCCACTGGGCAAGGCCTCCTCCTCTCTCCCACTGGGCAAGGCCTCCTCCTGGCTGAGGTCATCCTGTGTCAAAAAAAGGGACATAGTTGTAATTTTGTGTTATGCAATCACACACAATTTTCAGCTCATGACTTTCAAATATAATTACACAAAATAGTAAAGGCTATCTATTTGACACCACCATTATTTCAGCTGATCAACAATATCTGAAGTTAAGTATATTTTTGGCCACTACTGTTTAGTGATATGTCTACATATTAATCTTTGTGCAGAAGTCATTTTTTGTAAGCACTTTAAAAATTAACACGTTAACATCATTAATAACATTTACACAATCACAAATTAGAAAAAAAAGGATACCTGGCTGAAGCTGGGCGCATCCACTTCATCAAGGATGAAAAGGCCCAGTTCATCCTGGGACTCCTCAGCTGGGGTGGAGGTGGATGGAAGGCTGGAGGGAAGAGTGGAGGGAAGTCTGGAGGGAAGGGTGGGGGGAAGGGTGGAAAGTGATTGTCTGGCTTCGGTCTGGTCATCCAGGAATCGCATTTTGTTGTAGTACCACAACTTGGGTACATATACTTGGTCAGCTGCTGCACCGGATCTGAGCGACTCCTGGATTTTATTGTGTTCCGCTTGTACAACTTTCGCAAGATACCAATTTTCCTGTCCACAAACTTGAGGTCTGCCTGGGGGACTCGAGTCTTCACAAACTCTAAATGTGTGCCCAGTGTTGCCTTCCTAACATCCCTATTATAATATAGGGGGTGTTTGACCTCCCACAGGTTTTTCTTTTCCTGATAGAGCTCAATAAATTGGCACAAAAATTCTTCCTCTTTAAAGGGATTCATTTTTTCTGAAAGACAAGACACAAGATCCAAACTAATGTCAGTCACAAATCACAGGATTATTTTTTGTTGTAATCTAGGGGACACATACATACATACACACATACACACACACACACACACACACACACACACACACACACACACACACCCACTTTAATCTTACCTTCGTTTCTGACGCTCGCTACTGCCGCACGGACATACGTAGGCCATCGTAATAGCTTTATATACACTGCGCATGTGTCATGCTCCGCCTGCGTCGCCCACCCCTGACGTTCTTTAGTACGATTTGGCCCCGCCCCTTCACTCTTCGTTGCGCAGTGGGAGTAGATAGCAAAAGATGGCGGAGAGAATCAGTGGAAGTAGCGCGGAGGAAAGCCCGGAGCTCCAAACATCCACATCCCGGAGGAGATATAAGGCCACCAACATGGCTTTTGAAGAGATGGTGGAGATGGTGTCCATATTGAGAAGGGAGGACTACGATGGGAAAAAAGGACCGTACACACGACCGAATATACGGAAGGACAAAATAATGTCCTCAGTTGTCACCGCTCTAGAAGCAAAATTTGGCACAAAACGGTCGAAAGAACAATTGAGGAAGCGGTAGTCTGACATCAAAAGTCGGGAGCCAGAACAATATTGGCGAATAAAGAAGCTGCTTAAAAAAAGTAAGTACTTGTTGTGTTTTACTATTGAGATACTTAACTTGCATGGTGATCCTTATTTTTGGACTTTATACAGCATCGTTCGTAAAGACCGTTCTTTGTAAAATACATATGATACTTTAGAAAATGACGTTATTTTTTCGCCAAATATGATGGGACAGGGTTGGACATACATTTATGTCTTGATAAATTGTCAAATTCCCACAATTTGTTGATGTGGTGTAGATGTGTTGGAAAATATAATGCTTCTTCCAAAATGATTCAGTGTAATGTAGGGACAGGACACAGCAGCTGTTTCCACATCTGGACTCACGAGCACTATAGTGTACTATGTGACCATAAATAAATTTTAGAGGGGTAATACACATAGGAGAGCATTGAGATGTCTGCATCTGTGAAACTTGCCAGAAAATGTGCATTGTTTATAATTGTTGTTCAGAGGGAATGTTCATCCTGTCTTCAAAATTTTTTATGATGAAAAAAGGCAATTGGCCACAACTCATAACCAACGTTTAAGTTTATTTAATAAAATCTAAAATATCACTGTGTTTTAACTATACCTTTTGTTCAATTCTCATAGGGGAGAAAAGACTCAGACAACAGTCCAAGGATCCCAGCACCCCCCCAAGTCACCAGCCTGAGGCAGAAGATACCCCAAGCCCCAGCCCAAGACCACGCCCACCCAACTACCTGGAGGAAGGAGAGGTGGAGGAAGTGTGCGAGGTTTCAAGCCCACCAAGTGAGTGACTGACACCCCAGCTTGAGTTAATGTATTTTGGCGTGCATATTGTAAACCTTGTTTTTATTCACTCATTTTAGGTGAGTTTCTGGTTGTGGAAGGCCAAGCGGCAGAGCCATTCACCACAGACAGTGCGCAAAGACTGATTGGCCAGATAATGCTGTGGAATGGCCAAATAGATAAAATGCGTGACCAAATTCACAGCATGCAACTTCGCCTGGACTCCATGCAACAGGAAATGAAGAACATGATTGATGTTTTGGGCAGAATATAAAAACATTTGGCCTAAAAACATCAATCATGTTCTTCATTTCCTTGTGAAGTTTTTTTTTTTTCAAAAATGTTTTTAGAATTTTTTTGGGATCCCAAAATTTACATTCTGATGCACACGGTGTGTCATCATGTGCTATCTTCCATCATGGGTTATCTATCAATGTACTTGTTTTGTGTTTGCAACCCCTTCATCCTGAAAATTCTTTGGTGGTGATAGGAACCAAAAAAGGGATTGCACACACAAAACACGTACATTGCTCACCCATGATGGGAGATAGCACATGTTGACTTGACCCTTTTGTAAATCTCAATTTTGAGCATATTCTAAATGAACGATTTCCAAGGGTGACATCACATGCACCGTTCTATAAATGTTGAACTTTGTAAGTTCTTTAATGTTTTGTTCTGTTTATAAAAACACTGTTGTGTATGTAAATCTTTTTAGAAAGGTCTATTTTTGCTAAAATATGCCTTTAATAATTTTTAAAAAAATACATTTTTTACACAACGTAAAATATTTAAAAAAAAAAAATGCACCTTTCAATGTGCACAAAGTAAAATTTTGTTCATAATACAATGTGTGTGGCTGATTATTGAAGACAAATTTTTTTTTTTTTTTTGGGGGGGCCTGATTAAATAAAGCTAAATGCACTTGCCACTACTACAAGTGCACTAGGAGACAGACATAACTAAATGCAAACAAGAATAAAAACAAGATATTTTTTGAAAAAAAATTGTATTCTATTTTTTTTCCTAAAATTACAGCTGTTGCTAAATAGCAATGGCCCCCCGACCATTAAAATAATTTACATAACGGTCACGCACTTGACGTGTGGTTCGGGGGGCCAAGCCAATACGGACAATTTCTAGGCCTGTCAAAGTGGTATCCTGTTCCAGTCCGGCCTCAGGCCCAACAGAGGATATATATGTTGCAGAATGTCTCCTTAAAAAGTTATGCAAGATGCAGCAAGCAAGGATGACGTAGTTTAGTTTATAGTCCGCCAAATGAATTGAAGAAAGGAATAAACGGAACCGGCTGGCCAGAATCCCAAAGGCATTCTCCACAACTCTTCTTGCTCTGGCCAGCCGGTAATTAAATACCCTCCTCTCAGGGGTGAGTGTCCTTTGGGGGAACGGCCTCATCAAGTGCTCACTGAGAGCAAACGCTTCATCAGCAATAAAAACTGAGGGGAGTCCATCCACATTCTCGTCATCAGGTGGCAATTCCAGGCCACCGGTCTAGAGACGATGGCACAGCTCGGTCTGTGTAAAGACTCCTCCATCAGACATGCGGCCGTTCTTCCCCACATCCACAAACAGAAAGTCCAAATGTGCCGAGACCACCGCCATCAAAACTACACTATGGAACCCCTTGTAGTTATAGAAATAAGACCCCGAATGCGGTGGTGGCACAATCCGGACATGCTTCCCGTCAATCGCCCCGACACAGTTGGGAAAGTCCCAACGGTCAGCGAACTGGGAGGCCACAGTCTGCCATTCCTGTGTACTTGAAGGAAACTGTGGAGTGCAAAAAAGAAAAAAAAATTAAGATATGGACTTTCAAACCTAAATTGTATATCAGATTACACCAAAACATTAGTGAACAACAGCAGTCAAACATTATTAATATGTGTGTTTGTACTTGAAATGTTCAAAAACATAAGGCACACTTTTAAGATTAATCACCCCCTCTGATGGCCCATTGATACATTTGAATGTGGGGGGAGGGGTTCTAATTAGGACCCGAAACACACCTGACTGGTTGAAACATTTGTGGGGTGGGGGAGGGGTTCTAATTAGGTTAACAAACACACCTGACTGGTTGAAACATTTGTGGGGTGGGGGAGGGGTTCTAATTAGGTTAACAAACACACCTGACTGGTTGAAACATTTGTGGGGTGGGGGAGGGGTTCTAATTAGGTTAACAAACACACCTGACTGGTTCAAACATTTGTGGGGTGGGGGAGGGTCAAACAAGACAATGGAGCAGACAATATACATTGTTCAAGGGACTATAGGCTAGAGATATAAATGGACCCAGGATTGCATGGTGGGGAGGTTAATGAAGGAAAATATGGATGTAGGTCAATAAATGATTAATGTCCAAAAACAGTCATGCATGAAGATAAAGGGGACATTCACAGCATATTGAAAGCATGGCAATTAGGTAAGGAGGACATTTATACAATACATTAAAAAAAAATTTATACATATCATGTAATGTTAAAGGATAAAACTTACCTTCATATAGTCCTTCTGCAGGACCTGAATAATAGCAGAACAAGTCTCTGGGATTATGATCCCCAGAGCCTGGGGGGAGATGCCTGTCGAGAACTTCAAGTCCTGAAGACTTCTCCCTGTCGCCAGGTAACGTAAGGTGGCAACTAGCCTCTGCTCCACACTGATGGCTTGCCTCATGCAGGTATCCTGCCTGCTGATATAGGGGGTCAGCATAGCCAGCAGACGCTCAAAGACGGGGTCCGTCATCCTGAGAAAATTCCTGAAATCCTCAGGATTATTCTCACGGAGCTCACGGAGCAAAGGCATATGAGAGAATTGGTCACGCTGGCGCAACCAATTCTTCATCCATGAACTCCTCCTCGCCCTGTTCATGGACTGGACTCGGTTCAAAGTATTAACCCCAACACCAAGTCCCCACGCAGCACGAACGCGAGAACGAGAACGTCCACGCGACATGGCTTCAAAACGGTTGGCTGGTCAAACAAACAAACTTATAACAAACGCACTGAAGAACAGCAAGGCCTATGAAGAACGACCTGAAAATCAGGAACGAGCGGACCAGAACGGCCTGCAAGGCAGGGTACGAACTGACCAACACGCACTGAAAAGCAGATACAAACCTCACAAGCACAAACTGAACTGCAGAAAACGATCGAAATAAGCTGAAGTGTGAAAAGCGCGAATCGTCTCTAACCAAACTTCTACTAACACGAGATAAACACGAGATTAGCAGAAGGAGCCCAAAGGGTGCCGTAGTGGGGCTTGAACTTCCTTTTTATAGTCCCGTCGTACGTGCTATACGTCACCGCGTTCCAAACCCGCTGACTTTTGCAGTGAGCGTGTGTGGCCAAGTCCGTCCGTTTTTAAGTCCGGCGCAAGGAGCCAACAAAGTCCGGCGAAAAGTCCACCGAGCAAAGTCTGCCGTAAAGTCCGCTCGTGTGTACGCGGCATAAGAGTTTAATAGCAGTGAAGGTAGTGCTCTGTGGTGAAGCATGGATATAATATCAGGGTAGTTTACCACTTAACCCCCGGAAGATTTGCCCCCCTTAATGACCAGGCCATTTTTTACCACACGGCACTGCGTCGCTTTAACTGACAATTGCGTGGTCTTGTGACGCTGTACCCAAACAAAATTGACGACCCCCACAAATAGACCTTTCTTTTGGTGGTATTTGATCACCTCTGCAGTTTTTATTTTTTGCGCTGTAAACAAAAAAAAGCTATAATTTTTTTTTTTAAAAAAGCAATATTTTTAATTTTGTAAAAAACCTTTTCTGTGTAGCAGCCCCCTTACTTACTATGTAATTATCTGTACTCCCTTAGAGGGAGATTCACCCTCTCTATTTGTCATTTTTAGTTACCACTGAGAGTCAAAAAAAATCCCAATTTTGGGAATTCACCAGAACAGAAATAGATGGAAAATCTTTTAGTGGGGACACTAGTTCTGGTGACAATCAGGGATTCCCTCATGTTGGAGAGATTTCCTTTCACTTCCTGTTTTGGATATGAGGCAGGAAGTGAAATAAAATCTCCCCAATAGGATACAGATGACAAAAAACTGACAGGGGCTATAGCCCTCCCGTACTCTATCCAAAATGAAAACATTGTTTGCCTTTTGTTCTATTTTAAATTCAGATAATTTACTGTTAATGGAAACTTCCTTTGTAAACAAAAAGCCCAGAAAAGTAACCAACAAACATATGAGAATTTTTTTTATATTCTCTTTAGATGTAAACTGTGAATTACTGGCAGATAGTTTGTAGCTGTGGTTTGACATGCTTGAGGGGATAAAATAATAATAGGATCCAACCAGAAAGATTGTGCCTTGTCCTCTATGTTCCAGTTAAAACCGTTCACATTAGACACATCATAAAATCAACTTTAATAGCTATTAAATACTAATCCCACTTGGCGATCCTGACAGAATTAGGACATGCTTCTAAAATATATTATTTGTCAAATATCAACCCTGCTATAACTATTGATCCAGACAGGTGAAAATGACTGTTCCAAATTGTGTCACCCATGGACACACTCAGCAAAAAAAACATTAAAAAATGATTGTTTTGATGAGATAAAAACCAAAATATTGCTGAGGTAATGGGGAAAAGTAGTGAGTTTTTTTTTTTTTTTTTTTTTTATTGAGCTTCTTTTTTTTTTAAGCAGAAGAGTTGAAGAAGTCACTGCTGAACATACAAACAAGTCTGTTATAGATGATCACTGACACCCAGACCATTATTAAAGGTGACATTCTGAAATATTTTCCAGCAGCTATTAGAAACAAGGACTCTGGTTCCAGGGTGAACAGTAAAACTGGAAAAAAAATTTATTATGAGGATGTATTGAAATCATTTCATACAATCATATAACACTTTTAACTGTTATCTTTGTAATGGGAGTGAAGCTAGAGTAGAGGGGCATTCTTAAAGCCCCGCTTAGTACAGACCCCTGGGAGACAAAAGAATGAAAGCAGAACTATAGACAAAACTTTTTTTTTTCATTTTGGATAGAGTAAGGGAGGGTTATAACCCCTGTTAGTTCATTTTATGCCATCTGTGCCCCATTGGGGAGATTTATCTTCACTTCCTGTCCCATAGCCAAAACAGGAAGTGAGAGGAAATCCCTGCACAATAGGGAATCTCTTGGGAACCCCCAGGCCACCAGAACTAGTGATGCATCCCATGGTTGCTCTGGGATACAAAAAATGTTCTCTCTCTCCAAGCTCTGTGCTTGCTCTTCCTCCCGGGGCCCCTCTACACCAGGGTTCTTCAAACTACGGCCCTCCAGTTGTTCAGGAACTACAATTCCCATCATGCCCAGTCATGTCTGTGAATGTCAGAGTTTTACATTGCCTCATGGGATGTGTAGTTCTGCAACAGCTGGAGGGCCGTAGTTTGGAGGTCCCTGCTCTACACACTCTCTTCAGTGACTCCAGGCTGGGTACCTAGGCACTCTGCGAGTCCCGGCTAGGGTTGCCACCTCATCCCTTTAAACCTGAACACATATTAATTACACAGGTTCTGTGGCTGATTACGATAGCAATTAAACTCACTTAGTGCCTTATTTGTATTAAGTTAGCCTCATAACCTGTGCAATTAATATGTGTTCTGGTTTAAAGGAGGGATGAGGTGGCAACCCTAGTCCCGGCGCTAGTGGGGGTGCCAAGCACTTAACTCCCTCCACTACCAGAGGATCCCTTACCCCTGCCAGTCACCCACGTCCTGGCTGATTGGCTACCTTAACCACTTCAGCTCCGGAAGATTTACCCCCCACAATGATCAGGCCATTGTTTGCGATGCGGCACTGCGTTACTTTAACTGACTATTGTGTGGTTGTGTGACACTGTACCCAAATAAAATGTATGTCCTTTTTTCCTACAAATAGAGCTTTCATTTGGTTGTATTTGGTCACCTCTGTGTTTTTTATTTTTTGCGCTACAAACAAAAAAAAATCAACAATTTTGAAAAAAAAAATGTTTTACTTTCTGCTATAAAACACATCCAATTAAAAAAAAGTAAAAAATCAAATGTTTTCATCAATTTAGGCCAATATATATTGCATAGTTACATAGTAGGCGAGGTTGAAAAAAGAAGTCCAACCTATGTGTGTGATTATATGTCAGTATTACATTGTATATCCCTGTATGTTGCGGTCATTCAGGTGCTTATCTAATAGTTTTTTTAAATTAACGATGCTCCCCGCTGAAACCACCACCTGTGGAAGAGAATTGCACATCCTTACCACTCTTATGCCCCGTACACACGGTCGGACTTTGTTCGGACATTCCGACAACAAAATCCTAGGATTTTTTCCGACGGATGTTGGCTCAAACTTGTCTTGCATACACACGGTCACACAAAGTTGTCGGAAAATCCGATCGTTCTGAACGTGGTGACGTAAAACACGTACGTCGGGACTATAAATGGGGCAGTGGCCAATAGCTTTCATCTCTTTATTTATTCTGAGCATGCGTGGCACTTTGTCCGTCGGATTTGTGTACACACGATCGGAATTTCCGACAACGGATTTTGTTGTCGGAAAATTTTATCTCCTGCTCTCCAACTTTGTGTGTCGGAAAATCCGATGGAAAATGTCCGATGGAGCCCACACACGGTCGGAATTTCCGACAACACGCTCCGATCGGACATTTTCCATCGGAAAATCCGACTGTGTGTACGGGGCATAACAGTAAAGAACCCTCTACTAGGTTACAGGTTAAACCGCTTTTCTTCTAATCGTAGTGAATGGCCACACGTCTTATTAAATTCCCTTTCGCGGAAGAGTTTTATCCCTATTGTGGGGTCACCAGTACATTATTTGTACATTGAAATCATATCCCCTCTCAAGCGTCTCTTCTCCAGAGAGAATAAGTTCAGTGCTCGTAACCTTTCTTCATAATTAATATCCTCCAGACCCTTTATTAGATTTGTTGCCCTTCTCTGGACTCTCTCCAGTTCCAGAACATCCTTCCTGGTACATATTTTTGAAAAAAATCCCAATAAGCATATATTGATTGGTTTGCACAAAAGTTACAGCATCTGCAAACCATGGTATATATATATATATATATATATTTTTTTTTTTTACTAGTAATGGCGGCGGCCAGTGACTTATAGCGGGACTGCTATATTGCGGCGGACAATCGGACACTACCTGACACTTTTGACACTTTTTTGGGAACCCGTGACACTAATACAGTGATGAGTGCTAAAAAATATGCACTGTCACTTTGTTAATGACACTGGCAGGAAAGGGGTTAACATCTAGGGCGATTAAGGGGTTAAATGTGTGCCCAACATGTGTCACTGTGTCTGCTGTGTACTGTTTTTTACTAAGCAATGTGCAGTCAGCGCGTGCGGCCGGCACACGCTGATTGGTTCGTGCCGCAGCCAATCGCTGTACAACTGGGGCAGTGGGAGCGTGCTCCCTAACCTGGCAAGCAGATCACTTACCAGGTACGTGATCCGGTGCAGAGCCGCCGCCCTGCTGCAATATATATGTGCGGTGGGCGGTCGTAAAATGGTTAAGAAAAGAAACAAACAATGTAGTTCATGGCAACAATTAACTTCCTCTGGACAGTACTCTGTGTGTTAGACCCATGTATTGCATCTTCCTCTAGCTCAGTCCCCTTGCGTTGCAAGCCCTGTTCTTTTGATGCACTCTGCATGCACCCCTTTAAAAGACTTCAGACCAGGCAAAGCAAGTAAACAAACAAGATCCTTTACTGAGGTATTAGCTGCATACAGTGCAGTTCTCAAAAAGCATTTTCAACACAAATCCTGTACAGAGGTCTTCTAACAATCCATAGAGTGTGCATAACTTATACAAAAGGCAAATCCAGGAACCAATCACTTTTAAGGCAAAGGTCCATTAAGGAGATAATCCACAAGAGATAGTGCAAGTGCCTTAGAGTCCATGATTGGAAGTAATCCACAAGGGCAGTAAGTCCACGATTAACAGCTGCAGGTCCATAAACTAGGAACCCCGATTAGGCTTCTATCACCCCCAAGGTGGGTGATCACTCAAGCAGAGTATCCAGCTGCATTTTGGCTGTATTTCCACAGGAACAGCTCCAGGGACTTGAAGGAAGACCCTTTTATGCTGGTTGACCTGTAGGGGGCGGTAACTTGGCTAAAAATAATGGGGAAAACATTAACCCTTACAACCTGATTACATCTAGCTTTTAGGTCAACCTGAGGATGCAGAAAAGCATATATATATATATATATATGGCTGGCTCAACTAACATGAGGAAATGAACTAAGCCAAGAAAAACAAGTGCTTACCCAGAAAAACACATTAACCTCTTGTCGGTACCTGCCTACACAGTGCCCTGAATTCAGAGACTGCAAAAACCACCACAACGGCCACCAGTTTAAGGAGGCACTTTAATCTCTATTGATGAGAGCACACTGACCACAAACATGAGGGGCTATTTATTTCCGACCACTGCACTTGGCTGTGAGCTTTGCTGTACAATTACATAGTCCTGACCCCTAGAGTATGAAAGATGTAATGTACGCGCTATGTTGTATGTTACATAGTCCTCAATCCTAGAGTTTGAAGGATGTAATGTACGCGCTATGTTGTATATTACATAGTCCTGAACCCTAGAGTTTGAAGGATGTAATGTATGCGCTATGTTGTATGTTACATAGTTTTGACTGCTTCACTATATACTCAGCATAGCACTAACCACTGCAATCTATACACTATTTTGTATGTTATATAATCTTGATTTCTGAAATCTCCACTCTACATAGTTTTGCCCCTTGCTCTACTCTATAAGCTATGTTGTACATTACATAGTTCTGACCTTTGCACTCTATACAGTCCTGGACTCCGAACACTATACCAACCTTTTTTAACACAAATGAACCCTTGAAATAACTTTCTGGTGTCAGAACACCTCTGCCAATAATTACTATATACAGTATATTGCTCATAGTACCTTAGTGTGATGGCCAGTGATGATAGTGCTCCCTGTAATTGTGGTCAGTAGGAGGAATCGCCCCTTACAGATTGTTTAAAGAACCCCTATCAATCTGTGGAGGAACCCTAGCTGCTCTAGATGCTACATGTCATGTTATACAGTGAATGAGACACATTGACTACATACACTATACTCACTAAACTGAGGGTGCGTAACCCTACACACCAAAGGCCAGAAAAAAAAAGAAACAAAAAATGGAGAGAGGAAGGGAAGGAAAAAAAACTCCTAGCTGTTATTATATAGCATACAGCTCAATCAACTCCCAACTCCCAAGAGCTGCATATGGATCCTGGAGAATCCTCCACTTAAAGTAATGAGTGCAGCTGCCTATAATATATATTCTCCTCCTCAATCTAGGTCCTGGATGGCTCCCAGACAGGCTGTAAACTGGCAATTTGCGGCAAAGTTTCCCTGACAGAATCTAATATTATGCCTGTCTTTACAGGGCTATAATCTGAAAGGGCCTGTATTACTTCAGGAGCTAGTAATCTGCTTCAGGTTGGCTAGCTACTCTTAATAATCACACCTGCCTCATATAAAGACTGGGTACTAATTACATTCTATCTGCCTGGCCCATATCTATGGGAGTCCTGATTAACAACCCCCCCTCGCTGAATATATTGTAATACATGTACCTAATAGGATACTGCAGGTGCAAATCTCTATATTGTACGCTTAGATATTGGATAGCAGACTAGTAAACTACCCTGACAAAGTCTACTGCCAAGGTCTAACAGAATGTCTGCCTCTGCAAAACTGACTGCCTCAAAAAGCTAAAAATACTATAGACACCTGCCTCATATAAAGCTAGGTACTGCCAAGGTCTAACAAAATATCTCCCTCTACAAAACTATTGCCTTTACCAGCCAAACTCAGAACCCCCCACACAAAACCATGCTGTACCCCAAATAATATTAGTGTTCCCAAAAATCTAAAACTCTACTTGTTTAGCTTAATTAATAAACTTCATTAGGAGTGAAAATTAAACGCACCAAATACAAGTAAATGAAAGATATATAGAGGAAGGCATATTAGATTCTTATCCAGAAGACTTTGTTATAGTTTGCCAGTTTACAGCCTGTCTGGGAGCCATCCAAGACCTAGATTGAGGAGGAGTATATATTATAGGCAGCTGCACTCCTAACTATAAGTGGAGGATTCTTCAGGATCCATATGCAGCTCTTGGGAGTTGGGAGTTGATTGAGCTGTATGCTATATAATAACAGCTAGGAGGTTTTTTCCTTCCCTTCCTCTCTCCATTTTTTGTTTCTTCTTTTCTGCCCTGGCCATTTAGTATTTTGTACACTAATCACTGCCAGTACTACCAGCCAACCAATAAACAAGAACCCTCCCTTTTTGTGTGTGTGTATATATATATATATATATATATATATATATATATATATACAGTCCAAAGATGTTTTATATAGTAGCATAAAAGTTATCTTTTAATACCAATGCCCTTTGATGCGCAGAGTTACACACCCTCCGTTTAGTGAGTACTCAGTGTTTGTCAATTAAGGTATTTTTGAAACACTTAAGGTATTAGTTTGTACACCATACACCAAATATATCCCTTTCACGTCTAAGCCTATTTCTGACATTTGGTGTTTACAAGTTAAAATCCGTATTTTTTGCTAGAAAATGACTTAGACACTTTCACGAATTTAAAAAAAAACAAACAGTAAAGTTAGTCCAATTTTTTTGTATAATGTGAAAGATGATGTTACGCTGAGTAAATAGATACCAAACATGTCACGCTTTATAATTGCACACATGCACACAGTTACAGAGGAGGTCTAGTGAAGGTCTAGTGCTAGAATTATTGCTCTCGCTCTGACGATTGCGGCGATACCTCACATGTGTGATTTCAACACCGTTTACATATGCGGGCGCAACTTCTGTATGCGTTTTCTGTGTTGTGCGAGCTTGCGGGGACAGGGGCGCTTTAAAAAAAAATGTTTTTCTTATTTATTTTATTTATTTTTATATTATTAAATTGTGTTTTTAAAAAAATGTCCTCACTTTTATTGTTGTCACAAGGAATGTAATCATCCCTTGTGACAGTATTAGGTGATGACAGGTACTCTTTATGGAGGGATCGGGGGTCCAAAAGACCTCCAATCCCTCTTTTGTACTTCAAAGTATTCAGATCGCTGAAAACGGCGATTCTGAATACTGTATAATTTTCTTAATCCGGAGCCAAGTAAACAGGAAGTGACGTTGCTTCCGTGTTTACATTCAGGAGACTGAAAAGGCACTTTACCGGCTTTGTGCCAGCCTGTCTCTAGCCGCTAGAAGTGGCGGATCATTGATCAGGTCTCCCGGTGGGACGGGAGTCCCGGTCAGAGCGGCGGGAGGTGGCAGGAGGGGGGGATGTCCCCTCCAGCTCCCCCGGGATAACAATCGAGCGGCTTTTAGCCGCATCGGTTGTTATCCCTGAAAAGCCGATCGCCCGCTCTAAAAAACGGTACTGGGATGATGCCTGCAGCAGCTCCAAAGTCGAGGCCGCATTTCTGCGTACGCTTGGCGCGAAGGGGATATTATTAATACCACATATTAACAAAAGTATTGGGGCGCCTGCCTTTACACACACATGAACTTTAATGGCATCCCAGTCTTAGTCTGTAGGGTTCAATATTGAGTTGGCCCACCATTTGCAGCTATAACAGCTTCAACTCTTCTGGGAAGGCTGTCCACAAGGTTTAGAAGTGTGTCTATGGGTATGTTTGAACATTCATCCAAAAGTGCATTCGTGAGGTCAGGCACTGATGTTGAGATGGCCTGGCTCACAGTCTCTGCTGGTTTATCAGAAACTGGATAAAATTTGCATAGTGTATGGCCAGCTTAAAGCTGGGTATACACCAGCAGATTTTTTATGAAAATGTTCATCTTAAGAACGTCGTTCAATTTTCTAATCATTAGTGGGGTTAAATTGATGTTTGTTTTCTACCATAGTGACAAGGAAATTTGAAGGTGCAAGATGGAAATTATTTCTAGAATTGACATTTTTCTAACAGTGAGGTTTATTTACTAAAAGTGGAGAGTGCAAAACCTCGAGTGGCTCTGCATAGAAAACAATCAGCTTTCAGCATAAAGAGTCACGCTGCAAAAATGAAATAAACTAAGTGATATACTGTATACAGTATATTGACTGACTGATATACTCTGTACACAATGTTTTATGTTACATAGTCCCGACCACCGCAAACTATATGATATTTTGTACATAACACAGTCCTAACTGCTGCATTCAATACCCTATGTTGTACATAGTCCTGCACGCTCTCTTAATATCCAGTGTTTTATATACCTAAACCCACAAAGAGGAAAGGCTGTAGGAAATTGAGGGGATTATACAATACCAAAGAAAGAAGAAAAAAAGTTTGTCCAACCAAATAAAATGCATTAAAATTATAATATTTTATTAAATACACAGTTTAAAAAAGCCTTGATTTTTTTTTCTTGTTATGTAACCTTCAGCAATCACCGCCATCTCTGGCTCTTTCCATTGATCCCTTGTGCTGCCATTGGACTGTTAGAGTGCCTTTTTGTGGATGCCCCCTTAGCCCAGAGACATTCAATATAGCCTATATATCCTTACGTTTTGGTGCATTTTGAGTATCTGAATGTGAGTTCATATACTTAACTTTCAAACATGTCTGTTTTGGTATTGTTTTTGTTTTCTATATTAGGTATACTGACCTGTATATATTTTGCAGAGATCCTTATTACTTTGTTACTGATGCTTACACCCTGAAGAAGACCAATATTGTTGAAACGCGTCGGAGTCTGATGTGTCTGTGACATTTGTCCACACTGTATACTCTACGTATCATGTGTTCTGGTTTACACATTGGCCCCATGTTTTAGTCTACACAAACTTTGCCACGTGATATTATTGTGTTGCCTTCACTTCAAGGCCTTTTTTAAACTGTATTTAATACAATTTTGTAGTTTAAAAAATCTATTTTTCTTGGTATCGTATAATCCCCTTAATCTCCCCCAGCCTTTCCGCTTAATTTAGGTCAGGAACACAACACTGTATATGTAGTGTTTTATGTTACATAGTCCTGACTACTATATTGTACATGCTAGATAGTCCCTTCTTTAGGGACAGCTTTACACTGGATGCCTGCATACTTAGATGTGCCTCTTTTAATCATCAACCACGTGAGTTGCTAAATGTTGTACCTTCATTAAATGTAACTATATTACTACACTTAGAGGTGTCTCTCTTCTCTTTTATACTCTGTAGCTCCTGTTGGATTTTGTTTCTAATCCCCTTGTGGAGGTTGCCATTTGTGGATGGACATTTTATGTTTACACAACCTGGTCACATTGCTATAATCTTTTTATATGGACTATAAACGGAAGGACCTATGAATAAATGTTTGTGGAAAGAATAGTTTGAGTTTCCATTATTTCTTATGGGGAAATTTGCTTTGATATACAAGTGCTTTGGATTATAAGCATGTTTCTGGAACTAATTATGCTCGCAATCCAAGGTTTTACTGTACTGGACATAGTATTGGCAGACTATTAGGGATGGCGGAGAGTTCCTAATGGTGAAGTACAGGGAGGGGGGAATTTCTCACGTGTCTTGAAAATTGTCTGGGGAGGTATTGGGTGGGCGGGGTTGAAGTTCTGGGAGGAGTAAATTTTCACTGTATCTTGAGAATTGTTGGGTGGAGAGTATACTGTGTGTGGTTGAAGTAGGTGGAGAGGGGTGCTGTCAGGTAGGCTGTACTGGCCTCCATTATTTCTAATGGGTGCCATGCATATATATTTAAACTCTGTATTCAGCATTTTTTTCTGGAATGTACTTTTCAGCGTTGATATTTGACTAATCAGATACTGAACACATCACTTGCCTATCCTTACCATTTGCAGTAATGGTAAAGAAATATACAGTATATGGTAGGTTATAAATCATATCACACATTAACAATGTGACTTCATCTTTTTATAGAGTTGTTGTTTCATTTATTGCCTGCTTATGCCTGCTGTTCAGGTTTCTGCTGGTTGTAAAATATATCTGTGTAGAAAAAAAAGACAAAATCAATGGCCGGAAGAATCCTAGATCTTATTATAATAGAATACTCAGTGTGTTATTTCACAGCTCTGAAAATCAATCAGCAAACTGCATGCTTAAACACTAATGTTTATTTTTATCAAAAAAGAAAGTCCAGGTGTCTGGAATTCTATTCCCAGCTGGTATCTTTCTCAGGGATATTTTTATACGCTTGCCGTGGTCTAAAATAGACTATGGCCTTTCAGCCATCTGTTTTCTGAAACCTTAGAAAAAAAACGGACCTGTATGCTAATGTATTAAATTCAATGAAAGCCTTGTACAATAAGGGTGCATACGGTTACTGTTTAATTGTCGCAACAGCCATAGCGAAAAAAAATGAACAGCTTAAACAGATTTGCTACAAAAGGTGATTCTGTCATCGTGCTACCGTGCCACTGGAAAAATTGCAACTGCTACCTGTAAACTATCACAGGTTTGTAACAATTAACAGTCAATGTCCCTTGCATCGTGGGTCATAGGAATCTACATTAACTGCTTGCAATGCTGTAATTGTTTGTGAGTCAACTGTCGTGGTCCCCAGACACTGTTTGGCTAGTTAGGTTAATTCATTTTCATTTAGAGGGAAAGCTAAAAATAAATGCAACAGATGGTGTAAAGGGGTCAGTCTAACTCCCTGCACAATTAAAAACAAACTATTAAACTTATACCAGCCGCATTAAGTAGACAGTTTTTATGGATTTAAAACTACAAGCGCTACAATTTGTCAATTATATACTGTATATATATTAGTGAAAACAAGTCCTGATCACAAAGAACTGCCAGCATGCAAGGTTAAACATAAAAGTAGTATCAGGAAATGGGAAAGCACATACCTCAAGGATTACCAAGTAAGCATTAAAGTCATAGCTCCCAACTGTTCCTGATTTCGAGGGACAGTGTCTGATTTAGAACAAAGTCCCTCTGTCCCTCTTTCCACTTCATTTGTCCCTCATTTTGATCTGATCTATATAGTTCTATAAAAAAAAATGCACGATTTACCTTTAAAAAAGTGTTTTCCAGTGCTAAATCTTTCATCCAAACCCTAAATTGCTGCATTTCTAAATTTCAAAAGCCAATAAAAAGGAAAAGTAGTGGTAAAATAAAGCACTTGTAGGTTTAGCTAAGAATTTTTTAGTTTAACTCTCCTTTAAGGGAGTGTGGCAGAGGTGTGTCCTAATGCCTACATACTTTTGCTAATAGGTGGCCCTCATTCCCATCTCAAAACGTTGGGAGGTATGATTACCTGCTTGCCGACCAGCCGCCGCAGTTGTACTGCGGCATGTTGGCTCGGCTGCGCGAATCGCCGCCCCTTTACATTGGGCACGTACACGGCAGTTTGTGGGCGTGCGTGCGATCTGTGGTGCCTTTATTTGTGTTTTTTGCTGTTCTCTGTCTTTTATTATTGTTTATAGATGGGCTCTGTGAAGAGACCTTTTACATCTGTTTTGCCTGGTAAATATGGGTTTATGCTCTGCTTATCTGCAGGACTTAGAGGGCGCTGTCCTATTCATTTGATGTATATGCTGATTTGTGGAAGATTATTGGTTTGTGTATGGTGGACATATGGGCAGCGTTTCCCTTGTTTGTCGAGATGGTCCTTTTTGTTCCATCCCTTCTCTGTCTGTTGTGTTTCCTTGGCTGGAAGTTTGTGCACGATCATCTGGGCACCCCCCCCCCCCTCATTGGGTCTGGGCGGTGGTCGATGGTGGAATACATTACCAGCCTCCATACTCATATGTGATAGCCTGATGTCACTTCCGGGACATGTTCTGGTGCGGCATCTCTCAAACTGGATTGGCCCATGCCTCTCCACCCCCCCCCCCTCTAATCTCCTTTCTTAGCTGTACTTCTATGTCCAGCCATCTGGGCACGCCCCTCTGTTTCTGACTGAACGGTAGCCAGCGCTGGAACACAGTGTCAGCCCCTAGACCCACGTGCTGCAGCATGACGTCACTTCTGGTTTGCGGTCTAGCATTGATGTGCACGTGGGCAGATCTATTATGCACAAACAATGGAGCTCTGGGCTGTTCTGTTTGCACAAGGTCTGCCTCACTAAGATTTGCACGATCTTTTTGCCAACTTGCGATATTATTGATCCTATGGAGAGAGGACCCGCCCAGCATCCTGTGGATCCTCCCCTCTTGTGTACTGGTTATATAGAGATGGAGGTCCGCATTGGGGCTTCATGCTGTGGTTCAGGATCCTCGAGAGACCCAGACCTATGACATGCCTGACTGAGTCCTTGCTGGAGGGAACAGCTCCTACGTGGTTGGCATGCTACGCAGGTGATAGTCTACAGACACCTTTTGTTGCTATTAGCAGGTAAGCCTGACTCTCTGTTACATTTGGTCTGGCTGTTGACCTTAACTGCGTTTTTAAAAAATACTTTTTGGCTTCTTTTGCCTTTGTTTGTGTGTGCCCTGTTCATGTGATATGATTCACCTCTCCTTGGAGGCTGTTGGATCCTCGCAAATACTTTGTGGTATTATATATCATCATTTTTGATAACGCAGTATCGGACAATTATTGTCTGTCAAGGTTGGCATATTTTACTATTACCGGATACCTGCAATTCACATATATGTAATAGTATTGTTATTATCTTATGGCTCTCTGGATTTATCCTTTCAGGGATGACCCCAATTGCCATACTACTTGGAGGCACTGTACACGAAGTACGGACTCTGAGCATGGCATGTATTGTGCCTTTTGGTCTCCCCTTAGTCCGGACGCCTCAGATGGCCATTAGGTAGATATTTATGCTCTTTTGTTTGTTTTTTTGTCCCCCCCCCTTTTTTTTCCTTAGTATGGATTGTAATGTATATATGTATGCACTTTGTATTTTCTGTTTTAGATGTTGACTAAACTATACAATAACCAAGCCTTGATTAAGTGGCTATAGATTACAACCACAAGACATGTCGGCCATCATTTGCTTTCATGTAATATATACTGTATATATATCACTGTCTTGAATTTCTGGGGATTAGATTTCCCCTTTTTATGTATATGTATGATGTGTATATTTATTTGTATACCTGTTGTGGTTTATAATAAAATTTCATATTTTTATATATATTTGTGTCTTCATACATATTTCTCGAGTTGACTGCTTAACGTCCACTTTTCTCCTTTTTAACTCTTGTTTTTTTAGTTTGGAAAGCTGTGTAGGCATAGGAGTTTTCTGTTTACTGAATTCACTTGAGAAATTACAAGGATTGTTGTTTCTAGAATTATCTCTGCTGTTGGAATTGCTGTGCTGTGATAGACTGTTTGATTTCTGCTCTGCACAAACACCTGTTTTCTGCTTAACCCGTGACTGCATACAGCTATACCATTACAGATCGGCACCACTCCAAGCCCACAGTATCAGTTTCCTGGATTTACACTTTATTCAGGTGCTAGCAGAGACAGAGCACATCCCGCTCAAAAATCCAATATAGCATACAAGTACCGCCACACATTGTATTCAACTCCTGTGCGAAGTGAATGAAAGACAGGCTTCAGTTCAAGTCCCCACTCAATGGTACCGATGAGCAGGGACTGAAACCTGCCTTTCATTCACCTCACATCGAAGTTGAATACAATGTGCGGCGGTACTTGCATGCTATGTTGCATGCAGATATAGCTTAACTGCTCACAAATACAGCATGTCTGAACAAGAATCTATGCATCCATCACAGTCTGACAGTGAGCAACCTTTTCTTTCAACAGGGAGAGATGTCTGCTAAACTCAAATGCACAGTTAAGCCTTCCTTGAAGCATAAATAGAATTCTGAAACGGGCAGAAATGTCTGATCTGATCTATGGAAGAGGACAATGCAAAGTATAACTGCTGCTGATGAAATATATAATGATGCAAACCAACTAAACTGTGCACTCACAAAACTAAAAAGAGCTAATGAAAGCTATAAAAGACTGTCTGAAAAATATTCTTCTTTTTTATTAACCATTAATATAGAAAAGTCACTGCAAGAGTTAGTGAGCTTTAATGTCTTAAAATAGAAGTATGGTCAAAGCTTTTTGGCCATACTTTTCCTGTGGGTCATTGGAGTGCACTTACTTTCGCTCTTCTGTGACCCAGAATCAGCTGACAGCAGACTAGCCAGCTAGCAACTGAAATGACAGAGCCAATCCAGGGTTTGGAAAGATCCTGACAATTTTGTCACACTCCATACATCTGCCTGATTGACAGCTATGCTGGCTCCACTTTTCAGCATGTGGCTGAGAGCCGGAGCCATCTGCGCCCACCCCCTACCCTGTCCAGGGCTCTAGTGAGTGCTGCAGAAGCATATCCGGGGAGCGGTGACTGCCAGTCATGTGATCACTCAGTCCCTGCTCTTGGAGCAGACATGGGACAGCTGCAGCATCACACCAATGCAGAAGAAAAGAGGTAAGTATATATATGTTTATTTTTTTAAATTCCCAAACTTCTGCTCTAACAAAGAAAGGTACTTTGTATTTTTGGAGGTCAAGTCACTGATTGGTGACAAGATATCAAAGCTGCATGAAACTGCGTCCTGCCACTCTATTTATTCAAGGCACTACAAGACATGTTGCAGATCACCTAAGGTCTTACTTATCATCGCTAAAATCCCACTGTCAATGATCCTCTTGAGCAGTTAACTAATAACAGCCTGAGCTGAAGTGGAAGACACTAAACCCAAAGTTTACGAGGGGGTTCTGATAAGAATTGAGCCTTATCCAGGAAAAATTGAGCTAGGAAGCTGTAAATTGCAGGGTGTACTGGCCAATCTGTCTATAGTCAATAGTGCAAAAATCAACTACCTATGATTTATTTTTCTTATCTTTCTTTTTCAGGTGCAAAGTGAACATGGCAGCACCTCCAGAAAAATTAAATGTGGAAGAACATAGGACCATAATCAAGTTCCTGTTTTTTCCAAGGGAAAGGTGCGAAGCAGATCCATGGTGAAATCTCACAAACTTTGGGTGACAGTGGCCCTTTATATGCAACAGTTAAGCGTTGGGTTGTCAATTTTAAAACTGGCCATTTTGGTGCTGAAAATGAGAAACTCAGTGGAAGGCCTGTTTCTGTCTCTGTGCCTGCAAATGTGAAAGCCATCCATGACATGATCATGGAGGACTGCCGAATATCAGCCAAAAGTATTGCTACATATCTGGGAATATAACATGTGAGAGAGTTTGTGCCATTATCCACAACGACTTGGAAATGGGAAAGCTTGCAGCAAAGTGGACCCCAACATTTTTGACAACTGAACAAAAGAGGAAACCTGTGGAGACATCAGTGGCTGTTTTAGAACAATTTGCAAGAAATTAGTCAGATTTCCTGGACAAACTGGTAACTCATGATGAGACATGGATCTACTGTTATGGTCCTCAGACAAAGGAACAGTCTAAGGAATTGAGGCACAGTGGTTCATCCAGGCCAAAGAAGTTCTGTGTGCAAAGGTCAGTGCAAAAGTAAATAGCAACAGTTTTTTGGGATAAGAAGGGAGTTCTGCTAGTGGACTACCTCCAAAAGGGTTCAACCATCAATGCAACATATTACTGTGCTTGACTGACTAAGTTGAGGCAAAATATCAAGGAAAAACGTTGAGGAAAGCTCTCCAAAGGTGGCATCCTGTTGCCGCAGACAACTAATGCTGCAAATGAGTGGTTACACCAGCAGTCGGAAGAATTGTATTTGCAGGGACTTAACAAGCTGCAGGACAGATGTTGCAAGTGCAATGACTTCCTGGGTGAATATGTAGAATAGTGTGGCACTTACAGCTCCCTTTTTCTGGGTAAGGATCAATACTTATCAGCACCCCCTCGTACTCAGGGGTGGATCCAGGGGGGGGCAACGTGGCAATTGCCCCCCCCCCGAGAATGCAGGTGAGAGAGCGTGCGGCTTCCTGGGCGGCTCTGCGGATGGCTCCACAGGTGACAGAGCAGGCGGCTTCCCTGGCGGCTCTGCGGATGGCTCCACAGGTGACAGAGCGGGCGGCTTCCCGGGCAGCTCTGCGGGTTAGAGAGCGGGCGGCTCCACAGGCTGTCAGGCGGCTCGGTACCTGAGAGAGCAGGCGAACAGCTGGGCAGCTCGTGGGTGAGCAGACGGCTGGCCAATGAGGGAGCTGTGGGCGGGGGAGCAGAGAGATGACATCTCTCACTGCCCGGCGCCCGCCCTGAATCCCTGCAGTACAGTTCCGCCCTCACTGTGCAGGCAGCTGCGGGAAGCAGAGAGATGACATCATCTCTCTGCTGCCTGACTGATAATCTGCTGCCTGACTCTGGGACACAGGAAAGTGACACAGCAAGTGACAATCCGCAGCATGTGTTAGGCGACGTGGCAAGTGACAATCCGTGACGTAGCAAGTGACAATCCGTAACCGCTGGCAGGTGACGTGGCAAGTGATGATCTGCATCTGGTGACAGGTGACGTGGCAAGTGACAATCCTCAACGTGTGGCAGGTGACGTGGCAAGTGACAATCCATGACGTGGCAAGTGACAATCCACAACGTGTGGCAGGTGACTTGGCAAGTCACAATCTGCATCTGGTGACAGGCGACGTGGCAAGTGGCATTCAACATCTGGTGACAGGTGACGTGGTAAGTGACAATCCGCATCTAGTGACAGGCAACATGGCAAGTGGCAATCCACATCTGGTGACAGGTGACGTGGCAAGTTACAATCTGCATCTGGTGACAGGCGACGTGGCAAGTGACAATCCTCAACGTGTGGCAGGTGAAGTGGCAAGTGACAATCTGCATCTGGTGACAGGCGACGTGGCAAGTGGCAATCCACATCTGGTGACAGGTGACGTGGCAAGTGACAATCCGCATCTAGTGACAGGCAACATGGCAAGTGACAATCCACATCTGGTGACAGGTGACGTGGCAAGTGACAATCTGCATCTGGTGACAGGCGACGTGGCAAGTGACAATCCTCAACGTGTGGCAGGTGATGTGGCAAGTGACAATCTGCATCTGGTGGCAGGCGACGGTGGCAAGTGACACGCTCAGGGCTCCCACTGATTCTGCATTATGGTGAGTTGAACTATTTTTTATAACAATGTAATAATAGAAATAATGCGCTTCAATCATCCTGACACCATATCAACCATGGTGCCGGGATGATTGAAGCGCCAACACCAGCCGTTTCCCCGACAAATTGCCTCCAAAAAAACATATTTTTGTTTTTTGCCCCTCCCGAGACTAGGCTCTGGATCCGCCCCTGCTCATACTGCGTTAAGAAGTAAGCAACCATCAAAGCTCAAGCCGCCCAAGCTCTTGCACAGGCAAAAGCCAAGCCACTCAAGCTTGTGTCCAGGCAGATGTGCAAGCTGCCTGAGCTCATGCACAGATGGAAATATAAGCTGCCCAGTAAAGGCACAGACTGTCTAAACACAAATGCAGCAGGAAGAGGCTCAGGCGGAAGCCAAGCTAGAAGTCCTTCAGAAGGAAAGAAAGGAAGCAGCAGCCTTAGCCAAGCTCAGAGTTCTGGAACAAGCTGCAGAGGAAGAAGAAGTCTTTCATTGCCCTACATTTGCACATTCGATGGGAAGCCCTTCGAAGAACGCAATAAGTTTCTAAAGAACCATGACATTTGCTTTAAATGTTGTGCATAGACTATAGTTAAGCACTCAGAATGCAACAGACATGACAGGCATGTATCAGCCCTACTTAAAGGCCCTTTTAAACAAGACATGCATCCAGCATGTGATACAGGGGTCCTGCATTACCCCAAAACATTGCAATTCTTTGCACTTTAACAAACCTGTATACACTATTTTGAATATAAATGGTATGCTGGTGATCTACATTATGCTTTAACCCTGCACAAGGAATGTCTCTGGCATTTAGACAATTTGCTGATCCCAGATTTAAAGGAGAAGTAGGGGCAAAGCTCTTTTGGCCCTACTTCTAATGGGGATCACAGGAGTGCACTTCATCTCAATGAGCTGCTGGGAGACTGAGCCAGCCACTCCCACCCCCTCCACAGCCCAGTAAGCGCTGGAGCAGCAGAGCAGAGAGCCAATGACGTGCAGTCACCAGCTCTCTCAGTGAATACCGAGAACTAAGCGACCTGTGGTGTTTATTCGCTCAATTCCCCGTGTAGAGGTGGCTGCATCCACCTGAGTGAGTCTCAATCTGTGATTTGTTTTTTAAGCTGTTAGTGGCTTTGGCATTCAATAACTGCTACTCACAGATCAATATCATCTTTAAAGCAAACTTGCAGGAACAAAGAACCTGATAAAACCAAAACCTGTAGATGTTATCTGACAGATTAAAGCACAACTCTAGCATGAGACATCCCTCTGCCCCAGCACAGACACCTCCCTGAAGCCCCCAGCATGTTTTTAAAAAAAAAAATTTAATTCATAGTCTGCATACCTTAAATTATTCTGTTTTCCATGTGACATCATGAATCCTCCTCCACTTCTCTCTCATGCCATGAGCTGTTCCTGAATGCTGCAGAGAAGAGTGCCACATAATTACATAGCACTGATCCCTGCTGTATTCTCTTGTGGGCCCAGGGTGGTTAGATGACATGCCCCCAGATGTGAATCCACTGAAGTGAGCCCAGAGAGAACCGGTGCTGGATGGCAGAGCAGTGAGTTTGGAGGGGTAGTGCAGGAGATAGGGTAAACGTTGCAGTGGAAGTTGCATTTTTCAATTTCAATATGTTTATTTGTTTTACAAAATGTATAAAAAGAGTGCAAACAATGTAGAAACATAAATCTCAGGCTGACTCGCATAACACAGTCCCAAATGAAAAACAGGACAATATCAACTACAAACAATGTTATAACTTTGTACAAAATTTCAAGAGAGAAAACTGCCACGTTCCCAGTGTCAAGGGTTGTGCAGGTGTGAAAGCGCAGGTACATACAGTACGTGGCTTGTGTAATAACATGCGAGCACTGCTGGAGAAATCATGTAAACAAAAGAGAAGATTGAGAGGAAAGAGAAAGAGTTTTAAAGAGTGTAGAGAGGGGAGGAAGGGATGGGAAAGGGTGGAGGCACGACGCGGAGGGGGGTACCCTCATCCACCGTGCAGCCTGGGACACGGTCCCACATTAGATGGTGATATTTGGATGGCAATAAATGATCCATGGGTCCCAGATTTCATAGAATTTCTCTTGGATATTGGTGAGAATGCTGGTCAACTGTTCATTGACTAAAATGCCATCTATTTGGGATTCGACCACAGAGAAATGGGTGAATTGTTTTTTCCATGCCCCAGCAATAGCTAATTTGGAGGCTTATAGGACAAAGTGGAGGAGCTTGAACTGGTTTTTAGTAACACCCTGTATACTGTACATCAAATATGGTAACATCAAATATGGAGGAGATCTCTCTTGGCCTGACATCCTCTAATACATAGACCCGAATGTCAAGGGAACATATGAGCCAGCTTGGAGGGTACTAAATACCATCTAGTAATAACCTTGTAAGCTGATTCAAGAGTGGAAACATTAATAGTGCAAGTGGCAACCGCCTGCTAGGTTTGTTCTGATTTGTGAGCCCTCAAGTCCTCCTCTCACCTTGCAATGTAAGTATGCATGGAGGGGGAAAACTGTCGGTTAAGTTGGGAATAAACTATAAAGATGAGTTTGGGCGCCAGGAGGGTGTTACAGCATGTGGGAGCTGCATTTTTAAGATTCAGAGAGCAATATTTTTTTTTAATCTAAATTGGACTTTAAGCTGTTAAAACATAATTTAGATTCCGGTTTAGACCCTCCAGTATTTCTTAGATTTTTTCCCTGAAGCTTCTCAATTTTCTCAAGTGGTATCTAGAATGCCAGAAGACTAGATTCATGATTCCACAGATCCTACAACAGGAAAAGCTGGCTAATGGTCTTGCAAAATAGTATGCCCTTTTCTTGATTTAGCTTATATCTGACTTTTCTCAAGGTAATTTTTTACCCCATTCACGCCCAAACACAATAAAGTGGTTTCATGAATACATAATGCAGCATGATAGCATATCAGGAAGTGTAAGATTGAGAGTCTTCATCCACCCCACACAGTAGTAGCTCATTAAGAACTCCTGTCGTGTCCTGAGTCCCTTTGGGAGGTCAACCAAATCTATCAGGAGGGACAAGTTCACATGTCATCCTTCTTTTTTATATGTTAAGAACGGCTTCTATATGTGCTGTCATCCTCCACAATTTTGAAGCCACCTCCAGAGGGCCTCTGAGTTGTGTCTACTACAAAGTATCAGTGCAAATTCATCTTCACCTTTTAATGGTGACCCTTCTGGTAACTTGTTGCTATACTCAAGGGAGTTTACACAACCCTGGCGAATGCTCCAGCATTACACTTTTTTTACTATAACAGGACTGCTCACTGAATATACTACTGATTACACCTTTGATTATGGGTACCCATATTCTGCTTATGGGGAAATTCCTAAAACTGGTCCTACTCTTTGCAGAGAGCGAATTCTGTTTGACTGGATCATCACTGGTTTTAAATGTGAAGGTATCAAAATATATATTTTTATAGGTAGGTTTATAGGTAGTTGTCTTTCGCATAAGAATTCAGCCACATATACTTGCTACACATGTACATTATATGTGTTATTATATTGTAGCAAAACTTTTGGACCTGCTGAGATCTGCCCAAATCCCCAGTATGCAAATGCACTCTCCAGCCAAACTCAATAAATTAAATAGTTAAAACAGTCTAACATCCCAGCTTCTATTGGACATCTCTTTTTTGGATGCTGCAGATTTTGTAATTTCTATATGCACAACATAACCTATTGGCTCAATTGAAGAATCATGGATGCAAGTAGTAAGAAATTACAGTATTTATTTATTTATTCATTTATGAATCAAACCTGCCTGCAATAATGTGCAGAGGAGGACATTTCAGGGAATTTTTAAAGTCATGAGGACCCCGAAAATAGTAAGCACACAGATAGGGTTTGTATTTCACTAAATAGACAGTAGGTAATGGATGGTGTAGTTTCTGTATAAACACTACAACCTGGGGCTCTCCTTTAAGTGGGTGTCTTTGGTTTTTGGCATTTGTTCAGTATAATTTGGGCTCTGGGGCTTACAACCAAGTAGATACCACCAGTGGATATGTTTTGACTGGAGATAGCAGAAACAAAAGATTATGAGTTTAAATCCCATGTTTGGCACATGGCTTCTTCTTTATTACATCTTTTCTAAACCCTTTTTGGCAGTAGGTGAAAAATGTCATTGCCACTGATTCACAAGCTGGTACTGTGCAGAGAAGGATAACGTCTATGGAATATCAGACGCTATAAGCTTACGCCCAGGGCAAGGTGTTTCCTAAAAAGCAAGAGAAATCCATCTCTGATCTGTACTATTTTTGTATTCTATTCAAAAAAATAAGCTCTCTGGGATCTGTAATCATTTGTCTGTCAGAGGTAAAAAAAAAAAGGTTGCTATTGGGAAAAACTGCAAAATGGCGAGGAATTCCAAAACATTAGAAAATAAAATTTTGATACAAGAACTGATATTGATACAATTGATACAAGAACTGTAAAAAAAAAAAATCCAGAAAAAAAAAGATGCTGTTCATTTGGATATATATAGCAATTACATATGTTAACATATGTGCATTAAGTTTTGGGAATAAGAATTATGTATTCACAGTAAAAATGAATACCGTAACTATAGCCACATGAGGCAAAATGGCTTAATTGTTATAAAATGTGACTTAATTGTTAGAAAAATCAATATCTAAAACTAACATAAAACCACCAGTAAAATAACTCTTTTTCAGCCTGTTGTGTTTAATTAAAGGTTACTCTAGCTAGACAGATAGATATTGATATTTCAATCAACAGAGGCAGAAAATTGACTTAATCAAGACCTCCATTAGCATTCATCATCCTTATAGATGCCCTTTTTATTTAAAATAAAGAAAATTGATTTTATTGAAGATATTTTTCTCCTGCTAATGCATAACTGTACTTCTTTTAGAGTTGAAGATACTTTGCTTCCATTTTTATATATGAGTAGAATTCAATAAAGCTACTGCATCACTTTTCTGGCTTTAATCCTTGGTGTTAATGTATTGTGCCAAATTAGGAAGCATTTTTGACACATTTGGTTCTGACGGTGACTTTTACATCAAATTTGGGTAGCTCTAAAATGCACCACTTTTATTTTGTGGTGCAACTAATTAATCACATTCAAAACAAAATACCAACAGTTTGTATCTTACAAAAGTAGAGCTAATTAACCCCTTCAGATTTGCCCCCTTAATGACCAGGCCATTTTTTGCAATACGGCACTGCGTCGCTTTAACTGACATTTGCAACGTTGTACCCAAATTGATGTCCTTTTTTCCCACAAATAGAGCCTTCTGTTGGTGGTATTTGATCACCTCTGCGGTTTTTATTTTTTGTGCTATAAACAAAGAGCGACAATTTTGAAAAAAAACTATTTTTTTTTTACTTTTTGCTATAATACATATCCAAAAATATATATATATATAAATAAACACATTTAGTCATCAGTTTAGGCCGATATATATTCTTCTACATATTTTTTGGTAAAATAGGCATATATTGATTGGTTTTCACAAAAGTTATCGCGTCTACAAACTAAGGGATATATTTAGGGACTTTTTTATTGTTTTTACTGGTAATGGCGGCGATCTGCAATTTTTTATCAGGACTGCGACACTGCGGTGGACAAATCTGCCCCCAAATGACACTTTTTGGGGACCAGTGACATTTTTACATTGATCGGTGCTATAAAAAATTCACTGAACAATGTTAAAATCACACTGACAGGGAAGGGGTTAACACTAGGGGCGATCAAGGGGTTAAGTGTGTTCCCTGGGTGTGTTCTAACTGTGGGAGGGATGGGCTCACTGGGACATGACAGAGATCACTGTTCCCGATCACTGGGAACAGAAATTCTCTGACATACCCCTTGTCAGAACGGAGATCTGCTTGTTTGCACAGATCCCCATTCTGCCTTTGTACTAGGCAATCGCCAGTCGCCGGCGGACATCGAGTCCGCCCAACCCGCGGGCATGCTCCTACAGTGTACAGCAGGAGAGCGCCAGTGGCTGCGCCTGCGCGAGCCGCCATACAGGTGTGGCAATTCGTGCAGGAGAGCTGACCAGCCACAGTATATCTGGGTCAGCTGGTCGGCTGGTGGTTAAAGTGGTTGCAAACCCTTACATATTTACAGTGAAGTGACTGGCCTCAGATATAACACGGAGATGAAACAAATCCTCCTGTTGCACCTGTTTATCTGCAACCCTCTCTTCTCTACATCAGTCCAAAGTGTTGAATTATAATGCATGTCTGGGAGTTCAGAAAAAAAGGGGGCAGAGAGTTGAAGTTACACTCTGCAGAGATCAGTGAGGAGAGCTCTAAAAGCTGATTGAAGGGACACACCCCCCTTCACACATCACACAGGAACAGAGCTGAGGCTGTCAATCAGCTGGAGCTCCCTCCCTTGTCACTTTGTTTCTCTTGGTGTCAGGAAAATTTCTCAGAAGTGATTCATGCTGATGGCAAAAAAGAACGAGACAGCAGACAGAAATAGCACTTAGTGCTCTGGATTGAGACAGGCACACACTGTAGAGGGATGTGCTTTGTTCATATTTTATGTCTGAGTTTTACAACCACTTTAATATCAACTATCTTTTGGCATACAGAGAGATCAATTGGTGCAGATGGAATTTGTGAAAGTGTGTCACATACACTCAAGGTGGCGCAGGTATACGTTCTATACAGGCAAATTAATTTGGCACATTCTGCACCACTTTTAAAACTCATGAGAGACACTTTTGCAAAACCTGTCTGTGACAATCTCTAGAAAATTCCAGGGCTCGTATCTTACAAAAGTGGAGCTAATAAAGCAGAACTTCACCATTCCTGACAAGTTTCCTCCTTTTCACCTCCCCCCCACCCCTCCACTGCACAGTTATTAGAGGTTTTTTTCTCTCCTTTTGTTTAAGTACCTTTTTAACTGTATAGATTTCTTCCTGACCCCCTTCTACTGTCATTTGCCTAGGCGAATAAAATCAGCCCCCCGGTGCCTCTCTGGATATATGATATGGATATCCCAAGGGGTGCTGGGAGCATTCATTCACCAGGAGAAGGTGGACCCAGGGGGCGCACCGTCGGAAGGTGTGCCTGTGCCTACCGATGACAACCCAGGAGAAGACGGCGGCCCGGGAACTGAGTGCCGGCTACACAGAAGGGGATTGCAGCGGGACAACCATGGATCCACTGTGCGAGTGAGTTAATAAAAAGTTGATAAACAACAGGGCTGGAGGGGAATAAAAAAAACAAAACTAAAAATTACTAATAAAACAGTTTAAATCGAGTTCAATGTTTAATAAATATATTGTATGCTATGGGCTAGTTCATATGGCTTCATTTTGGTCCTTTAGCTGTGTAAACTAAAACATGGAAATTTTGCATCCATGGTCCAATTTTGACCACATTTTACACCATACGCATGTAAAAGTGTGCAACTGTTTACATGCATACAGCATAAATTCTGCAGCTGCCAAGGCCAAGATGTATACAAACAACATGCAATCTACCTGTGCTGCCACGTGAATGACTTAGGGCCAGATGTACAGTGAATATCAACAAATAGGCACCAGCAGCTTATATGCAGAATGTAGTACACACCTCACAAGCGCACACTATGTCTGAATGAATTGATATGCAGTACAGACCACTTTTTATACAGAAACTTGCTGCCAATAATATAGTGTACCGTAGTGTGCCTAATTATGAATATTATATAACACTTTGCTAGTACAGGAGAGCAGTGATTTCAGAATGTCCGTGTACAGTACTGGACAGTATTGCAACCTCTTTCCAGTTATTCTATATTTTGCTTTAATAATATTGTAACAATTCATAAATTTAAAAAAAGTTGGATAAAGAGTTGGAAAGTTGGATCAATTGGATGAAGATTCCCCCTTGGATAGATAATAAATATTTAGTTTTCTGTGTCCTTTTTTTTCTTTTTCTTTTTTTTTTTTTTTTTAGAAAATAATACATTTTTTACCTTACTTGCACCAAGGCACCCTTTTCTCGTGCCCCAGTAGGCCAAGACTTAACATCCCAGTCAACCTCCACTTATCCAGTTTTTCCCAGATTCACCCATTTTTATGTCAAGATTCCTGGACTTGCCATTCTTTTATTAAACTGTATGACAAGCCAAATTTTTTTTGTTTTCTTTTGAATAAAGTATTGAAAAGTGAGAACCCCAGACTGTTACAATTATTTAGGACTGCATTAGAGAGATTCAGCCTCAGTTATTGTCCTGCTAACAACAGTTTTATCATAATGTGAGAGAAAATCTGCAACATGGATAAAGAAATAAAACTTTGACAGGGCCTTCCCCTACTCTACTAAAGGATTTTTTAAATTTTTTTATTCCTGTCTGTGTTGGAGATTTTTCCTCGCTTCTGGTTTGGTAAAACATTGTCATCAGGACAGGTAGTGGAGGTACAGCTCTCTAAGCTTTGTATACATGGAACTAAAACCAGCCAAAATAGCCAACAGAAAGTGGTTTGCAATGGTGGGCACTCAACCTCCATCCTCCGGCGGCCCACAATTGCCTTGTACACAGGCAGAACGAGAAAAATGTAAACAAGGTATTTCCTCATTCTGACACAGTTAGAAACACTCTTATGCCCCGTACACACGGTCGGACTTTGTTCGGACATTCCAACAACAAAATCCTAGGATTTTTTCCGACGGATGTTGGCTCAAACTTGTCTTGCATTCACACAAAGTTGTCGGAAAATCCGATCATTCTGAACGCGGTGACGTAAAACACGTACGTCGGGAATATAAACCAGGCAGTAGCCAATAGCTGTCATCTCTTTATTTATTCTGAGCATGCATGGCACTTTGTCCGTCGGATTTGTTGTACACACGATCGGAATTTCCGACAACGGATTTTGTTGTCGGAAAATTTTATAGCCTGCTCTCAAACTTTGTGTGTCGGAAAATCCGATGGAAAATGTCTGATGGAGCCGACACACGGTCGGAATTTCCGACAACACGCTCCGATCGGACATTTTCCATCGGAAAATCCGACCGTGTGTACGGGGCAATAGGGAACACAGTTAACCCCTTGATCGCCCCCTAGTGTTAACCCCTTCCCTGCCAGTGACATTTATACAGTAATCCGTGGCTATTTTTAGCTCTAATCGCTGTATAAATGTCAATGGTCCCAAAAAAGTGTCAAAAGTGTCCGATCTGTCTGCCGCATTGTCGAAGTCCCAATAAAAATCACAGGTAGCACATAGAGCTTGCTTGGTTCTATACACTACGCTCAGTTTTTAGCGATTTTTGATCACTTTATGTACACATCTGATGTGATGTTTGTACGATTTTATACTTTTTTTATTTAAAAACATTTTTAAACCTGGGATCCATCTGCACTATGTGGAGGCCTTTCTTTCTTTTCCTATGATCCATGCTACCCTTTGGAGATAAAGAGAACGACCTTACCAGGAACCTCATCATCACAGCCCAAATCTCTGTGTCATCATTGGCCCTTTGGATGCAAGTGTAGACGTACACCAATTCTTCTACAGGAGTTTCAGCTGGAGTGTGTGCCCGTGAGGATCGCTTCTGCCTGTCTGGCGTGTGCATCCACGATTTGGGGTAAGAGTATTCACCCCCCTTCCCTGGTGTTGGATGCACATCCCCGGGTGCTGTGTATAAATAATTCCCTGCACATTCCGGCTCCAATGTTGCATTTTAGGATTTCCAATGCCCTGTGATTACATCTATGGGATTGAACATGTTACATTGAACTATTTCAGGGACTCATGAATGGTTACTTTGGTTATCTTGCTCCACAGTAGGTTGGATGCGCAAACCATTCCATATACCTTTTATGTTTGGACTTTTCATGTGCGTCCATAATATTGTATGATTTTGTGTTTCTTCACAGGATTATTTATATATATATATATATATATATATATATATATATATATATATATATATATATATATATATATATATATATATATATATATATATATATATATATGGAATGCTTATGCACTTAGCATTTTCAGTGTGCACATTGGTATAAAATGTTCATTCATTTATTTCACCAATTAATATTTTATATTGAGTACTCACTACTGGATACCTATTTAGGGTTCCTATGCACTTTGTAGTGCTGCATTTTTTCTATTTTTTCTTTTTTATACAGTTAGTCTTATTGTTGATACTAGCAGCTTTTCTAGATATAAGTAGCGCAACTTTATTTCCACTTTTTTAGTGGCTATTTTTATCTCTAATCGCTGTATAAATGTCAATGGTCCCAAAAAAAGTGTCCGATCTGTCCACCACAATGTCGAAGTCCCAATAAAAAACGCAGATCACCGCCATTACAAGTAAAAAATAATAATAATAATGCCATAAAAATGCCATAAATCTATTCCCTATTTTATACACGCTATAATTTTTGTGCAAACCAATCAATGTGTGCTTATTGCGATTTTTTTTTACCAAAAATATGTAGAAAAATACATATCGGCCTAAGCTGATGAAGAAATTTGTTTTTAAAAAAATAAATGTGGGATATTTATTATAGCAAAAAGTAAAAAATATTGTTTTTTTTTATTCAAAATGTGTGCTTTTTTTTGTTTATAGCGCAAAAACTAAAAACCACAGAGGTGATCAAATACCACCAAAAGAAAGCTCTATTTGTGGGGAAAAAAGGACATCAATTTTGTTTGGGTACAGCGTCGCACGGCCGCGCAATTGTCAGTTAAAGCGACGTAGTACCTGAATTGCAAAAAATGCTCTGGTCATTAAGGGGGTAAAACCTTCCGGGGCTGAAGTGGTTAATGTAGTTATTGTGAGGTAAATGAGGACTAACCACCTATACCAGTCTCATATCATTAGGTAAACCTGAGTTTTCCTTGTTATTACCAATTCTGCATTTAAAAGATGTGCCACAGATGGAAAATTTAAGCTTATTCATGTGTCAGAAAATATTAATGGTTCTACAAAACAAATTAGATTTGGACCCTTGTAATTTGGAACCCTAGAGAATAGCTCTTGGCTCTCAAAGAAATCAATCAATCAATAAAATTTTAAATGCTACTTATAATATGACTAAGTCTCTGGTCTAATTTCTCTGTTATTTATAACTTCTCCATAAAACAAAATGATAGGCTTATCATTCTTCACTGAAAAATGAGAATGAGAGTAGAGTTTCACTGCTCAGGCAGGAGCAAGTATTTCATGTTAAGTTATCCAGTTATAAGTTGCTAGTTAGGTGGTACTTAACCTCTCAAATGCTTGGCAAAAAAGTCACATCTTCCCATATGCTAGCACTGTGGGAATGAAGAAGTTTTGTTTACTCATAGCTTGTGGTACTGTGGACAAATCCAATTATTTTGAAATTCAGTCTTTAACTACTTAAAAAATACTATAAATAAGTTTATTTCCATTACAATAGAGATCAAATAGACTAAAAAAGAGATTTTAATCTCAGTATTAATATTAAGTGCAGCAGACTTCCACAACCAGAGTTCTGTGGAATCCTTGCAATCCTCCAGAGGTTGCTATGGGTTCCTTGAAGAATGAGCAATTTCTTCTTCTCAGAAATGTAACCCCTGACAGCAAACAGCAATGATCTTATTAACTATGTGTAAGAGGGTAATTTCTTCCTTGTGGGGTTTCAATGTGGCCATGGCCACTGGAATGAATCCTTTGCTCTTCACAGTCATAGCAGTCTCTGTGTTGGATGCAATGATGTCACTGTGTGGCAGACACATGAACAGTTAACTTCCAAAACCAGACCCAGCGGTAATGTCACATACCTAGTGAGCTGTCTGAATGCCATCCAAGTCCCCCCACTGGCAAGAATTAGCTTGGAGGTTGCTATCAGTCCACATGTTGGTGCTACTTTCCTCCAATGCACTCCCTTGGTCCCCCTGAGGTAGATCAGCAAAGTTTCTACAATGGCCAATGTTCAACTGTGGCACTTGCCTTTTGTAACGTAAGACTTTTTTTTTCTTTGGGGTCAACCTCCTTTTAGGAGCTATGGATCTGTCACCTGCTATGTAGCCAGCTTTTGCCAAGAAGTTAAGGAGCAGCTTCAGGTAAAGTATTCCCTTATTGTTTCAAGGTCTCAGGAAAGCTGACTAATAGCCTTTCTGTTATCTAGCCCAGCCAGATCAAAATGCCAGCACTATAAAGAAAAAAAAAATATTCCAGGTTACGCAAAGTCAGATCACCCCCATTATAGGAGATTCTCTAGATGCTCCGAGTCCTCGGTATATCACCAACACCACTTAGGTCAGCAGGGGGTTACCTGCCATATTTCTTGCAGCTTTGTCCAAGGCAATGGCAGTCTTGATGGAAAACATGAAGTCAGCCTTGAAGAATAATACTAACAAGTCAAAGATCTTTTCTGTAATTCAGTAGCTGAAACTGTCTTATTTATTCCTAGGGGAAGTTTTAATTGACATTATTTGTTCCATGTCTAGGGATATGCTTTAGTCAGGGACTGCCAAATAATGCTACCTGGTTAAAACATTGGCTGCTGGATCAAGCCTTCAAGATCCTTTTGAGGGATCTTCACTTTTTGGCAATAAACTTATTAATGCCATAGCCAAGAACACAAGTGGAAAGTCTGGTATCCTGCCCAAGACAGATATCTGATGGGATAAACTGAAGTTCAAGAGACATAATCTGGATTGTTCTAGAGAGGCACACTTCTACAGTCCTGGCTGGGAGAACTGGAAAGGGGGCCAGGTGCTCTGCACTACTTCCATGTAATTTCTCTGTGCTGCATTGAAATGCATCAGATTGTTATTGTTCTTATGCTTATGCTGACATATAGTGGCAGGTTTGGGACACTACAACTTGTTTACTAATGTGGTTTTGTTTTTTCCGTATAACTACCCCTCCTGTTTAGTGCTAGTTAGTTCAGTTCTGGCTAGACCCCCCCCCCCCCCATACTTCTTCCATGCTCCCTCAGTCATTGTTAGGTATTCACAGAGACAGGGCTAAAATTGTGTTGAATTCAACTTCTATGTCTTATTGAAGAGTTAAATTGCCTGTGGATGGTACCAAGTCAGCATGTGACCTAACTGGGTCTAAGGAGGTATGTCAATGCATAAAGCTGCAGTTAAAACAGAAAACACTGGGATTTATTGCAGACGACATCAAAAGCCACTGCCCCAGGATACTGCTAAGCTGTGTTGAGGCCGCACGCACACAGACATGTCTTCTGGGCACCGGTTGCTCTTCATTGTGGGCAGTGTAAATTTTTGCATTTGAACTATAAGAACTTTTCAGAATTTTTCTTTTCGGAAATTTATAGAATTTTAATTTTCATCAGGCCATGCCTGGAAATTCAGTCAACCGCCACACCTCAGATTTTTAGCCACCAAACTACATTGCTACAGCAACAATAGACACGTTCTTCTTCATTGGTCAAGACTGTCTGAAGTTTACAAATCTGTTGTTTAGCCTCTCATGATCCTTTCACAAACATCTTACTGGCAGTAGTACTGATGAAAAGGTAATGTGCTTTTATTATTATTTAGACAACCCTCTACTTCTCTCCTAGAACACAGAGAACAGGTTCTCAGGACCCTATAGGAATCTGGCTGGCTACTGAATGATGAAAAAAGTAATGTTATTCCTACATCAAACCTAGTATATCTAGGAACCAATTCAACATGATTCAGATACAATACCACCAAAAACAAATACTGGTGCTAAGGTGTTGGTTTGCCCTGGCTTCTGTACACCTATCAGCATCTCAATGTGTGATGATCATTGGGGTCATGTTGTCTATTGCCCCTGTAGTAAAGTGGGCACAGTGGAGGATTCACTCTTTTAAGGAAGGTTTTCTACAACAATGGACATCAGGGACCTATATCAAACCATTCATATCTCACAGACAATGAACAGAAGTCTTTGGTGGTGGACCCTATAAAAAAACCTTCTTAACTGATATTCCCTCATTTCCACCTCATGGATAATCACAGTAAAATTCAGCTGCAAGTGGTGGGAGGGCACACTGCAAAACAGAGGTCTTACAAGATTGATGGAACTTTTCCTGCTCAAGGAGAAGTATAGAACAATCTTGAATTCCAAGCAACTATTTTCTCTCTCTGTGCCTTTCATCACATGACAGTAGGCTGGATAATACTACAGTGCTATCTTACATCAAGAGACAGGGCGGAACCTGTAGCCTAATGAAATCACTAGAACCGATTATGACTTGGGCAAAGAGGAATGCCTCCAAAAATTCTGCAGTCTATATTCTAGGGGCTTAGAACTCTAAGACATACTTCCTATTCCACTTCTAAATGGACAACAATGGGTGGTCTCTACATGTGGTCTCCTTCAAGTGAGGTCCATCCTTAGGCATGATCCCAGAGGTAGATCTGTTTGCATCACAGTGAATGCGCTGACAAATCAGTGGAGAACTCACAAGAGGTATGACTTCTTTCCAGTTTCCACCATTTTCAAGTTCCTCAGAAGGCTGCTGTAAGAAGAAGCAGCATAGTAATCCCTAATGGCTAAACAGGCCATGGTTTCCTCTTCTACTTCAACTCATCTGTTGGGACCTAGTTCTTATAGATTGTCCACCTTACTTCCAGTTAATAGTTCAGTCCTCGAGAGGATGAGGTTAGCCAGTCTTGGCTGCTTCTCTAAAATGATTTATACACTGATAGGCTCCAGAGAACTGAGCACAAACATGATTTACAATAGAATTTGGTAAGATTTAACCAGGTTGCGACTGCTTCTGACTTATTCTGCTCTAACCTTTAAGACCACAACATACTAGACCTCTTATAGATCAGTCTGGCATTAAACGGAACATAAGCTCTCTTAAAGTGCAGGCCCCTCTATTCTTGACCTTCACCAACATCTCATGGAGGAATTATCCCTTAGTCATTTAATTCTTCAAAGGGGTGCTGCATCTTAGACCTTAGAGAAAACCAATATTCTCCAAATTGGGTGGCTATCACGTCAGCCAAAATGATTTCTGAGATCAGAGAATTGGGCTACAAGGGTACAAGGAACACTTTTAGACCTTCTATCCAGGTAGGCCTTGTTCTTGTGCTGGGATTGAATCTGATTTAAGGCTTTGAGGCTCTCTCTACAGTCAAGATAACTAAGGAGAATCAGATCCATCCGCTGGACGCTGATCTTAATACAAGCTATAGCTTTATTTAGAGTTTCAGACTGTCGCTTCGTCACTTTCTCTGGTAAGAGCATTGTCCAGAATCAATGTTTCATGGATTGTGGTGACTATCCAACTGGCTTATAAGAAAAAAGGCATTAATGGGATGACAGCAAACTCAGCTAGAACTGTGTCGAGCTCTTAAGCGGCGTCCTGTCAATTGGTGCCATAATATGCACTTGTTTCCCCTTTTATTCCTTTTATCTTCTCTTTCTTTTTATGATGTTTATTATACAAAATAACACCTGGTATGTACTGTTTTTTTTTTTATCTGTATTTGAGAAAAATAATAAGGACAATAATATAGAAAACTCTGGTCAACTAACTGCATCTGACAATGTATACCATTCAGAAATATAACCTAGTCTTATCAGCTTGGGTTGTGTTCCATTACACATTTAAATTAATAAGCTGTGCTTGAAAATGATTAAGTGAAAATTCTTGCCATAGTTATTTAAAAAACGGTGTGCAGTAAAGCATAGCACCCAATGGGATTTCACGTTCCATTATTTTAGAGGAGTCAGAACAATGAAAAATGGCTACTAATTGGTTGCTGTAAATGACTGAACTTTGAGGATTACTATCGCTGCCTAATTATACAAGCTCACTTATTACCCCTTTTCCACTAATTAGCAGTGGTTAAAGAAAGATTCCAGAATCAAACAAAAAATAAATACACATTTGTATGGACATACGGTATGCTAGTATATTGTAGTAAACATCCATTGTTCCTGTTGGGATCTGCCAAGGGCTTAGTAAGAAAATTAATTTTCCTGGAAAGCTTGACCACCAGAATTATTCATTGTCAGCATACTGGACATGGCTTCTCACTGACACCAATTAAGGGTGTTATCTGAACCCCAGGTTCCTACATCTCAAGGACATATGTTTTCCTAATGGTGGTGCCGATCATATTTTCTCTATATGTACAGTTCCATATAACGGCTAAATTAGTGATGTATGTAAGGAAGCAGTAGGTGTCAGTTTCAGTGGGTTTTTTCTATGACTCACAGCTGCCTGCAAAGATGTGCAGAGAACAAGGGGGGAGCCACAGACATAATTGATTTTTTAATTTAACTGCATCTCAGGGGCTGTTAGAGACATTTAAGCCCTAAAACAGTAAGTGTTTTCACAAAGATATGGTTGTAATTTCTAAAAAGCTGCTGTGGGAATTTTTTATTGAGCAGTTTAAATATAAACACTTTCTGGACGTCTTCTTATAAGCTCGATAACAGACATTTCAATGCCATGTTGCACTAAGAATACCAACATACCAGCAAATGCAACCACTGTGGGTCCATTGGCAAGGCAGATATGGTGAGTGGTGCTGATTTTTTTTCTCCAGTTTTCATGAATCAGTTTAGTTAGTTTTAATAGTATAATTATCCTTTAACAGCTTCACGACTGCCCACCGCACATATACTGCGGCAGGGTGGATGCTCTGTGCCAGATCACATACCTAGTACATGATCCGGCGCTTCCACTGTGATCACACACAGCGGAAGTACAGCGGCAGGTTTCTGAGAGCTCGATGTCTGCCGGCACCCGCCGATTGTTCGGTACACAGGCAGAACAGTGATCTGTAAACAAGGCAGACCGCCGTTCTGTCATTGACATTGATCTATGCCTTCACTTAGTAGAAGCACCTCTCCCACAGTAACCAAGCACTGACTAGGAACAGATTTAACTCTTTGATCGCCCCTGCTGTTAACCCCTTCCCTGCCAGTGTCATTAGTACAGTGAAAGTGCATATTGTTTAGCACTGATCACTGTATTAGTGTCACTGGTCCCCAAAAAGTGTCAGTTAATGTCTGCCGCAATATCGCAGTCCCGCTATAAGCTACTGATCGCCGCCATTACTAGTAAAATAAATAAATAAACAAAAATATCCCATAATTTGTAGATGCTATAACTTTTGCACAAACCAATCATTATTCGCTTATTGGGATTTTTTTTGACCAAAAATATGTAGCGGAATACATATTGGCCTAAATTGATGAAGAAATTAGCTTTTTTACCATTTTTTTTATTGGATGTGTTATATAGCAGAAAGTAAAAAATATTGTTTGTTTTTTTTTCAAAATTGTCTGTCTTTTTCTTTTTATAGCGCAAAAAATAAAAAACACAGAGTTGACCACATACTACCAAAAGAAAGCTCTATTTGTAGGAAAAAAGGACATACATTTTATTTGGGTACAGCGCCACATGACCGCGCTATTGTCAGGTAAAGCAACACAGTGTCAAATCGCAAAAAATGGCCTGGTCATGAAGCAAATCTTCCAGAGCTGAAGTGGTTAAGTAACTCAATAGCTAAAATCTCATGTAAACTTCAAATAAGATGTCTCGGCAGAAATATCTGTTGTTCATTCTATGATACAGGGGACAAAGTGCTTGATGTAGTATTTTGTCTTGTTGTGATCAATGCTGTAGAAGCTGAGCTAATGTAGTTGACAGACCGCCCCCTCCCTCCACCGCTGTCTCACCACGCTGCTCAGAGACGAATACCTAATTACATGTGAATGACAGTGCACACAGAGGAGAGGCGGTGGGGACCTGTGAATGACAGAGCACACAGAGGAGAGGCGGTGGGGACCTGTGAATGACAGAGCACACAGAGGAGAGGCGGTGGGAACCTGTGAATGACAGTGCACACAGAGGAGAGGCGGTGGGGACCTGTGAATGACAGAGCACACAGAGGAGAGGCGGTGGGGACCTGTGAATGATAGAGCACACAGGGGAGAGGCGGTGGGAACCTGTGAATGACAGAGCACACAGAGGAGAGGCGGTGGGAACCTGTGAATGACAGAGCACACAGAGGAGAGGCGGTGGGAACCTGTGAATGACAGAGCACACAGAGGAGAGGCGGTGGGGACCTGTAAATGATAGAGCACACAGAGGAGAGGCGGTGGGGACCTGTGAATGACAGAGCACACAGAGGAGAGGCGGTGGGAACCTGTGAATGACAGAGCACACAGAGGAGAGGTGGTGGGGACCTGTGAATGACAGAGCACACAGGGGAGAGGCGGTGGGAACCTGTGAATGACACAGCACATAGAGGAGAGGCGGTGGGAACCTCTGAATGACAGAGCACACAGAGGAGAGGCGGTGGGGACCTGTGAATGATAGAGCACACAGAGGAGAGGGGGTGGGGACCTGTGAATGATAGAGCACACAGGGGAGAGGCGGTGGGGACCTGTGAATGACAGTGCACACAGAGGAGAGGGGGTGGGGACCTGTGAATGACAAAGCACACAGAGGAGAGTTGGTGGGGACTTGTGAATGACAGAGCACACAGAGGAGAGGCAGTGGGGACCTGTGAATGACAGTGCACACAGAGGAGAGGCGGTGGGGACCTATGAACGACAGAGCACACAGAGGAGAGGTGGTGAGGACCTGTGAATGACAGAGCACACAGAGAAGAGGCGGTGGGGACCTGTGAATGATAGAGCACACAGGGGAGAGGCGGTGGGAACCTGTGAATGACAGAGCACACAGAGGAGAGGCGGTGGGAACCTGTGAATGAAAGAGCACACAGAGGAGAGGTGGTGGGGACCTGTAAATGATAGAGCACACAGAGGAGAGGCGGTGGGGACCTGTGAATGATAGAGCACACAGGGGAGAGGCGGTGGGAACCTGTGAATGACAGAGCACACAGAGGAGAGGCGGTGGAGGCCTGTAAATGATAGAGCACACAGAGTAGAGGCGGTGGGGACCTGTGAATGACAGAGCACACAGAGGAGAGGCGGTGGGAACCTGTGAATGACAGAGCACACAGAGGAGAGGTGGTGGGGACCTGTGAATGACAGAGCACACAGGGGAGAGGCGGTGGGGACCTGTGAATGACAGTGCACACAGAGGAGAGGCGGTGGGGACCTGTGAATGACAAAGCACACAGAGGAGAGGTGGTGGGGACTTGTGAATGACAGAGCACACAGAGGAGAGGCGGTGGGGACCTGTGAATGATAGAGCACACAGAGGAGAGGCGGTGGGGACCTGTGAATGACAGTGCACACAGAGGAGAGGCGGTGGGGACCTGTGAATGACAGAGCACACAGAGGAGAGGCGGTGGGAACCTGTGAATGACAGAGCACACAGAGGAGAGGCGGTGGGGACCTGTGAATGACAGAGCACACAGGGGAGAGGCGGTGGGGACCTGTGAATGACAGTGCACACAGAGGAGAGGCGGTGGGGACCTGTGAATGACAAAGCACACAGAGGAGAGGTGGTGGGGACTTGTGAATGACAGAGCACACAGAGGAGAGGCGGTGGGGACCTGTGAATGATAGAGCACACAGAGGAGAGGCGGTGGGGACCTGTGAATGACAGTGCACACAGAGGAGAGGCGGTGGGGACCTGTGAATGACAGAGCACACAGAGGAGAGGCGGTGGGAACCTGTGAATGACAGAGCACACAGAGGAGAGGCGGTGGGGACCTGTGAATGACAGAGCACACAGGGGAGAGGCGGTGGGGACCTGTGAATGACAGTGCACACAGAGGAGAGGCGGTGGGGACCTGTGAATGACAAAGCAGACAGAGGAGAGGTGGTGGGGACTTGTGAATGACAGAGCACACAGAGGAGAGGCGGTGGGGACCTGTGAATGATAGAGCACACAGAGGAGAGGCGGTGGGGACCTGTGAATGACAGTGCACACAGAGGAGAGGCGGTGGGGACCTGTGAACGACAGAGCACACAGAGGAGAGGTGGTGGGGACCTGTGAATGACAGAGCACACAGAGAAGAGGCGGTGGGGACCTGTGAATGATAGAGCACACAGGGGAGAGGTGGTGGGGACCTGTGAATGATAGAGCACACAGGGGAGAGGTGGTGGGGACCTGTGAATGACAGAGCACACGGAGGAGAGGCGGTGGGGACCTGTGAATGATAGAGCACACAGGGGAGAGGCGGTGGGGAACTGTGAACGACAGAGCACACAGAGGAGAGGCGGTGGGGAATTGTGAATGACAGAGCACACAGAGGAGAGGTGGTGGGGAACCGTGAATGACAGAGCACACAGAGGAGAGGGTGGCAAGGAAATACACAGCATTTTCAGAGGAGAGGGGAGGTTAAAGCTGATTTCAACTGATTTAACGAGTTTAAACTAGTCACTTTACCCATTCTCTACACTAACAGGTGCACCCACTGAGTGTGCTATATAAACTGTACGCAGCCTCACATACAATATACAGCCTTGTGTTCTGGGAGTGAGACAGAGACTTTCTGTCTTGCACCCAGAACAAAACAGAATCAGGCTGATCTTTTGGCTGAAGATGAGAGGATGATGTCACAATCTCCAACTCAGCCAATCAGAGGAAGCTGATTACAATACAAAGCTGCCTATGAATGATTAAGCACCACTCAGCCCGACTCTATTTTGTTCTAGGTGTGAGACTTGAAGGTCTCAATTCACACCCGGAACACAAGGCTGTATACTTTCTATAGCTGAGACTAAATACAGTTTATTTAGCATGTCTAGCGGGCACACCTGTGGGTGTAGGAAATAGTTTGTTTGGACCAGCTTGGCTAAACAAAGTAGTTAAAATGACAGTAAAGCTGGAGATCAGCTTTAATGACAGCGCAGACAGAGGAAAGGTGGCGGGAACACAAGAAGCAAGGCGCTAAACAACAGGCACACAAAGAGAAAACAGTTAAAGTCACTGGTGAATAGAGAAGATCTTGAAAAGGATGACTGCAGGTCTATCTGGTATGAAATGTAGGTACCCATTTTTTCTACTTATACAGGGTTTCTATTTTCCACACACATCTAGTACAGGGGTGGGGGGGGGATGGGTGGTTACAGTGTTGTGCTGTGGCTCCCCCATATAAAAGCCCATAAATTGGCACAAAAAAAGTGTTTTTATTTCCTGATATACAAAAGACAAAAAGATGTGTGAGACCCACAGAGCTGTCAGGCCTCTAGGACTGTATCCAGCACACATGGAAAACAGGCAGTGTGTAAGAGGTGGAACTGATGTCCATGCGTTCTGGATACAGCTGTAAACACCGTCGGATCTGCCAGCTCTCTGCTGGTCTCATGTCATTGGCACCGGGGCTTACATGTCACCTGTCACTATGCTTGCTCTCTCTGGCCCCTGGTTTTTCCATTAGCACAGCAATCTCCGCATGCAGAATACAAGCAACTTTTATGTAAGTGGCTACTATATTTTACATGGGATAAACATTACAGTTTTTAACCATATCCCTGTACCCTTGTTTATCTTGTCTTTTGCATGTCTGTTGGATCGATCCCAGAATCTGTCAAGTTGAGCTGCAGGGATTTTTTGTTTTTGAAGACTTCATTTATGGATACCTGCTCACTCATGTGATTTTAAGGTTCTTGCAAGTGTATGTATGTGCCTTCAACCATACACATACATGAGTTGTAATTTTATTTCCATGTGCTACATGTACATGGTTACCTAGGGGATTAGGTATGTTTTTTTCAAGTTCTGGTACATGTTTTCTTTAACACGCTGATGCATCTTCAAACGTTTTTTCAATATTTTTGAATATAGAGCTTTCATAAAAAGAATCCCTGCTGATAAGTTGGCTTATTCAGGCATTTCCTGTTATGAGGTGACAACTGTGTCCGTGTACTTTCATCCTGTCACAAAAACTCCTGGTTAAGGGGAGGGCCGTGCTGAAATATTTTCGCAGGCATTGGTCCATTGTTGTTAAGATCACTATTCTGAAATAGTCCTAAGAAGTGATGTGCAGGAGACTTTGGAGCAAGCGCATGGTGACAGAAAGTGGCTTACAGTGGAGAAAATGAATAGCAAAGTATAAAAAAGGTGAAAACTCAACAAATGGCAACTGTTTGTGGCACATGGTGCTTTAGTAAGTTAAATGAAGTCCAGTTAGGGTTTAAATCTATCTAAGAGCACATGCATAGTATGCTAAAGGGTTTAGATCAGGACTGTGCCACCCATCAGGGCAACTGAGATGGCTGCAGTGGCGTCTCCAGCTTTCATATTTAGGGGGAGCACATGGGGGGACAGGGACAAAAGTAGGGGGGCAACTATAAAATGCAATTCTATTTATATATATTATATATATATATATATATATATATATATATATATATATATATATATATCCTGGGGCCCTTTAATACGACCCCACAACGGCCCTTTCACATGTTCTGCAGTGAGCTCCCTTCCTACTGTATTGGGGCCCCCCCAGGGTGGCAGAAAACAAGAGATATATGTCACCAGCATACCAAGAAAATATAAGGATCCAAAGCAGTGGGAGAACTATCAGGGTTGCAAAGGTTGTCTTGCCACCGGGCCCTGGTGTTCTGCCACTGTGGGGTTCCCCAGCCTCCTCTTGCTGTCCTGCCACTGCTATTGACAGCACTGGTCTGGCATCTCTTGGAATTTACAGGCTGGTTCTCCTGTCCTAAGGATGGGAGAAATCAGTCTGTTTTTTCAGTAGCTAAGAGTCCTGGTGGAGTACTTCCTGCAACTCGCTCTTCTCCCTGCCAATGAGGATGCAGGGGAAGGAGCAGATCGGGCGGCCGTGGTTGTGTGAGCGCTCGCATTATGCAGTGTCAGCGAGCAGAGGGAGGGCGGAGGAATCACCCGCAGGAGCTGACTGGGGACTCTCTCCCTCTTAGACATTGATTTTTTGTAAAAAAAAAAAAAAAAAAAAATTTTTAATTGGGGGGGGGGGGGGGGCACATGGTGGGGCACAGCATAATGTTGGGGGGGTCAGGGCCCCCTCTGGCCCCCCCCTAGGGACGCCATTGGATGGCTGCCTTTATGAAGGCACAGTGGGAAGGGAGGAACTGAGACCAGAGTGTTCATAACGGGTACTCCACCCTTAGGGCAGCTTAGTAGTGCGGAGTCTGGTAAAACCAAAGGATTACTGAGCTCCCTTCCTGGCCCCTGCACTTGTCACACAGGCAGGCACAATTGCCGAACCTGTTCAGTGATACAGAATTTGTTAAAGCGGAGTTCCATCCAAAAGTGGAACTTCTGCTCATTTGTCTCCTCTCCCCATCCAGTGCCACAATTGGCACCTTTCGGGGGGAGGGGGGACAGGATACCTGTCTTTGACACTTCTTTGACACTTCCGGGAGCCGTGCAGTGGCCTGTGACATCACCGCGGGGCTCCTTCTTCCTCTCCCTGTCGCCGGGCCAGTAGGAGAGAGGAGCGGAGCCTTGCGCATGCACAGTAGGTTTCCTGGCATGAAGCCGTAAGGCTACACTGCCAGGTACCCTTACCCGCATTGGCGGCGGCAGCACCCAACAGCTGATGCGCATCAGCTGCGGTGCCGACATCGCTGGACTCCAGGACAGGTAAGTGTCCTATTGTCCAAAGCCAACAGCTGCAGTATGTGTAGCTGCTGGCTTTTATTTTTTATTTTTTGGGCGGAACACCGCTTTAAGTGCACAGTTTGGTGAGGGTCTTAAATTCTTTGGATTGGACTGTACCATGTAATATGGAATGGGTAAAGTGTGGTTAATAAAAGTATGGTTAATAAAAATAAAAAATATTATATAACTAGAAAAGCTACAATTTCTGGGGAAATTGTGTGAAGTGTTCTTGCCTCCACCTACAGTAGTCTACAACTGGAGTGGGCGGAGTAACTGGGTGGAGTGGCTTGAGTAACTGTTGTGTGGTTGGAGTGGCTGGAGTAACTGTGAAAAAATGATTTTTTTTTTTTCAAAAATGATTTTTTTTTCAAAAATGATTTTTTTTTCAAAAATGTTTTTTTTTTTTCAAAAAATTTTTTTTTTTCAAAAATGATTTTTTTTTTCAATTTTTTTTTTTATGGGGTGGTCATAATGTTTTGGCTGATCATGGGGTGGTCATAATGTTTTGGCTGATCATGGGGGGGGGTCATAATGGGATGGCGGGACACATACACTGCGCTTTTGCAATGGGCATATTAACACCTCTAAAAGGGTTAACAACAATTAGGCTGCTTTCACACTGATCTGCGGCTTTCATGCGGGTTAGCTGCACCGAGCCTTAGACTTCTATTACATACTGCATCTTTGGAGTGCTTTCTGAAAAAGCAGCAAAACTCCTGGATGCCGGAGTTTTGGTGCGCTTTCAGAAAGTGCACCACACCCGCAAGATATAATAGAAGTCTAGGCAAAGTGCAGCTAGCCCACAAGAAAGCCACAGATTTACTGCGCTGAATCTGTGGGTAAACTGCAGCACATCAGTATGAAAGCAGCCTTATAGGGGGCTCAGGACTCATTTAAATTTGTGGTTGGGGGGGGGGGGTGGTAAAACCCCATAGTTGAGACGTGTTTTTATCACACACCCAACCACTGGTTTAGCGTAAGGGGACGCAATGGTGATGCCGCCTCATGCTCCAAGGGGCCTTTGCGACCTCCCTGTCACATTCAGTTTTACACTGGGATAGGAGGGATGGCGGGGCGGCATATACAGGAACCAATCCTCTCCAATTTTCTCCTGCAACTGCTGAAATAGACATACAATCCTTGTAAAAAAGTAAACAAAGATATTGTTCACACTAGTGTCATCCACTCTTTTTGTGATTGTGATTAAACAGTTGGTAAACATCCAACGGGATTGATCCCACGTAAAATGATGATCCTGATAGCTGTTTAAAATCTTCATTATGCTCTTCAAAATAACAAATTCAAAATTCTGAACCATTTCATTTCATTGTGGCCCGCAACCGGTTACCAAATCACCAAAGTGGCCCTTGTTCTTCAAAAGGTTAAAGGATAAGTTCACCTTTTGTAACATGTTACACCCACATGTTAGAAAAGGAATGACCCCGCACCTCCCCGATCGCTGATCTGACAGCTAGCGCTGTTGAGCGCTGTGGTAGTTCATTCTTTCTTCCTGTAAGATTGTATCTGCTTGCCTGTACAAGCACACAAATACACTGGCAGATCTTCTGGAGACCCGCATGGCACCAGCAATCTGCTGATCGCTGGTGCAATGCTTTACAGGCTCCTAAAAATAAATGCACATTTTTTCACCTGCAAAAAAAATATGCATTTATTATTTTCTTCTAAAAGGTGAACTTATCCGTTAAGCACCCCTATCATATATTCATATATCAATTTAACAGCAGGAGCGTATAGCAAGCACTAACTACCTGAAGGCTAAAAAACCTAGGCACTTTGTTTGGCAAATCTAAATGTTGGCATGGAAAGTCAAGCTTCAGCCTGCCTCCTCGCATCTCTTTTATCCAATTATTGTTCACTGAGGTTCTCATAATGAGCTATGATGGGTGCATGGGGTATACCAGTGCGTGACTTTTTATGCCAAAGTCAAAGTTTGCATATTAGAACCCTTATGCCGCATACAGACGATCGGAATTTCCGACAACAAATGTTCAATGTGAGCATGTTGTCGGAAATTCCGACCATGTGTATGCTCCATCAGACATTTGCTGTCAGAATTTCCGAACAAATGTTCGAGAGCAGGTTCTCAAATTTTCCGACAAAAAAACTTGTTGTCGGAAATTCCAATCGTGTGTACACAATTTCTGACGCACAAAAGTCCACACATGCTCGGAATCAAGCATCAGAGCCACACTGGCTATTGAACTTCAATGCGTGTTGTACGTCACCGCATTCTTGGCGATTGGAATTTCCAACAACATTTGTGCTACCGTGTGTATGCAAGACAAGTTTGAGCCAACATCCGTCGGAAGAAAATCCACGGTTTGGTTGTCGGAATGTCCGATCGTCTGTACGCGGCATTAGATTACCATAGACAGGCAAATGTCTCCCCAACTAGATAGACCAGAAGACATCAATATGTTATTATCCCCTTCCCACCGAACGTACACAGATGTGCGTACTCGGCTTTCGGGGGTTATACTGGGATGATACCCGCAGCTGCAGGCATCATCCCGGTACCGTTTTTTAGAGCCGGCGATCGGCTTTCCAGGGATAACAACCGATGCAGCTAAAAGCTGCTCGGCTGTTATACTGGAGAAGCGGGAGGGGACGTCCCCCCCTCCCACCGCCTCCCGCCGCTCTAACCGGGCCTCCCGATCCACCGGGAGACCCGATCTACAATCCGATGCCTCTAGCGGCTAGGAACAGACTGGACGAAGCGGGAAAAGGCTTTGTTCCAGTCTCCTTATTGTAAACACGGAAGCAACGTCATGACGTCACTTCCTGTTTACTCGGCTGCCAATGGCGCCGGTTTAAAAAAAATATACAGTATTCAGAATTGCTGAAAACAGCGATCTGAATACTTTGAAGTGCAAAGGAGAGATCGGGGGTCTTTTAGACCCCCGATCCCTCCATAAAGAGTACCTGTCACCACCTATTACTGTCACAAGGGATGTTTGCATTCCTTGTGACAGCAATAAAAGTGATCACATTTTTTTTTTTTTAAACACAATTTATTAATATAATAATAAATAAGAAAAAACATTTTTTGAAAGCGCCCCCGTCCCTGCGAGCTTGCGCAGCAAAGAAAACGCATATGGAAGTCGCGCCCGCATATGTAAACGGTGTTCAAATCACACATGTGAGGTATCGCCGCCATCATCAGAGCGAGAGCAATAATTCTAGCACTAGACCTCCTCTTTAACTCTAACCTGGTAACCGTAAAAAAAATTTAAAGCGTCGCCTATGGAGATTTTTAGGTACCGTAGTTTGTCGCCATTCCACAAGTGCGTGCAATTATAAAGCATGACATGTTTGGTATCTATTTACTCGGCATAACATCATCTTTCACATTATACAAAAAAATTGAGGCTAACTTTACTGTTTGGATTTTTTAAAATTCATATAAGTGCCCCTTTTCCCAAAAAGTTGCGTTTAAAAGACCGCTGCACAAATACCGTGTGATATAAAATATTGCAACAATCTGCATTTTATTCTCTAGATTCTCTGCTAAAAAAATATATATATATATAATGTTTGGGGGCTCTAAGTAATTTTCTAGCAAAAAATACGGATTTTAACTTGTAAACACCAAATGTCAAAAATAGGCTTAGTCATAAGGGGGATATATTTATAATTCTAAAATGAATGAAATGCGTTGGATTCTTGTGTACCCTGTGAACTGGGAATCTTAATAAGAACGTTGTATAAAAGCCAGAAATGTCGCATCCCTTCTTATCAAGCACGCCTCATATCTCGTCTACACATTATATATAATTCTGGAATGATAGAACCAGCACTGTTTTTTTTTCATGCAAATTATCCCAGAGATTAAAGAACCCCGTCATGAACTGTTAACATTTCCCTTCCTGTTTCTCAAAGGATTCTGGCCAAATTGAATAATCTCTGATAGATAAGAAGATTGTCTGATGCCAGAGAAATGTTTGTTATTGTCTCCAAAGGGTACTTTTTGAATGGCCTGATTCTCACTCATGTGCCATTTAACGTCAGATCGAAGTGGTATCCGCCTCCATATGGCTAGCCAGCCTTCCTAAACAGAAAAAAAAAAAAAAAATGATCTGAATATGTTTCTCATAAGGTCCAATGAGATTAATGTTATTATTTGCACGTATCATTGAATGCATTAAAGATTCTAATTGGTTACAACGATTTTCCTTTCCACAATCTTTAAATACTGCCTCCAGCATTTAAATTGCCTTGATTTTTAAACGTTAGGTGTGTTATTTTGCTTTCATAAACACAAAAAGGCTGCTTGTGTCATCAGGGGCCTGTGATAAAACAGGTCAGAGCTTAATCTGTAAAATGCTGCTTAGGAAAATCGTTCTTTTCAGCACATTGGTTATACAAGCACTCTGCAACATTCTGTTTAGGATTAGATATTTCCTATATTGTAAATACCTTTGCTATGCCCAGATATTAAATTGCTAATGCATGCAGAGATACAATGAGGTTTCGCCATATTGCAGAATGTAGAAAACAACATGCAAATCCTTGATGAATTGTTCATACATTCTTAGTGGTGTAAAAACCATGCAGTTCCAAGCTTCACCAAATTTTTTTCAATCAGATCTGTGCAGATTAATTTATGATAATCAATTATAGCAATTCTAGATTCTATGAAATGCAAGAATAGGTATACATGATGCACAAACAGAGAAATTCTATTCTGAAGGCAGCACTGCCATCTTTTGGCAGGTGGTTGTACTTGCATCCCAGAATTAAAGGACACATTTTTTGTTCTCTTTAGTAATAACACATCTACAGCTTTTACAATAGAAATTATTGGCTGGAGAGTTGCAAAAGATTAAAAAAGGATGGGAGTTATTATTCAGCTCAATATATCATCAGAGAACTGCACATGTAGAGAAAATGCAACACTCCAGTCATGAATCACATTTAAAGGCAGAAAGTAATATATCCAGTTGGCGAGGTGTAAAAATTTACAAAGGCGCTAACGTGCGGTGTACGTGTCAGAGCGTTTCCTGCCGACATCAACTGTCTCATTTATTGCATCGAGTCTGGATCCAAGAAAATGCTATTTGGAAATTATCCCATTACATTTCTGTGTGACTTACTGCATTGTATTTTAAGAAAATCATTTCGTCATTGTACATTTATCTGCCTCCTGTATTAAGTCTAGAATACTGGACAGCTCCCAGACTTATTATATTCCACAACAAAGATTACAGGAACGGCAGGGATATGAGGAAAACAGTAATATATAAAAACAGTAATCCACAATAAATCTATAGTTTCCTTTATATCCGCAGCAGAGTCTTATAAGTGTTAGCCATTGATTACTGCAGAAACTTTGGAGTTTAAAGTATACCTAAAGGAAAAACTTTTTTTATAGATTTGGATAGAGTGGTGAGGGGTTCAAAACACAGTCAAGTTTTTGTTGCTGCCTGTTTCACTGTTAGAGAGAGTTACCTACCCGGTCTGACCATACCCGGTCGTGGGGGTGAATATCCTTTAACTATTTCATACACAAACCATACTGATATATGGATATAGACTGCATTTTTTGCAATGCTATGTAATTATTGCATGTCTATTATATATATGTTGCACCCTGATGTTTAGGCAGGGCTGCTAGCAAATTTATTTGCCAAGTGATAGTTGCCTTGGCTAATTCATAGAAGGTCAATTGATTTCACCCTAATTATGGAATTGCTGCACTTCTCTCTTCTGTCACTAGATGGCCGGGTATCTGGTGGCATTAGATAAGACAAGGGCATTGCAAGCACAGATTAGGAATGAATGGGGTGTTTCAGCCAATGGGCTGGGATTTTCTTGGGTCCCTTGGCCTGCTGGGAGATCCTATGTATTTGGGTGGAGTCAGGTGATCGGGGTGTTGTGCCACCTAAACAGCTGTCTGAGTGGACGTGTGTTGCAATGCCCCGGGCTGCTAGGCCATAAGCCTTGGGCATATCCTGGGAACATCTGGCTGCTAGGCTAGGCAGTCCAACCAGAAGGAACGGTTTTTCTGGGCCGGAGAACCAGCTGTGGTTGGAGGTAGAAGGGAAGCTGTCGCCACTAAGGGACCATCCACCTTGCTCCTGGATACCACTGTGAGCAGCTGAAGCAAGTACCAGAGCAGTGTTCTCTCCAGCGTCTCTCTAGGGACAGTGAAGAATTGGGAAACTTCAGCCGGTGCCAAGCCAGTAGAGGTGACGCTTGCAGAGCATTATTGTGCTCCAAGTCAGGGACCAAGCAGGCCAGTGGGGTGACGCTTGAGGAGTATCTGTGAGTACCAAGCTAGGGACCCAGCAGGGACGTGGGGGTGACGCTTGAGGAAGATACTGAGTGAGAAGATTGGAAGAGCTCAGAAGATCCAGTGGCGAGATGATCTGTTAGTCTAGTGAAAGACTGGGAGCTCTGCGGAGTGAAGTTCTACAATAGGAGATTGTAGGAGAAGTGAAGGAGTTCATTGCAACATTTGTTAGAAAATGTTTAAAGCCTGTTGCAATAGGAGACAGCGTTCCTACTCATGCAGATGTGGTGTCTGGCTAGATAAGTTTCCCTGCATGGCTGTCTGCATATAGAAGTCTTGGAGTCTGCCAATTAACACTGCATAAACGTAAAGGTGTCCTGGCCCCAACCCTCTCTCCCACAGTTCTGTTTAAGAGACAATAAATCTCTTTGCTTTCAAGAAGTGTCTGGCGCCCATCAATCTACCTTGCATTACACCCACTATTCCTTGTAACCCACTCTACACAGAAGGATGTCAGCTGTCCCTAACCCTGGAGGTCATCATTAGGCCTCAGGGGCCCCAGGACTTGGCTACATATAATTGTACACTATTGTCTTAGTTAAACTATATGCTTGTTTATTACTGTATAGTACTCTGTTCCCTCCAAATATTCTCCTGAGGAAGCGGGCGACTGCCAAAACATGTAGAGTCCGACTGACTACATACAGTATGTGCATCTTCCCTGGATTAACCTCCTAGGTAGAAGTGACCCCAGTACTAGGGGGTGTAGTACACCCCTTTAGAGGGACATTAGATTGTTTTATCAATTCCTTTTTAATTACTATGTGTTCTTAATTGTCTTTTAGATATTCTAATATTCTTGTATTCTGAATAAATATTTTCTGATTTTAAACTTTGGTTTATGTCTGGTGATGGTACCAAGAAAATCCTCCTCCCCCCTCTTTCCTTCCAATATTACGATCTAGCATACTCTCAGGATGTAGGTACCTCTATACAATTTGCTAAAACCATCTTTCCCCTTTCCCTGAGCAATAGTAACATATCAGAAATAAAAGTGATGGTAAATCCAAAATTTTGAATCGGCACCAGAGAATGGAGGGGGGAATCTTACAATGAGGACACTTATTCCTGTGACAACCATTTAGGAGGGGAAATCCCTTACAGGGGACAGATATCTTCCCACTTCTTGTTGAGTCTACATGTAAGGCTCGTTTGTGCTTTCCTAGTGTGGGTAATTATCAGGAACCATGATAGACAGAAGTATAGTTAAATCACACTTGTTTAATAATGATAATAAAAAGGTAAACAGATTAAGCGTGGTCAAAACAAGCCAGAGTTCAGTAATCGGATCGGGTAGTCAGCCAAGCCAATGTCAGAGAGTCAGAGGTAAATGTAGTAGTACAGCAAGCAGGATCAGGAGCCAGAAGGGACGTCAGTCGAGCAATTCTTCAACAGGAACGCAGGAGAAAGTCTCTGTGATGTTGACAAGGCGAAGGCAGAGATCAAGTGAGATCAAGTGAGCTGAACGGCTTTAAGTAGGCAGCGCATTAATTGTGTGTTTGCGGATATTGTATGGGGTGTCACTCATATTTTCACCATTGACCCTGGTTGGGTTTACCCAAGGGTCTCTTTTGGACTGATTACTTTACATTGGATTTTCACCTATTATATATGGACACTTATTTTTGATTCACAGATATCATATATGGACACTCATGTTTGATTCTTAGATACATGCGTATATTTCATTTCTTAATGGTTTGCATTCATATATGTACTTTCTAACGGAAGTTTTCAAGATTACTTCACGTGGTTCACTAATAATTTAGCGCGGTTATTTCTTTTTCGTTTGTTATTTTGGTGCACATCTCACTATTTAACTGCTGCTTTTCTGGGGGGGTAGTTTTTATGGGCAGCGCAATATTTTTTTGTTTTTTAAGTAGGCAGGACTGACGAGCAGAATCAACAACAGCTGGGTAACTTTGGAGAGAGATGGCTGGCAATTAGCTGGCAATTAGCCGACAGCTGAGTGGCCAGCTCAGAGAAGAAAGGGCTGAGTATGTGTTGTAACACCTAAAAAACCTAGCTGATCCTGCCAGTTTCTACCCTCCCCTCTGACCACGGTATATCATGGTTGCTGAGCCCTGACACTGCGGCCAGTTTACGTGCCTCCGTCATCCGCAGCTCTCCTCTCTGTCTCCTCTGTGCTCCTCCCCCCTTCCCTCCCTGCCTGTCAGCTCCTGACAGTGCCGCCCTCCTGCTGCTTGAATAACACTAACCTGTATGCACCATCCGTGCTGCCTCCTATTGCAGTGTCCCCCTCTGTGTATGATTTATAAAAATAAATGCTGCAAATACCTCATTTCAGAGTGAAGATCACGATCACATGACTGGCCGGATCTCTCCTCCTCCCCTCTCGACTGACGTCAGCGGGGGAATCTCTGCCTTGCCCACTGCATCTCTCAGAGGAAGGAAGGAGAGATCCGGCTGGTCATGTGATCGCGATCTTGGCTCTGAAATTAGGTATTTGCAGCATTTATTTTTATACATCACACACAGAGGGGGGCACTACAATAGGAGGCAGTGCTGATGTTGCAAACAGGTTAGAGTGGTCTAACAACCACTTTAACCTCCCTGGCGGTATGATTCTTTCTGATTTTAGGTGCTGAAAGCGGTACAATTATTTTGCATGGGAATTTGGCGTTTTATATTGTAGGTCTGTAATTATTAACAATAACACACTTAAATCTGTCCAAACAAGAGTCTAGTAGATATCCCGGGTATGATAAAGTTTGAAACACAAAAACATAAATTATAATATAATAAAAAAAATAATAATAATTAAAAAAAATAAAAATAAATAGTAATAAAATAAATTTCCACACGATTCACTATCGCTCAATTCTGCAAGTGTTCTAATTTACTATCGCTGTTTTCTAGCTGGTCTAAAGCCATTTTTGACGTAAAGGGACACTTTTTGGTTGCTATGGACAATCTCCAGTTTCCAGGCAGAAAGAACAGTATATGCAATATAAAACTGCATGCAGGGCATGGGCCAGAGCACTGGGTACAAATGGGATGTGAAATGATTTCATACAGTACTGTAATCTGTAAGATTACAGTACTGTATGTGTTATGCTTTTTACATTTTTTTGAATTTGCCGCCAGGCTCCGCCCCCGTGCGTCGCGCCGCTCGCAGGGAACGGAGCCTCTGGCACAGAGAGGCTTCGGAACAGGACACAGCCCGCGGACACTGCGGGGGACATCGCAGGATCCCGGGGACAAGGTAAGTAAGGAGGCACCAGGATCCTGCGATGCAATCCCGAGTGTGGCTCGGGGTTACCGCTAATGGTGCTGAATTTTAACCCCGAGCCACACTCGGGAAAACCGCCAGGGAGGCTGCAGCAGAAGTCCGGGCTTGAAAACATTAATTTAGATATATTCCTCAATAGCCACACAGGATATAAATCTACTTTGTGCGCACTAAACTCCTTTCCAAACCAAGGTTTCACCTTGTAAATGTAGCATCATTGTTTTGTACCAAGCCTGTCCAGAGAACAGAGCTGTGGAAGGAGCCCAGCAGACCTCACCCATTACAGGCTGCCTGCAGTAAACTACAGGAGGGGGGGACAAGACCAGTCATACTGAACAAGGAGAGAGAGCGGCAGTGACTGGAAGCTTCTGCACAGAGGCAAAATTTCACATTAGATTACATCATAATTCTGGAAGAAATATACCAGGGATCCTCAAACTACGGCCCTCCAGCTGTTGCAGAACTACACATCCCATGAGGCATTGTAAAACTCTGACATTTACAGACATGACTAGGCATGATGGGAATTGTAGTTCCTGAACACCTGGAGGTCTGCAGTTTGAAGACCCCTGAAATATACAAAGCATACCAAAATTCAAGAAATAATACACACAACAAATGTATTTAGATAATATATGCTTATCCCGGAGTTCAGCTTGAATACTGCCACTAGATGGCCCCATTTTTCTGTAGATGGTTGTGGATTACCCTCTTTTTTTTCAAATTTTTTTTACGATCTTTATGAGCATTTTTATGTAATTTTTTTTTTAGGGTGGACCACCACTTTAAGTGTGTTATTCCTAAAAATTACAGGCCTACAATAAAAAAAGCTAAATTTCTATGCAAAACAAAGCTTTCAGCATCAACATTCTGACATAATCATAATCATACCGCCATTGAGGTTAAAGTAGAATTCCATTACAAAATAAGAATAAAAAATGATAATAAACCCAGCTGTTCCTGCAATATTCACCTTTAATCAGAGAGTTCCCCAGTACTTATTTTTCTGCCAATAGATGTCCTGTGATAGCCAGCCTCAATAAACCTGCTTACTTCTGAGTCATCTGGATTCTGAGCCTGGGTCATCTGGATTCTGAGCCTGGGTCATCTGGATTCTGAGCCTGGGTCATCTGGATTCTGAGCCTGGGTCATCTGGATTCTGAGCCTGGGTCATCTGGATTCTGAGCCTGGGTCATCAGGATTCTGAGCCTGGGACATCTGGATTCACCTCAGCTTGATACTGGACATTGAAAGCGGAAGCAGCACAGTGATGAGGTCATCTCTCTCTCTCTCACTCTTTCTTTTCCTACAAAATGCTTACAATTGCCACCATTTTATTATACAGGGCCCCTGCTTTCAGAAAATATATCATGTTTGGGGGGTTTAAGTAATTTACAGGCCTAATATGTGCATTTTAACATGTGTGCAAAGGAATGCAAAAATGGCTCAGCTAGTGGAATCGTTAAAGTGCCAGTCAAGGAGGAAAAAAAACAAACAAAAAAAAAAATATATATATATATATATATATATATATATATATATATATATATATATATATATATATATATATATATATATATATAATGTATTGTGACACCTGTTCATGCATATGAACTTTAATGGCATCCCAGTCTTAGTCCATAAAGTTCAATATTGATTTGGCCCTCCCTTTGCAGCTATAACAGCTTTAACTCTTCTGGAAAGGCTGTCCACAAGGTGAAGGAGTGTGTATATAGGAATGTTTGACCATTCTTCCAGAAGCGTATTTGTGAGGTCAGGAGACGAGAAGGCCTGGCTCACAGTCTCCGCTCAAATTCATCCCAAAGGTGTTCTATTGGGTTGAGGTCAGGCCAGTCAAGTTCACCCCAAACTCACTCTTCCATGTCTTTATGGACCTTGCTTTGTGCACTGGTGCAGTCATGTTGGGACAGGAAGGGGCCCTCTCCAAACTGCTATCACAAAATTCGGAGCATTAAATTGTCCAAAATGTCTTGGTATGCTGATGCCTTAAGAGTTCCCTTCCCTGGAACTAAGGGGCCAAGCCCAATCCCTGAAAAACAACCTCATACTATAATCCCCCCTCAACCAGATGATTTGGACCAGTGCACAAAGCAAGGTCCATAAAGGCATGGATGAGAAAGTTTGGGGTGTTCATTGGTAGGGTTTACATACATTTTAAAGGTCTCTCTGTGTAGAAGTAAAACCTACAGATACACGCGAGTAACAATGCCATTGCAGGTTCATTGTGATGTCACCCAAACACATTTGCAAAGACTGCAGAGAGGCCTGATGGAGCAAAGATGCTCTTCTGGATTTAATAGATAAAAACTTTATTTCGTCATTAAAATGTATAATGTAATCCAGCCAGGGGAAGTGACCTCACAGTCAAATTTGTTAAGCAGCATAAATAAATTAGTAGAAAGCTAGTGTGTGCATGCCAAGCAGCTTGATATATAACTGTCAAGCTACTGAACTGCAAACGCTAACAATACAATCTTCGTACACCTTACTTGACAGTTTTCTTATCTTCCAACAAAATAATTAATCTCCTTTCTGTTTTTCACTTACGTTATGAAGTTATTTATGTGCATCTTGATAAATGACATCTTTTCTCTGTTCTTTGACCAGTCAGCATAAGTGTTTTAGTGCATGTCACATTTCTCATTTACATTAGATGAATGGGCTATTAGCTGTGAAGACAATAATTCTCTTGTCTCTGACAATATCAGAACTTGTCGTGCTCCTGACCAATGTTACTGAGATTTTGGACACTGTGGACCACAACAAAAAGTAATTTTATCAGGATATTGCTGACATTTTTGAGTTGTCAGTAAACATTCAATGAAGTGTAAATGACTGATTGAACTGCACATTGTTAAGACTGACCTATATCAGTCAAACCCTGCAATTCAAAGTAAATAAAATAAATAAGTGTTATCCTTTGACATGTAAATTGCATTCGGTTAATAATTTGGGGTGTGATGTGCACTAATTAGTTGTAACTCATAGTAATCTATTTTTTTTAAGACGTAAACCTAATTTAGCTAAAGTTTTTTGGGGTTTATTTGTTTTTTTGGATAGCATGAGAAAAAGTGAAAAGTCTGAAGAATTTTTATTTCTGTCTGTGACCCCACTGGGGAGATTTTCCCCCTATTTTTCAACCCTTTGACACCGAGACCAGAAATGAGTGGTGCAGGCGTCACTTTAACAGCTTGCTGCCCGCCCACCGTCAAATGACAGCCGAGCGGTGCAGCTCTTGTTCTGGGACGGCGTCATATGACGGCGTCCCAGAACAGCCACTCTCGCGCGCCCGCTGGGGCGTGCAGCGCGGAGATCGCAGCCGCGCCGTGTTTATAGGACACGGCGTGACCCCAATCTGTGTAAAGAGCCGCGTCCGCGGCTCTTTAACCATGTGATCAGCTGTGTCCAATCACAGCCGGTCACATGTAAACACGGAGATGCCGGTAATCAGCTCTCCTCGCCTCACACTGACAGAGTGTGTGGTGAGGAGAGCCGGTCAGCGGCATCTCTTCACAGGGGGACATGTAGGAATGTAAACAGGGCACTGATCATCAGTGCCCTGATTAAAATAGTGAAATACAATGTCACAATACAGTGCCCACCATTGCCCACCAATGCCAGCATACAGTGCTCACCAGTGGCAGCAATCAGTGCCCACCACTGCCCACAAGTGCCACCAATCAGTGCCCATTAGCCATGCCAGTCAGTGCTGGCAATCAGTGCCGCCTATCAGTGCTGCCAATCAATGCCCATCATTGCTGTCCATCAATGCCCATCAGTGTTGCCCATCATTGCCACTTATCAATGCCCATCAGTGGCCATATGTACCGCCTAACCATGCTGCCTATCCATGCCCACCAGTGCCGCCTAAGAGTGCCCGCCACTGCCGCCTATCAGTGGCCACCAGTGCCCCTATTAGTGCCCATCAGTGCCACCTATCAGTGCCCATCAGTGCCACCTAACAGTGCCCATCAGTGCCACCTATCAGTGCCACCTATCAGTGCCCATAAGTGTGGCATATTAGTGCCTCCTCATCAGTGCCACCTCATCAGTGCCCATAAGTGCCGCCTCATCAGTGCCCATAAGTGCCACCCCATCAATGCCCACCAGTTTAGCCTATCAGTGCCCATCGGTGCCGCCTCATCCGCGCACATCAGTGAAGGTGAAAAATTACTTAGTTACAAAATTTACTGACAGAAAAAAAAGTAAAAAACATTTTTTTTTTCAAAATTTTTGGTCTTTTTTTTTTTTTTTGTAAAAAATAATAAACCCAGCAGTGATTAAATACCACCAAAAGAAAGCTCTATTTGTGTGAAGAAAATGATAAAATAATTTGTTTGGGTACAGTGTAGCAAGACCATGCAATTGTCATTCAAAGTGCGACAGCGCTGAAAGCTGAAAAATGGCCTGGGCAGGAAGGGGGTGTTGTCAGCAATTAAAACATTATCAGAAGTCCTCACTCTACTAAAAATGTATTTTTGCCTGTGTCACTGTTGGATTTCCCACTGCTTATTGTCCTGATAGATGCAACAAAAATCTGAGGATTTAAGCATTCCCCACTATAGCAAAAACTAAATATAAAGTTTTGGATGGTGTTAGCATGCTGTTTAAGCACACATATGTGCAACAACTATTCCTATATTTTAAACTGTGATTACAAGTTCTGCCATTAGGTGGAAGTATATTTAATTCTTGCATAATGTATTGTTCTTCCTAGTAGACCTATATAGTTTCGATGTGATCTTGACTAGTAATGCCCCGTACACGCGATCAGATTTTCCGACAACAAATGTTGGATGTGAGCTTGTTGGCTGAAAGTCCCATCGTGTGTATGCTCCATCGAACATTTGCTGTTGGAATTTCCGCCAACAAATGTTTGATAGCAGGTTCTCAAGTTTTCCGCCAACAAAACTCCGATGGTGTGTACACAAATCCTACGCACAAAAGTTCCACGCATGCTCGGAATCAAGCAGAAGGAGCCGCACTGGCTATTGAACTTCCTTTTTCTCGGCTCGTCGTACGTCTTGTATGTCACCACGTTCCCAGGTTTGTAATTGTTGGCCAACATTTGTGTGACCGTGTGTATGCAAGACAAGTTGGAGCCAACAACCTTTGAACAAAATTCCACGGTTTTGTTGTTGGAAAGTCCGATCGTGTGTACGGGGCATAAGAGTCTTATCTGCAGCAGCTTTCCAAGAGGCTATGGGCCCAGCTACAGCCAAATACTGCTGCAGACACAAATACAACTCAGGGTTGCAGTGAAACAGTTAGTGAGAAAGCAAATAGTGTATGGCGTCTACTAAAAGTGTTTAATCAAAGTTTTAAGTTACTTATCTGACAGACCAGAACTACCAGTCCTGGAAATTTATAGTGAACACACTGCTGATAAGTAGGGGTACATGGAAGTGTATACAAGAGCCCAGACCAAGTCCACCTACCAATAAGAGGTAAGAGGACAATCAAAAATCTCAAAGTACTATATCCCTGAGCATAGAGGGTGATCAAACTGTCTAAATGTGAATCTACAAAAGATACGTGGGAAAAGCTACAAAAAGTAAAAGGGCAAATCAATAAACTGTACTTATTAAAAAGTTATACCATAACCATAACCATATACCATAAGCTAATGAAAGGCCATCGAATACAGGACTATATAAAATGCTTTAGAAACGGTGTACTGCTTGTAAACTATAGGAGATAAAAATAAAAGACGTTCACAGTATAGCAGCACTGCAACTCTGTGGTCTCCCAAATGGATATTAGACATTTGTTATAGCACTTGACTCACCCAGATGATGAACTTACTCTGGAATATGTTAAAGGCAAGCTTGGGGATGAATATAAACATAAAACAGAAAGTGCAAACGGTGATTATGTTCCTACAACACAATCGTGAAACACGTGAATGTGTTGTGTATAAAAAGACAGGTCAATTAAAGTGATTCTAAAGGTTGTAATTTGAAAAAAACAAACATGTTATACTTACCTGCTCTGTGCAATGGTTTTGCACAGAGCAGCCCTGAACCTCTTCTTTTTGGGTCCACCGACGACGGTCCTGGCTCCTCCCCCTGCAGAGTGTCCCCAATAGCAAGCCTTTTGCTATGGAGACATGCTCCTGTGAATGGACATTGTTCATTCCCACACAGATCAAGGATCGGCCCCGCCCCCCGCTCTCTCCTCTTTGGCTCACTGGCTATGATCGACAACAGCAGGTTCATTGGAGCACACTGCTGTGTGAGCCAATGGGGAGACAGAGACCCAGGAGAGCTTCTGCTCTCATGCACATCGCTGGATCAAAATCAGGCTCAGCTAAGTATAAGGGGGATAGCTGCACCCAGGTTTTTTACCTTAAGGCAGGTAATGCGTTAAGATAAAAGAAAACCTTATGTCTTTAGAACCAAACTACTTGAGGACCGAGCCTCTTTCTGAGATTTGGTGTTAAAAACTTTTTTTTGCTAGAAAATTACTTAGAAATCCAAAACATTGTATATATTTTTTTCTAATACCCTAGAAAATAAAATGGCGGTTGTTGCAATACTTTCTTTAACACCATATTTGCGCAGCGGTCTTACAAGCACACTTTTTTTGGAAAAAATACACTTTTTTTGAATGAAAAATAAGACAACAGCAAAGTTAGCCCAATTTTTTTTATATTGTGAAAGATAATGTTATGCTGAGTAAATTGATACCCAACATCTCACGCTTCAAAATTGCGCCCACTGGAATGGCGACAAACTTTTACCCTTAAAAATCTCCATAGGCGACGTTTAGAAAATTGTACAGGTTACATGTTTTGAGTTATAGAGGAGGTCTAGGGCTAGAATTATTGCTCTCGCTCTACTGATCGTGGCGATATCTCACATGTGTGGTTTGAACACCGTTTTCATATGCGGGCACTGCTCACGTATGCGTTCGCTTCTGCACGCGAGCTCGGCGGCACAGGGCGCGTTTAAAACATTTTTTTTTCTTATTTATTTTACCTTTTATTTTTTGTTTTTACACTGTTCTTGTGTCACTTTTATTCCTATTACAAGGAATGTAAACAACTCTTGTAATAGAAAAAAAGCATGACAGGACCTCTTAAATATGAGATTCGGGGTCAAAAAGACCTCAGATCTCATATTTACACTAAAATGGAATAAATAAATAAATAAATAAATGCCATTTAGTAAAAAGAAATAAATAAAAAAAATGTTGCTTTAAGAGCTATGGGCGGAAGTGACGATTTGACGTTGCTTCCGCCCTGCAATGGTATGGAGACGGGTGGGGGCCAACTTCTCCTCACTCATCTCCATGCCAAGCCAGGGAGAGGATGGCTCCAGTAAGAGAGAGCACCAAATAGCAGCAGGAGGGGGTGGGCCTCTCCTGCTGCCAATAAAAGTAATCTCGTGACAAATCCGCTGCAGAGACCACTTTTATCTGAAACCGGACTGCTCACTGAAGAAGAGGATACCGGGGTTATGGTATCTAGCTTCTGCCATAACAACGCTATCCCTCTTCAAAATGCCGACGCATATCGGCGTGAGCCGGTCCGGAAGTGGTTAAAGAATTCTAAAGGAGGTGGGGGCAGGCATTCGTGGTGGAGGGTGCCCCCTCAGGCCTATCCTAGCTATTTGGCCATTCAGTGGTTTGCAGTAGAGAGTAAAAGGAATGCTTTAGTCTCCTGACGGCAACCATACAAAGATAGTAGCACTGACAGGGTTGTTGAATCTCTGGAGTCTCTGCTCCTGACCTTGAACCTGAGTCTGGTTGGCTTAGCCTCTCAGCTGTGTCTACATGGATCTCCATGGGGCAAGAGAGCGGGCTTTCCTGGGCAATTCAAATTCCACGGCACTTCCACAAGAGTTATATGCCTGGCCCCCACTGCAATCTGTGGTTCCTCCCATTGGCTACTACGTCACCACAAAACACTGTAATGACAGAGGGGCCAATAGATGGAACCACAGAGTGGGAGAGGATCTGGAGCAAGTTTACAGCTATCGAAGTCTGCGATCCTGATCTGCATGTTTGTTCTGGTTCAGTAACTGGGAAGATATTGAAGTTAGGGGAGTCAGCATGACAGCTAGGCAGCTAGCTTTTCTAGAAATTGGACAGAAATGTCAGCTTGTTTGACTTATATCATGTGTACTTTAATGGACTGAAGAAAAGGTCTCATCCTATTATAGTTTGCTATTCAGTTTCTCTTTCTCTATTCAAGATACACCTAGGAATCTATGATGAGGCAGAGATGAGAACACCTGGCCTGCTCATTTATAGATTAAACATGAACTCCCTTGACGTGTTCATTTTTTTATAATGCCCTCTTTCCTCGTGCGCTGGGGCAACTGCAATTATCATACATGCCCAGTGACACCAGCGTTGCCCTGCTGGACTCTAGCACTCTACCGCAACACACCTGGTCCTTCACCTCCATCTTCTCTTCTATGTCTTCTGGAGCTGGCTGTCCATTCGTGGTTCTTGCAGATGGCCCCTTGTTACATAGTTATAGTTAGTCATGTTGAAAAAAGACACAAGTCCATCTAGTTCACGTTGACGTGGTACTGCCAGATGCATCTTCCTATGTTGGAGAAATCTCCTGAAATATGTGACACCTATGTGAGAATAGAGGCACCAGGTGGGCTGGGCTGAAAAAATAAGGAAAGAATGAAACACAAAAAAGTTATTCTTACATTGTGGAGGGGGGGGGGGGCTGATTTTTGGAGTGAAGGAAGGACCTGTTTTTCCATATTACCAGAGGAGACATGAAATAGTGGAGCAGCGTAATTCACTACATCTGTAGCAAGATAAAAGGCAGAAGCCCTGGAAAATAAACATGTATGCCATGTGTCTATTACTTAGTTTAAAGTTTACTATCAATTAATGGAGCAGATCATCCAGCTTACCAGGGCCAGTGAGACTATTGTGACATCTCTGTCAAATATAAGTTAAAACACTTGAGGAAGTTCAAGAAAGAAGACACCAATGGTGTATTTTGAGACTACAGTAAGAGATTATTAAAACTTTTGTACCACTTACATTTTCAAGCCTGGGGTGTGATTTTATTATAGTTCATAAAACGTTTGATGTCAAGTCGTTTGATATTTTTAAGCCATTGCTGAGTATGCTAATTTATTCAAGATAAATTCATGTTTTGCTTTAGTGTGGCTCTGGAATATACTGTATGTTGGAATAAATCAGGAATGTACTGTTATAGTATATTGTCACTGATACGGTCCATAAATAAATAAATGTAATAAAAAATAAACTGTGCTCCATTTGTTTATAATAATTTGTCAGGATCAGCTACTGAAAACACAGTTGCCAGTGTTTCAGTGTAATACCTAGGGATGCTTTGCTTCTAGCAAAGTATACCTATAGCATGTTTGGAATAATGCAGTAAGCTCAAACCTAGATCATTTACTGCAGCACTCACAAGAAAACATGTGTATTAAAACACAATATTAGAAGGAATTTGTTATACCTTAAGGTGTTCTAAATAAACACAAAGTGCCTAAAGTGGTTTTAAAGTCAAAACATTTTTTAACTTAATGTATTCCCTGCATTAAAGTGATTGTAAAGGCTGTTTTTTTTTAATAACACACATATTATACTTACCTCCACTATGCAGTTGGATTTGCACAGAGCAGCCCGGATCCTCCTCTTCTCGTGTCCCTCTTCTGCTCTCCTGGTCCCTCCCTCTGGTCAGTGCCCACCCAGCAGCTTGTTACAGGGGGCACACGAGCCGAGTCAGAGCCCCGGGTATAAATTCAGACACGGAGCCCTGCCCCGACCCCGCTTCCTCTTTCCCCTGATTGGCTGACTGACTTTGATTGACAGCCGAGGGAGCCAATGGTGCCGCTGCTGTGTCTTGGAATTGCCAAATGCCCGTGTGATGGGTATATGTCCACCCAGATAGCATTCGGACCAGCAGCTGTTGGGAAAGTGGAAGCATTTGATACAATGGTAGTTGTGTGCCCCAGGCCACCAGGGGAATTCTATATTGATAGGGACGAACACTGACTTGGTGAGGAGACTGTTATCGTCTGTATTGGGAAAAGATTCACCCTCAGCTACTTTAAGCTTGTCAACGTGTGGCCAAAGAACAGAGTGCCCCTGGCGAGGGGGTAGGACTTCTGTGGAAGCTGGAAACCAGGGAAAGAGTGTTGCAGCCTGGAGAAGTTGCTCGTCTGAAGTCTATAGTCAACTTGACCAGGGACCAACCCGGCCCCTATGTCGTGCTAGAAACTGACAAACAGGCTCAAGCTGTTGGATTAGAGATGGTCCCTGAGTTTGTCCCCACCAAGGACCTGTCCTGAACTGGAAAGAAGGTGCCAATTAGTCGTCGGAATGTTACAGATCACCCAATGATGCTAGGGGTATGTATGCTAGTGGGACGAGTGAGTGCAGCCACCCCTGTGCTTCCTGAAGAGGCTGTTGGGAGAGAGAGCTGTCAGCAGATACTGAAGGAGTTTGAACATTGTAATAAAGCTTTACCCCCTGCATGGCAGCAAAGAATGAAGGTACAACTATCTAGATGGGAGAAGATTTTCTCAAAGGATGACTTTGATGTGGGATGTGCCAAAAGCGCTCAGCACCAAATTCGGTTACAAGAGGACAATCCTTTTCGAGTGAGCTAGGAGAATACCTCTCAGTGACCTGGAAGAACTTTGGGAGCAGCTGGCTGAGTTGATGAGGTCGGGGGTCATTCAAGAGTCCAGCAAGAGTTTTTAGCAAAGCCCAGATGTGTATCAATATTTGTTGAATTTAGATTGTGGTTAATGTCATTACAAACCTGTTAATAGCCCTTTCTTTCCATAAAGTTTGAATAAGTTTAATGTCTCCACCTCTTCGGGGACCAAAGAATTCAAGTGGGGGGAGAATGTAGCCAGAAAATGGCTATTATGCCTGCAATTCAGAGACATTTTTGCAGTGTTATTAATGTGGGATTGGCTTCCTCTTGTGTTGGCTGGTCTCTATGTGTCATTTCCTTTTCTTATGACAAAACTCAGAGCAAAGCATTGTGGGATGTGTAGCTCAGAACGCTGAAGTTTCTATTGCATTGGGACTGGCTTGAACTACGATGACCAGATTGCTGGGAATAGAAGAACAGACTGCTGGGAGAGGATATAAAAGGGGCTGGAGCAGCCTACATCGCTCTTTTGGGATGATGTAGGCTGCTCCAGCCCCTTTGTGTCATTGTGAGCTGCTGCTGATTTCTGTACTACACAGCGGGGAGCCGTTCAACTGCACCCAGAGGGACCTCTGTGGACAGCATTGTTTCTCTCCTCCAGCAGACGGGAGGCTGTTCCAGGTTATCCAGCGATGCCTGCACTTCAGATCCGGGTAGGCCACAGCATGGTGTGGTGGACGCCAGACACCATTTCCAAGAGCCAGGATCCAGAGGGAGTTTCAGAAAGAATCTCATTCATCACCTGCATTGTTTCATTTAGATTATTGAGAACACTGCATACAGACATCATTTACTCTGCCCAGTTTTCTTGTACTTGTGGTGCCACTGGAAGCTAGTTCATATATTCTTTAGAACACTGTATGCAGACATCTATGCTCTGTTCACATTTTTGCTACTTATAGTCTGACCGGATACAACACAGTTAAAATCATACATGAAGAGTTTAAAGTAAAATAAGGATACACTACAGAGCCACCAAATCTGTTATACCCTATTGCCAAGGATTCCCTTGATCACATTATTGCAAAGCTAGCTGAAGACTTCTGGATTTAAAGGAGTAGCACTTCAACCTCTTTTGCCCTCTCTTCATCTGCTCAAGTGACTAAAGTTGTTAGTACAGAGGGTCTGTTCTCACTTCTCTGGAACTCTATTTAAAGGAGCCAGCCAACCTGAACACAACAGTTTGCATATTGTTTATCATGTTGTAATATAGTTAATGGCCTGTGGGTTGAGGAAACAGAAGGGAGTGAGCCTGACATAGGAAATAAAGTGCCAATTCCCCCCCCCCCTCCCTTCTGCCGACCTGTTCACAAAGGTTTCTGTGATTTGGGTAAGGTCTAATTGAATTTGAGTCATACTGTGTATTTGTGTTTTCCTAGCTACTGAACGGTTCAAAACACTAAGTTTGCCTTTCATAAATAGGGTTATAGTGTTCAGATAAAAATACCTTTTACCATTCACAATGTGTGTTTTACATTTTCCTGTGTTCTCACTAATACAGTAAACAAGTTGAACTGTTTCACTGATAATGTGTGAGTCTCTTATTATTGATACAGTTGGTAAAATGACTGAACCCTCGGTATCAGAGGTGATGGAGGATTTGCAGAGTCGGGGCAACCAGTGGGGTACAGAGTCTATTAGCAGCCCTTACAAGGGTAGCGCTACAAAAGTAAGCTACATTTTATCCATACGGGGGCCATTTGATAATAAGGGACTGTCTTCCGGTGTCTGCCAGTGTTAGCATATTCCGAACTTCTGTAAATGCCTTCAGATTTCAGCTAAAAAAAGCCATGAAAAACAGATGTTGGAGAGGTTTATTGACCAGGTTGAATTCAACCAGCCAGTATTTTTTTTTGTACCTGATTTAGGATTGGCACTCTATATGTGTATGTCCTCAGTGTAATGCATTAACAATATGTGCCATTTGCACCTACATACAGTATGTATGTATCAAACACTGACACTGTAGCTCTGGATAGCTTTTGGTGAGAACATGCAGGTGGTACATTTAGAAGATCTGTGCAGTAAAATCTTTAGTGAATTCAAAAAAAATCATTGGATGAATTATCAGATGATGCATGGTTACGAAAATACTGCTTGTGTTATGTTTTTGCGAACTGAGCTGATTCTGCTTCTGATTTCTGCTTTTCAGTTAGAATTTATGATTTGCATATTTGTTGTGCGGCAGTGATTAAAAAGCATTTTAGCTCTTAAAGCTGAACTGCAGGCAAAGAGCTTGGTGGTTCTTACTGCTATTTAAAAATGACATTCAACAAGGTGCATCCTACAGCCTTGTGAATAATCAACACTTTTATTCAGCTCACATCATTGGTGTGTGCAGCCTATTGCAATAGGGTGTGCACCCCAGAGCACAAACACACATGCATTTATATCAGCAGAGCAGTGGACGGTGTCAGTAGAGCAGGTTTTCTTTTTTATTATTCTTACTTAACTTAACTTTATTTTTTAAATAATTTCTTACAAGATAATTTATCATTTTTTATTTTTTTACAATTTTTTTTTAGGAGCCCTGTTGGGGGGCTTTGGTGAAATATAAAGGGTCTAAACCAGGGGTCTCAAACTGGTTGCCCTCCAGATGTTGCAGAACTACAAGACCCATCATGCCTCTGCCTGAGGGAGTCATGCTTGTAACTGTCAGCCTTGCAATGCCTCATGGGACCTGTAGTTTCGCAACAGCTAGAGGGCTGCCAGTTTGAGACCCCTGGTCTAAACCATGGGTTTCCCAACCTGTGTCCCTCCAGCTGTTGTGAAACAACAAGTTTCATGAGGCATTGAAAGCCACTGATAGTTGCAAGCATGACTCCCAAAGGCCTCCCTTGTAGTTGTCCAACAGCTGGAGGGACACAGGTTGAGCACCTATAGTCTAAACAGACCCCTGATGTCTCACTTTTGAGATAGAGAACGGGACTGGGGACAGACCTTCCCCAATTCTTTTCTCTGCAGCCTCAGCTGCACTGGACAGTGAACAAATGGGAAGTGCTCTGTGCTGAGCAGCTTCCTGTTCATTGACAAGCCGAAGCATAGTAAACACAGTTTACTACGCTTCAGTTAAGAATGAACTAGGGAGTGATTCATACAGATCACTCACTGTGTTCATTCAGAAAAGGAATGGGCCGATAAATGAAATATTTAAGCCGGTGGGAGAGGAGGAAAGCTAGCAGCACTGCAGGGGGGAGATAGGGGATGCCAAGAAGCAGGGGGAATCCATACAAGGTGATTAGGGTGTGCCCAGGTACAGCTGGCACACCCTGTACGCATGCCTATGGCTCGAAATATACTCCTGGCACGCTATGAGAGCTCTGGATCTCATGCTCATAATAATTTATAAATCCCTCCTCTCCCATCGCCTGTTCAGAGAACTCCTAGTATTCTGTCAATCATTCACAAAATACAAGGCCTTCTGTAAATGAGCAAGGGGAGAGGAAGGGTGGACAAACAACACAGTGGATTCTGTGTATGAGACCCATAGCTCTCATAACTGCAGGGTATCAAAGGAATAGCATGAGCTATACTATCTGGCTGAAAGAAAATGCAAATGAACAAGAATAGGTAGCAATCCTGGCGGTGGGATACACCTCATTAAAGATGACTCTTTTTTACACAACAGTAAGGATTAAAGCGCAGAGTTCTGCTTAAATCAATCTGACAGCCAGGCAACTAGCATCTTCCCCCGGAAAGGTCATCAATGCCAGCTACATTTTTTTTTCTCATTTCTCTGTATTCCTTTAAAATATTACACTGATGGCACCTGCACAATGTATTTTAAAACATAAAATATTTGTCTGACTTGTGCCTGAGAACCAAGCCAACCAGAATAGCAATACCTTGGTCATGAATTTCTATTACAGTTAGGAGTGCAACAGGTCACAGTGCCTTATATTCACTTTCCTCTTTAGAAGTCATACACAATGTTCATCACACACATCAGATCTGCAACCTGCATGCAAAGGGTATTACAGTACTTTAATCTTTTGGCATAGGAAGAAACAAATTTGACTTCTAAGTGAATGTGTTATGCTCAACAACATCATTATCAGTGTAGCCTGTATCAACAAGGAACTGGCTGATTAAATTTTAACACGAAAGCTGTTGCTAAATGTGCAGGCATACATTAACCACTACAAGATGTGGCATGTGCAATATGTCTAATGATGGCATTGCAAGACTCTGCTACAAAAAAAAAAACATATTCTCTGCATGCAAATGAATGAAACTTTGTATTTTTAATGTGACGGTGTTAAAGATCAGAAAAGGAAAAGTTTGGGAAACTGTTTAAAACAGGATACAAACAGCTGTTTTTGCAAGAAGAGATAAATCAAACAGACATTGATTTACATAACTCTTCATCTGCCTAACAAAGTGAAACTTTACACAGCAGAGTGGAAATTTAGCAAGTCAATCAGAAGCTGTCAGAGAGCAAAGCGTATAAACATTCTTTAAATCCCAACTCTATCCAAAAAGTTTTCTTTTCTTGTTTGGGGGGCTAGAGAGGGGAAGGGTTAGATCCTCTGTTATGTTATCAATGTCATTCCTTTCCCTACTGGGGAGATTTCTCCTCACTACCTGTCAGGACCTTCCACTCAGCGCTCAGGAAATAGAAAGTAGCTGCAAGATGTAGGAGAATAAAATAAAGTAATAAAGTGATAGTAAAGCTTCTTTTTTTCTTTATTAAAATATTAAACATGTCATACTTACCTGCTCTGTGCAATGGTATTGCACAGAGCAGCCCTGATCCTCTTCTTCTGGGGTTCCCAGCACTCTTTGGTGAGTGCTCCCACAGAGAGCTGCTTTCTATGGGGGCACTCATGTGAGCTTGCAGAGCCAATAAAGCCGCTGCACAATGCTGGATTAAAATCTGGCTCAGGTAAGTATAAGGTGCAACTGGGGGGGGGGGGGGGATCCTGCAGCACAGAAGGTTTTAGAACCTTAACCACTAAGCCACCGCCCACCGTCATATGACGGCGGGACGAGGCTTCTGTTGTTCTGGGCGGACGTCATATGACGTCCTCGCCCTCCCGAGCCACTAGGTGCCCGCTGCGTCGCTCGGGACCCGGTGCGCGTGCCCGGCGGCCGCGATGTCCGCCGGGCACCCGCGATTGCCAGGTAACAGAGCAGGACCGTGGATCTGTGCATGTATACACAGATCCACGTCCTGTCAGAGAGGAGAGGAGACCGATGGCGTGTCCCTTGTACATAGGGACACCGATCGGTCACCTCCCCCAGTCAGTCCCCTCCCCCCACAGTTAGAATCACCTCCTTAGGTCATACATTAACCCCTCGATCGCCCCCTAGTGTTAACCCCTTCCCTGCCAGTCACATTTACACAGTAATCAATGCAATTTTATAGCATTGATCGCGGTATAAATGTGAATGGTCACAAAAATGTGTCAAAAGTGTCCGATGTGTCCGCCGCAATATCGCAGTCACAATAAAAATTGCAGATCGCCGCCATTACTAGTAAAAAATAAATAAATATTAAAAATGCTATAAATCTATCCCCTATTTTGTAGACGCTATAACTTTTGCACAAACCAATCAATATACGCTTATCGCAATTTTTTTTTACCACAAATATGTAGAAGAATACATAATGGCCTAAACTGAGGAAAAAATTTGTTAAAAAAAAAAAAAAATTGGATATTTATTATAGCAAAAAGTAAAAAATATTGTGTTTTTTCAAAATTGTCCCTCTTCTTTTGTTTATAGCGCAAAAAGTAAAAACCGCAGAGGTGATCAAATACCACCAAAAGAAAGCTCTATTTGTGGGGGGAAAATGATAAAAATTTTATTAGGGTGCAGTGTAACATGACCGCGCAATTGTCATTCAAAATGCGACAGCGCTGAAAACTGAAAAATGGCTTGGGCAGGAAGGGGGTGAAAGTGCCCTGTATTGAGGTGGTTAAAGTGGTTGTAAACCTCAGACATAAAATATGAACAAAGCATATCCCTCTATAGTGTGTACCTGTTTCAATTAAGAGCACTAAGGGGGTTATTTACAAAAGGCAAATCCACTTTGCACTACAAGTGCACTGCAAGTGCACTTGAAAGTGCACTGAAAATGCACTTGGAAGGGCAGCCGCTCTAAATCTAAGGGGTAGATCTGAAATGAGTGGAAGCTCTGCTGATTTTATCATCCAATCATGTGCAAGCTAAAATGCAGTTTTTTTTATTTTCCTCGCATGTCCCCCTCGGATCTACAGCGACTTTACTTCCAAGTGCACTTTCAGTGCACTTTCAAGTAGTGCAAAGTACATTTGCCTTTAGTAAATAACCCCCTAAGTGTCATTTCTGTCTACTGTTTCATTCCTCTGCTATCAGCATTAATCACTTATGAGAAGTTTTACTGGCACCAAGAAAAAAAGCAACAGGTCAGAGATCTCAGCTGATTGACAGCATCAGCTCTGTTCACGTGTGCTGGGTGAAGGGGTGGGGGTGTCCCTTCCCTTCAATCAGCTCTCAGAGCTCTCTTTACTCAGATCTGCAGCGTGTAAATTCAAGTCTCAGGCAAGCTTATAAATTTTGAACAGATGTAGAAAAGAAAAGACTGCAGATAAAAAGGTATCACCTGAGGCCAGTCACCTCGCTGTGTATATGTAAGGGTTTTATAACCACTTTAAAGTGGTTGTAAAGTCTCAAGGTTTTTACCTTAATGCGTTCTATGCATTAAGGTGAAAAACCTTCTGTGCTGCAGCTCCCCCCCAGACCCTCCCCCTTTTTCTTACCTGAGCCCGATCCGATCCAATGATGTGCACGAGCACAGCGGCTCCAGCCACTGTCTTTCTCCTCATTGGATATATTGTTAGCAGCAGGAGTCATTGGCTACATTGCCCGCTGCAATTATTGTAGCGCTACCCCATAGAAGCTGCTGGATAGGATGGGTTCTTTATTCTTTCCCTCAACCCTCTCAAGAACCTCAGCCCCTCTAACACACCAGGTTAAGAGTACAAACATGGGGCGTGGCCTGAGCAGGGCATGTGAGCGGTCGCACTACACGGAGCTCCCGCTGTTAATCCGTCTCTGATCCTTCTCCCGCTACCGATCCGGGCGCTTACCTCTCACATCTGCCGGCTGATACTCCCGTGATTCCCGCGGTGGTTACCCTAAGCTGCACGGACCCCATGAAGCCCCGCAAGGGGGATAAAGAAGCTGTGATCGGGACAGACATGGAGATCCAAGAAAAAACAAAAGGAGAGGAGCGCCTCTAAGTAAAAAGGTTTATTGCAATTGACAAGTTAAAAGTATCCACTTACATGTAAAAACGTTGTTCTGGGTAGGATGATGTATTTCAGAAGAGAGTGGAGGGACGAACGCAGGTTCCCAGGAAAGCCCCAAACCTATGCCGCAATCCGGCGGAGAGCCGGGACGGAACACTGCCTGTCTTGCAGAGGAGCAGAGCAGCAAACCGAGGAAGTGGCCTGTGACGTCAATAGTTGGAACGCGTTTCTGAGCGTGCGCAAGGTCCGTAAGGCGCATGCGCGTTCCTTTTTCAAGTGTAAGGATAGGGATAGTAAGGAACTATTTATGGGAGCCCTCTGCTAGCTGAAGACGCTCACAGCTGATTGATTAATCAGCGGTGGGTATACCTCAAGCATTCATGTATACTCGGGAAGTTGCAATCTCTATATCAAGGTTTATATATTCTGTGATAGGTGCATACTGTGCTTAAAAGGTAATATAATGATAATAATGGTCACTATATCTAGTCAAGACATATCATATCAAAGGAGAAACAATGATTTAAAAAAAAAAAAATCCTTACACTTGAAAAAGGAGCGCGCATGCGCCTTACGGACCTTGCACACGCTCAGAAACGCATTGTGTTGTTTCCAACTATTGATGTCACAGGCGGCTTCCTCGGTTTTCTGCTCCGCTCCTCTGCAAGACAGGCTGTGTTCCGTCCCGGCTCTCTGCCGGATTGCGGCATAGGTTTGGGGCTTTCCTGGGAACCGGCGTTCGTCCCTCCACTCTCTTCCGAAATACATCATCCTACCCAGAACATCGTTTTTACATGTAAGTGGATACTTTTAACTTGTCAATTGCAATAAACCTTTTTACTTAGAGGCCTCCTCTCCTTTTGTTTTTTCTTTGATGGATCTGAGCTGACTTCACTCCAGAGAAGAGCGGCCCTTTGTGAATAGCCTGATACTGTGCCCTACAAGAAAATTCCCTTATCCGGTGTCCTCCAACATATTGTTCACTTTTATGGACTTCCCTTGAACTATGGACTGTTTTTAGCTTTTGATATTTTTAATTAACATTATCTATGGATCACCTGGATCAATTCAGCATATGACTTTTTGATTTATTTATAGTATTTTGCTTCATCATTTCTGAGCGCCAGTGTTTTTTATTTTTCATGGAGATCCAAGATGGCGCCGATACTCCTCAGGCACAGAGGACGGCGCGCGGCTCTGCCAAACAGCATGAAGGCAGCGGTAAGTCCCACACCACCCAAAAACACCAGGGGAAAGACCAGCCTAGAGACATGTTATACTACACGCAGAAACTACAAGGGGTAGGCTGTTCAAACCCCCCAGCCACACAGGCCCTCCCTCATGATCCTAGCAGAGGACACAGTCCTCCAGCACTAGATGACACAGTGCCGTTGGAATCATCCCTCATCTATACCCCTGATATGTTTGACATGCTGCAGGAGGACACACCACAAACCACACTGAATGATATACTGCGTGCTGTACACAGATGCACTGCCTCAGTAGATGGGCTAAAAGAGCAGTTTGGTGGTCTCACTGAAACAGTCTCCCTCTTGAGACAAGACCTCCAGAAAATCAGGGAGAGAACCACAGCGGTGGAAGGCAGAATTAGTGATGTGGAGGACCAGATGCCTCCACTCACAAGGGACACCAGAACAGCACTGCAGCAAGCCACCACCAAAACAGACGACATCGAGAACCCTCTCAGACGGAACAATGTTCGTATTGTGGGACTTCCTGAGAAGGTGGAGGGCAGGGACCCAACGGCATTCACAGAACAATGGTTGCAAGACATCTTTGGCAAGGAGGCCTTTACATCATTGTTTGCAGTGGAACGGGCACAACGCACGGCGCCACGACCCCTCCCTCCAGGCAACCCGCCAAGATCCATGCTGGCGCGACTATTGAATTACAAAGAACGCAAGATCATACTCAAGCTAGCGAGGGAAAGAGGCTCTGTTCATTTCAATGGGACTAAAATTTCATTTTACCCATACTTCTCTGCTGAGGTGGAACGAAAAAGGGCTAAATTTGCGGAGGTGAAGAAGCGCTTACAAAAAATCCAAGTAACATACGCAATGCTGTTTCCGGCCAAGCTGCGCATCACAGCCAGGGGTCAGGCTACCTTCTTTGAATCGACTGCAGAAGCGGCCTCATGGTTGGATCATAATGAACAAGACTTCCGGAGACACCGAGAAAATGAAAGAGGTGATTGATGTCTGGAGAACATATTTGACAAGGTCGGTAAAATATCGGCAGATGTTTGCAATACACGTTTAATGGGACACTCTATACTTTGCTTATACCAGCGTTCTGAATGGGCTCAAACACTACACTGAACTGAGTTCCACACTACAGTGGGTGAGTTGCGCCCACAAGAGTTCACAGAATACCAATAGGTCCCAATTGCAGGGACCGGTTAATTGTTGCCCGGTTGGCATAAGTTTGATTGACTGTTGCGAATCTGAAGAAGCAAGGGGACAGTTTACTCTTACCCCACATAAATGGGCCACGGATTGCCACAAGAACACCCTTGAATGTTCCCCCCGATTCCTTTCGGTTGCCTTATGCTCTAAGTTACATGCTCTATTGCTTTGTATCGCTGAACTTAACACCCGGTCAGTTTATGACAATGGGCCGTCTAAAGGAACTGACTGCATGTCGAATGACTTGCGACACCCCTCTTTACAGGCGCAGGGCCGGAGGGCCTTTGCACCGATTGGATGAGAATTCAATATACCTGACATGGCTACCACTTTAATAGTGTCCTGGAATGTCCAGGGTGTACACGACCCGCTGAAACGTACAATGATAAGTTCGTGTTAAAAGAATTTTCACCCTGCTATTGTGGGGCTGCAGGAGACTCACCTCACGAAAGATGCGGTGGGACTCCTGCAATATTCTTGGGTGGGTAGGGCTTATCACTCCACACACTCTGCGTACTCCCGTGGGGTAAGTGTGTTGGTTCATAGGTTCTGGCCTACCAGGAATTGGACTCTGTCATTGACCCCCTGGGTAGATATGTGTTTATATACCGTAAGCTGTTTACGCTGACCTTGATTATTGCGTTTGTATACATTCCCCCCCATTTTCTAGAGAAATATTGCAGCTCCTGCTGTCGTACCTGGTTGACAAGCCTGATATACCTACTATAATTATGGGTGACATTAACGGGTATCTTGACCCGAAACTTGACAGACATCCTCCAGTCCAAGCTCCACTAGGGGGAAGAGGCACTATTTTGAGCTGCCTGCTGCTGGAGGTGGGCTGGACAGATGTCTGGAGAACAAAAAACCCAGTATCCAAACAATTCTCATGTTTTTCTAAATCACATGGCTCACTCTCGCACATTGTCCTATGCGTTGGGTCCTCTCATGTTATAAACTTGGTCACCAAAGTGGAATATTTTTCCAGAGGGGTGTCAGACCACTCCCCAATAGTAGCACACCTGGTAACGCGCCCAATAGTCTCTTTACCCAAAGCCTCTTGGAAGCTTAATGCCTTTTGGCTAAAACTTTTTACATCACAGGAAAGAGTAGTGAAACAAATTGAACAATACTTTTATAAAAACTGACTTCACCCTGAAGTTACAACTAAATGGGATGCTTTTAAGGCATGCCTCAGGGGCACGTTCATAACGGAAATAGCGGCCATTAAACATAACTCATCAGCCCTCATGAAACAGGTTGAAGACCAGGTGTGGCGGCTTGAGCTAACATATGTTACGGACCCATCCGACTCTGCGAGGGAGGCATGGATATCGGGACAGGATTCCCTGGACCCGTTGAGATCCTCCACCGCTGAGTGGAAACGATTCTTTACTAAGCAAGCTTTTTACGAGGGAGGGGAAAAGACTGGTCGGCTACTGGCTAGAATTGCCAAGTCCCAACAGTCTTCCCCGGCTATAGGAGCCATTAGGTGTTCAACTGGGAGACTAGTGAATGACCCTGAATTAATAATTAAAGAACTAGCGTCCTTCTTTGAGGCCTTCTATAAGCCATGTGAGAACTACTCGGATGAGGCACTGCAGGAGTACCTAGACACAATCTCCATGCCTGCTTTCACATGCTAGGCACGCATGGAGCTGGAGGCCCCGTTTACGCTTGGATGAATTGAAGGAGGCGGCTGCCTCCTTTCCTACGTGCAAGGCGCCGGGTGATGACGGGCTTCCAATGAAGTTATACACCCAGTATGGGGAGGTGATTTTGCCTAAGCTGCTAGAGGTATTCAATTCCTCCTTTAAGTCAGGGAGGCTACCAAAAACTATGACAAGGGCTAATATTATATTACTACTCAAACCTGGAAAGGACCCTGTGGACCCAAGCTCATACAGGCCCATCTCGTTACTGCAAAGTGACGTGAAAATATTGGCCAAGATTTTGGCCATGAGGGTTAACAAGGCCATCTCATCTATCATTCGCCCAGACCAAGCAAGCTTTATGCCTAAGAAATGCACCGCCACTAACCTTCGCCGGCTCTTTTTGAACATGCAAACCCAGACAGATGTGGTCGGCAGTAGAGCACTGTTGTCTCTTGACGCTAATAAAGCATTCGACGGTGTTAGTTGGCGATACCTCTGGGCTGTATTGTCCAAATTCGGGTTTGGTCCTAGATTTATTACATGGATACGGCTACTGTATGCTTCACCACAAGCCACCATACGCATGTCAGACAGGATGTCGCAGGTCTTTGCACTGGGCAGGGGGACCAGGCAGGGGTGCCCCTTGTCTCCCCTGCTATTTGCATTGGCTATTGAACCCCTTGCCGCACAGATTAGAGATTGTCAACAGATCAAGGGATTTCGATACGGCGAATTGCATGAGAAGATAATGCTCTACGCCGGCGACATGCTCCTCTTTTTGGAGGACGTGGATGCCTCATTGTCCCATGCAATGTCACTAATTGCAGACTTCGGACACTATTCAGGCCTTACTATTAATTGGTCCAAGTCTGCATTGATGTTCCTGGATGGGACTCCAGATTTGCAGGCAAGTTTTCCTTGCCCTCTCCCCATAGTGACCTCCTTCCTGATTATTACAAACTAAACATATATCCCCTATTGACTCGCTTTAGAGACAAAATAAATATATGGAACAGACTTAAAATGTCCTTGGCAGGGCAGACAAATCTCATTAAAATGAATCTGATGCCCCAACTCCTATACATGCTGCACAACACGCCGGTAGTTATCTCACTCAAAATATTTAGAGTCATTAACTCAATATTCAGAACACTACTGTGGCACACCAATCCCCCTAGGATTAAGCTGGAACAGCTGCAATACCCAAAGGAGGGCGGTGGTCTTGCACTCCCCAACCCTTGGATATAGTATTTAGCTGCACAACTACAACATCTAATAGGGGCCATGACTCCATCTCCTGCAGGCTCGTCGGCTAAACTTCTGCTGGCCCGAGCAGGGGTGGAGTCAATCCCTGAGGGTCTGGAAGCTCAGAGATTTCAGAGACCTAACAAATGAATGCCTACTTACGCACTTCTTCAAAAAGTGTGGAACAAGGTCAAACAATTGCAACATGTCACGGGGTACACTGCCTACAGCCCAATTTGGGGAAACAATTCTTATGAGGAACTGGCCAAAATTCAGCAGGGTTCCAGATGGCGTCCCCTGGGAGTTACTCACCTCAGAAATATTTTTCATAATGGAAAGCTGCTGTCCTTCGCAGACTTGCAATCTAAATTTGCACTACCGTCTAATATGTTTTTCTACTACCTACAATTGCAACATGCAATACGGGCGCAGGGTGAAGGGGTGGGTAAAGTCACCCACCCCTATTTTTCACATATTACAAGAGGCAACAGACACAAAAGGTATAATATCCCAATGCTATCTCATGCTCCTCTCCTCCTTTCTGGAAGGGCATCCCATGAAAGCAGCGGCACAATGGGAGGCAGACTTGGGTCCCATCACAGGGGAGCAGTGGGAAGAGGCCCTTCAGGCTGTTAACACCTGTTCGCTAAACGTATCACAAAAAGTTTCCCAACTATATATCCTGTTAAGGGTGCACTATACACCAGTAAAACTACACAAAAGTTACAGGATCCACTGTGTGGCAGGTGCAGGACTGTGCCAGGTGATCTGATACATCTACTCTGGCGATGCCCCAAACTCCACAGGTACTGGACAGGGGTTATGACCTTACTTAACAAGGTTTTCCAAACTAATGTCCCTCTCAACCCATTAGGATGCCTTTTAGGGGTACTGGAGGGGGTCATCCCGGAGGAAATAACTAGAAGGGCCTTTGCCAGAGCATTGTTTCAGGCGAGGAAAACAATACTTCTGCACTGGAAATCTGCCACCCCAACGATGGTCAAATCATGGATTCAACAGATGGGTAACACCCTTGTTATGGAAAAGTACATATACCAACATAGGGGGAACCATGGGAAATTTGACAAGTTATGGGGTGCATGGCTTGACACACCAGGTATAAGTCCTGTCGGACTGGTACAAATGAGGTTGCTTAGATGTACATAGAAGCACTTGGGGACACGAGTAGATGAGCAAAGATGCAAACCCTGGAGCAGTGACGTAGATGTTAGGGGTAGTAATTAGGTGACTAGAGGAGGAAAAAAGACATGCTGGTTAAAAGGAAGTTTGTTAAAGTTAAAGTTAAATTTCTTTATTTCGAACTGTATACATAAACATGTACTTGTGAACAATGAGATGTGGCTAAATGGATGTATACATGGCATGTAATTGACGGTACAAAATTCAATACTTTACCTGTATGGTGATATTTTATGTTTCTTGAGCAATAAAAACTTTTCTGATTTAAAAAAAAAAAGAGTACAAACATACAATATCGCAGGAAATTGCTGAAAGGAATCTTTAGTACCCAATAGTAGTCCTATATCAAAGAAAACAAGCACTGAACCGGTTGCTTGGGGGCTTGCAGAATGATTATCACAGGAGGGGCAGTCCTTTGAGATGTTCTTCTGCTGGCTATCGTTGGGGCCCTTTAAGATCATCTTTGCACTTAACAACAGTCCCGGTTAACCTGCATGCAGTAGAGGTACAGTATAGGTATTAATATAGTCTCGGCACAGGTGAAAGGTAGATGTGGTTCAGATGCAGTAAAGGTTCGGTATAATGCAATATAGGGTTGGTATAGGTGCAGTCTAGGTTTGGACTAAATGCGGCATAGAGTGCAGTATGGGTGTGGTATGTATTGGGTACACTTGGTGTCCTGCTCTCAGTGGCTCGGTCCTGCTAGCAGTATCAGCAATGAACAAATAGCCCTTTCACCAGTCCTCAGGATGCTGCAGTGACCTCTCACTGTGGAAGGGGGGCCTCTTCGGTCTCTCGCCGAAAGCTTCCAATGATCAGCAGTGGGAAGCAGAGGATGAGTGGAAGCTCCAGGCTCCCCGCTGCTGCAGTGCAGGTGGTTTGATGTGGGCGGTGCTGCGCTGATCCCGGATTTCCCCACTCCCAGTGTCAGGCTCGGCTCTCTGCTGGTATGGCCTCCAGCTGGCAGGCGAATATCTAGAACGAAGTGCACTCCCCCTAACTCCCTCGGTGCTAAAGGCGAAGAACTTTCCTGGGCAATTTAATAAAAATCCTGCTTTGGCTTGCTGTGTTTGTATCAATAATAAAGTGCTCAGGAATGTGCCGTGGACTCACATCATCATGAACTTTATTACTGACTTCCTTTCTCTAAAGGACATACAGTCACCTGGGTGCTAGTAGACCGCTTTTCTGACATGGCTCATTTTGTACCTCTCAAAGGATTTCCTTTTTCTTGCTAAAACCTTTATTCTAGAGGGGCACATATTGGACAGAGGGGTGCAATTTACTTTTCATATTTTGAGAACTCTAGACTATTCCTCCACTTTTCATCCTCATTCTAATTGGAAGACAGAATTAATTACCAAGTCCTAGAGCAATATCTCCATTGCTTTGTCAATGTCGTTCATGACAACTAGCTAGATCTGCTCCCATGGTCCAAGTTCACCCATAACACTCGAGTTAGTATGTCTATGAGATTTTCATGTTTTTCTTGAATTATGGTATTCTTCCGATAGTTCCGCCAGTCTTCAACCTGCCTTGCAATGTTTCTGCTACCTATACTACCAGAGCTGAATTTCTAAAACTCTGGAAGTAGGCCCTATGTATACATTAGTGAGGGAGTTTAACAAGACACATGAAAATTAGAAGAAAAGAGGCTTAACCCTAAACTACGTAGAGGGTTCTTTACTATAAGAGCGGCAAGGATGTTGAATTCCCTTTCACAGGCGGTGGTATCAGCGGGGAGCATCGATAGTTTCAAAAAACTATTAGATAAGCACCTGAACAACCACAACATACAGGGATATACAATGTAATACTGACATATAAACACACACATAGGTTGAACTTGATGGACTTGTGTCTTTTTTCATCCTCACCTACTATGTAACCATTTAACTATATCCCTCTTATCGGCTCTGCCACAAGAGAAGTGCTTATCACTGTAGGTGGCTGGTGGTGGCTGGTGCTCAAAATTTTTGGGGGAGGTAGCAAACAAACTGAAAAATACTAAAACCTCCCCCCATCAATTGCAGCCTCACTGTGTCCATCAATTGCAGCCTCACTGTGCCCATCAAATGCAGCCACTGTGCCCATCAATTGCAGCCATCGTACCCATCAAATGCAGCCACTGTGCCCATCATATGCAACCACTGTACCCATCAAATGCAGCCACTGTGCCCATCAAATGCAGCCACTGTGCCCCATCAGTTGCAGCCATTGTGCCCATCAAACCAGCCACTGTGCCCATCATATGCAGCCACTGTTCTCATCACATGCAGCCATTGTGCTCATCATATGCAGCCACGTATGCCCATCATATGCAGCCACTTGTGCCCATCAAATGCAGCCACTTGTGCCCATCATATGCAGCCATTGTGCCCATCAAATGCAGCCACTGTGCCCATCAAATGCAGCCACTTGTGCCCATCATATGCAGTCACTTGTGCCCATCAAATGCAGCCACTTGTGCCCATCATATGCAGCCATTGTGCCCATCAAACACAGCCATTGTGCCCATCAAATGCAGCCACTTGTGCCCATCATATGCAGCCACTTGTGTCCATCAATTGCCGCCACTTTGGCCCATCAATTGCCGCCACTGTGTCCATCAATTGCTCCCACTGTGCCCATCAATTGCCGTCACTGTGCCCATCAATTTCTCCCACTGTGCCCATCAATTGCTCCCACTGTGCCCCATCAAACGCAGCCACTGTGCCATATCAAATGCTGCCAGTGTGCCCCCCGCCGGCCCGCCATCTGCACCTACCTGTCTTGGTGGGACAGCTCCTCGATGTCTTCTCCCGTCCTCTCTTCCCATCCTCTGCTATGATTGGACGCCTCACAGCGCCTGTCGTTTCAGCCAATCAGGTGATGGGTAACAGATCTGAGCACCTGATTGGCAGAGAGGCGGTTTAGTGTTAGGAAAGCGAATATTCATTCGCTTTTCTGACACAGTTGAGTGACTTGCAAGTGCCCAGCATGGCGCTCACAGGTCACCTTTTTTGACACCTATTAAAGCCTATGGCTCTAATCAGGTGCTTCAAATACACCCCCCGCCACTCTAATTCAGGCGCCCTGTGCCGAAAAAGGGGCCGGGCGCCTGATTAGGGGGTGGCCGCGGCGGCCATAGATAAATTCATGCAATGCATGAATCTATCTATTGGTGCTAGGGGGGTGGCAAGAGAGAGGTAGCAGCGCCCGTGTGCCCTTATGGGCACACCGCCACTGGTACCGGCAGGGAGATCAATGTGTCAAGATCATATATATGTAGACACACACCAATGTGCATATGTGCTTAAGCTTTGGGGTGCACACCCTAATGCAATAGTCTGCGCACACCTACGAGTATTCCCCTTCACTGCTCCCCCAGCAGCCACATATAATGTTATGTAGGGAGTTGAGGGAAGGGCTGAGATTCTGGATCAGCACAGAAAGTAAGTACAGGCATACCCCACTTTTAAGTACACAATGGGTTTTATTTACTAAAGCTGGAAAGTGCAAAATCAGGCTCACTTCTGCATAGAAACCAATGAGCTTCTAACCCCAGCTTGTTCAATTAAGCTTTGGTAATAAAACCTGGATGCTTATTGGTTTCTATGCAGAAGTAAGCCTGATTTTACACTTTCCAGCTTTAGTAAATAAACCCCATTGTGTACTTAAAAGTGGGGTTTGCCTGTAGATACCCTTTAGAAGAGGAGTGAGCTTTGACATTCAAGGGAAGGAAGGAGCTATGCTAGGATATTGACTCTTCCTGAAATAGTCACATTTTCTAGCAAGTTCTGCACATGCAATGGAATAAAAAAAAAAAAATTGTGGAAATGAAAAACAAGAATAAGCAGTTACAATACTGTACAGTAAGTCCCCTACATACGAACGTTCAACTTGCAAACTTTCAAAGATGTGAACATGTGTTTGCATGTCCAATCGTGTAAAGCTGGGTATACACACTTTTTTTTTTTTCAACTCAGTGCTGATCTTTGTTGGACTTACGAGCAAGTTGGACTTACCACTGAGCTACCCGAACAGAACTCGTTTGTAAGTAGGAGACTTACTGTAATTGATTTGTCTGTGCTTTTATAAGCAATGTTCAAATGGTGACTCTACCATATGTTCTCTTTAAGTTGAGGATTGGTGCTAAGTTTATTAATGGGGCTCTGTTTATAAGCTAAATTAAAAAAATTATTTTAAATTAAAGTGTAATTTTACTTTTGAAACCAAAGTTGCATCTGACCCCTACTTTCATCATGAAAATTACCCATAAAATGACACGAGCTGTGCTCCAATATAACATAAAAGTGTAGAGTTTGGTCTTAAAGAACAAAGGTGATCCTGGGTGTCAGTGCTACTTACTTTCCTCAATCCTGCATTACCTCTACTTCTAGAGCAGCATCCAGTCCCTGAATGGCTGCAACCAGTCCCAGTGAGTGCACTCCTCCTAATGTCATGCTGCAGCCTATCAGCACAACACTCTCCTCCTGCTTGTCATAGTGTAGCCTTTCTGAGTGGCTCCTTAAGCATGGTACACACAGTACATATTTTTTTTCGTTCAACTCAGCGAGGTGAAAAAAACAAACAAATAAACGAGGAGGTCGTTGTACTAACTATGTGGTGTTAGTACAGCGATCTCCTCCGCTATGCTATTGTGTCCGGACTCCCACCCAACGCCCCCCCATCAGAGCACACTGGTTAGTGCTCGCAGCCATTGGCTGCTGGTTTTCAAGCACGCTCGTTTGACAGTAGCCGGTCTTAACCAGCTTTTGTCGAATGAGGAGCTGTACACACAGGCTGAAAGTCGGCCATTAACTACTGAACTGACCGTTTCCGGATGATTTTCTGCCCGTGTATCTAGTTTTACTCTTGCCTACCTTAATTAATCTTGGTGCAGCTCTTGACTTGCTGCCCAAGCAAGGCTTTCTCAAGCTAGCTACTGGTCCCTGTATGCCTTCCTTCTATCTAGCCTGTATCCTCTCTTATGATTCCTGTGTACTTACTTTTGGATAGTTTCAGGTTATCTGCTGGATCTTCCTTTAATTCCTGTGTACTGACATCTGACTAAATCTTGCTTATCAATGTTCAGCGGCAGAATTACCAGGGTCACAACAGTAACACTTGGGATGGGGCCTGGCATTCCACCACTGTTGGGGGCCCCAGCGGGGTTGCAAGTCGCACGGCTCTGAGCTGACAGTGTCTATCTCATGGAACAGCACTGATCCGGCATTGACAGTTCTATCTCCCCCTCCGCCCTCTCTCGCAGAGTATGGGAGAGGACACAGCCGATCTTCTCCTCCCTCCCCTCTCCTGTGTGTGTGCTCCGCGGGCAGTCAAGTGCGAAGCTAACAAGCTCACATTTACCGTGGAGCACACACAGGAGAGGGGAGGGGGGAGAAAGGGGAGCAGATCGGCTGTGTCCTCTCCCATCCCGTGCGAGAGAGGATGGAGGGGGAGATAGAACTGTCAGTGGCAGCTCTGTGCTGTTCCATGAGATAGATGCTGTCAGTTCAGAGCCGTGCTGAGAAGACAGACGGCACTGATAGGAGGCACTGATGGGCACTAATGGGCACAGATAGGCTGCATTGATGAGAACTCATAGGAGGCACTAATGTGCACTGATAGGCTGCACTAATGAGCACTGATAGGTGGCATTGATGGGCACTGATAGGTGGCACTGTGGGGCATTGATGAGCACTGATAGGCTGAACTCATAGGCTGCACTGATGGGCACGGATTAACACTGATAGGCAGAACCCATAGGCAGCATTGGTAAGCACTGATAGGTGGCACTGATAGGCAGCATTGATGAGAACTGATAGGAAGCACTGATGGGCATTGAGCACTGATAGGTGGCACTGATACATATTGATAGGTGGCATTGATGAGCACTGATAGGTGGCACTGATGAGCACTAATAGGCAGCATTGATGAGCACTAATAGACGATGATAGGCAGCATTGAAGAGCACTGATAGATGGCACTGATGGGCAGCATTGAAGAGCACTGATAGGTGGCACTGATGGACACTATTAGGCGGCATTGATGAGCACTGATATGTGGTGCTGATAGGCAAAATTGATGGGCACTAATAGGTAACACTTGTAGGCTGAATTGCTGGGCACTGATAGGCAGTACTGATAGGCGACATTGATGAGCACTGATAGGCAGCATTGATAGGCACTAAAAGGTGGCATTGATGAGCACTGATAGGGGGCACTGATGATCGGAGCACTGATTAGAAGTGTAAACAATTTACTGACATTGACGGTTAACGGCAGTCCTTTCCTCACACAGACACAGCGTGGGAGGAAAGGGCTGCGGATAACCGGCAAGTCTGTTTACATGTGATCAGCTGATCACATGGTAAAGGGCCACTGTGATTGCACTGGATGCATGTTCCAGGGGACATGTGGGAGGCAGGGTTCTGGGAAGATGTCCATGGACACCCTCCCAAAATTGGAAGCCCGGGGCTCGGATGGAAGGGGGGGGGGCAGGGGGGCCAATCATGGTTTCTTGCACCAGGGCCCTGAAGGTTCTAGTTACGCCTCTGGCTCACCCTGACCTCTGGCTCATTCCTGGTTATCTGTCTGCTGCCCATCCTGACCTCTTGCTTGTTCCTTACAATCTATGTCCTCAGACAGCCCTAATCAGTAATCACTGAACTGTTCCTGGTGACCTCCCTGACTTGTGGCTCATGTTACTTAGAGCAGGGTGAACCAGGGGTAGTCACCTAGCTCAGCATGCAGTGACACCCAAACCCTGTCCCTGATGAAAAAAAGCTGGCTCATAGACTTCATGCCCGGGGAGGATCCCACTTCACCTGTGTTCACATTGGACCATCCTCCTACTTTAGCAAGTCCTAATCCATCTCTTGATCTAGTCTTATGTGTTCCAGAGTAATCCTTGTCCAGTTTGCAAAATCTTTCTCTTTCAGTGTGCTCCAGTGTGGTTCCTGCTCCACAGATTCGGCTCCCAAGTCTAACCTGTTCCATTGGCATTTGCTCTACTGTGAACTGACTGTCAACCTACATTTCATGGGTAAGTCTACTACCTCTCATTGGGTATGCCTTACATTTTAGCTGGAGGGTCCATATGAGCATATTAGTCATCTTGATACTGGGAGCATGCACAGGGAAACACACATGTACATTTATTCTCTATTGCCAGGAAAAATGCATACATAACATGTAAGAGCACAATCAGAATGTCACAGACTCTAAATACTGGCTGGCTTGAGCAAGTGAAGAATGTGGAAAAAGCAGGATATCTATATCTGAGGTCTGTAATGCTGCATAGTATTTAGATGAGGGTAGTGGAAAAGGAGTTAGATATTGCTTATAAAAGGTACAACTATATAAATAAACTATAATGTATAAAGAAATTATTTCTGTTAAAAGATACATTACAAAGTCCAGAAATTGTGCAGAATCAAGAATTGGCCATAGCCAGCATATGTCATCCCCTCAAAAAAAAAATAAAAACATAAAAATCTCTAAAAGTTCATTTTGGTGAATTCAACAAGTCCTGAGAGAAACTAATTTTGTATCTAGTTCTCAGTTTACTTTATTCACAAGATATCAAATTTACCATAGTTTGCTCATTCCTTGTTCCAACCCTTTAGTTCCTGATAACTAAAAAAAAGTTGTGGTTGGAGTTGGGCTTTGAATATCAGTTCTGGGTGAAATGAATATTTAATAAAAAATCATTTGTAAAAAATGTGTTGTAATCAAATGCAGCAAAGAGAAGGGATCTCAAAACAAATTTGCAATGCAGCAGTTAAAATTTTGATTGTCTGTGAATTATGGTGGAGTATAATATAATTGCAGTTTATCTTTAACCCTGTGCTATTAAGTAACATTTAAATTCTTATTAGTTAGTCTCATTATTTGTTTCAATCACTTTGTGGCCTTTTCTCTGCAATTTATTACATACTTTTCATGTAATGTTCCCAGAATTTATTGGAAATAGCAAGTAAATAATCTCTGAGCAGATTTTCCTACAGTGATTGCAAACACCGGTTCTTTTTGGCTAACCTATGAAATGTGGGAAATCAATTGCAAAAAAAGTTAATTCCATCATTTATTGTACATAGCAATTTAACTGTTCAAATTTAATGCACATTTAAATGAGCCTTGGGGAGATCATAAATAAGAAAGGCTCACTTTTAAACTATCCAATAACCACAGCAATACTGTGCCGGACACATGAATCACTTAGTGCAATTGCGCTTTAGCAGTTATCATGACATTAACTGTATCTTAGACTATTTAATCTTTTTCATTAAAGGCAATTTACTAAATACATTTCTATCATTTATCACATATTTAATTACATTGATAGCATATACTTTGCAAATTCAATCTTTCACAAGTTAAGTTTGCAGAGCTGTTTAATTCACCACTGGCCAATGTACACATTTATTTGCATTTTTATCTAAAAGCGACTTCAGATAAAGGGAGTTAGTTCAGGTCAGTTGGTGAAATTTAAAGGTAAGCTGCTGTATCTGCCAGATTTATAAAAAGATTATATTTTAGAGAAAGTTGTGAGGTTTTAGCAATAAAATGTGTAATTTAAATGATAAAATTCCTTTGAATTATAACATTTCTTTGATAATTAAACCATATTTTATCAATTTCATTAATATATAATTGTGCTAAATACACTTATACTTTTAGATGGATTTTCTGTTTGTCCGTTTAGCACAGGGGTAGGTTACAGTGGTGAGAAAGATGAGCGGGGGGGGGGGGGGGGGTTCAGTTTTGGGGCAGAGGAGAAAGAAGGTACATTGGTGGGACAGATGATCAGGGAGTTACAGCAGTATGGCAGACGAGCAGGGGGTACAGAGGTGGGGCAGATGTGCAGAGGGGTGCAGAGGAGAAAGGAGGTACATCGGTGGAACACATGAGCAGGGGGTTACAGTGGTGGGGCAGAAGAGCAGGGGGAACAGAGGTGGGACAGATGTGCAGGAGGTACAGTTTTGGGGCAGATGAGAAAGGGGGTTACAGTGGTGGGGCAGATGAGCAGATAAGTTCAGTGTTAGGACAGATGAGAAGATTGTTCAGTGGTGGAGCAGATGTACATGGAGGTACAGTGGTGGGACAGATGTGCAGGATAGTACAGTGGTGGAGCAGATGAGCAGGGTGGTACAGTGGTGGGGCCGATGTGCAGGGAGTTACAGTGGTGGGGCAGATGAGCAGGGGGTAAAGTGGTGGGGCAGATGAGCAGGGGGTACAGTGGTGGGGCAGATGAGCAGGGGGTACAGTGGTGGGGCAGAGGAGCAGGGGGGTACAATGGTGAAACAGATTTGCAGGTGGGACAGTGATCTGAAGTGTGGAGTTGCAGGAATTGGGGCTGATCTGAGGCGTGGGAGTGCAGGATGTTAATTTCTCACTACTAAAGTAGTTTACAGCATTTACTTTATAAAAAATCATTTTCGTGATTGAGAGTGTGAAGTTGACATATTTTTTATTATAAAATCGGAGTGCTCAATTTCTTTGAAAACATTTTTCAGCACACTGTGCTCAAAAGGTTTCCTACCCCTGGTCTAGCACATATGTGTTTTTGTTCCACTATTACTGTTTTTACAACATTTATAATGAATGTTCACAACAGAGAACAGCAGATACACACATTTGAGGTTTATTTACTCATTTATAAGGTAATGGTGAGAAGTTTCAGTTTAATACGTTTTTCTGACACTTGTTTAATTAATCAATTGATTGCTAATTAGGGTGTCAATTGATAACCTTCACCTCATGTAATTATCTATGTACCAGTGTGTATATAAACCTGTCTGTAGACACCAGTTTTTTGAGCTATGAGTAAGCACCCGACCTTATTATGAAACATGTAAGCTGATACCTGTAGTTCACCTTTGTATTCGGCACTTGAATAAAAAAATTGCACAGGAGTGGGGCCGTCCAGCCTTCTTTTCTTCTAAGTATCTGTTTGAACACAGGGCTTGCACCCTCCATGTGGGATAGAGGCTTTTTGGAACAGCAGGGTAAGAGAAACTGCCTTAGAACGATATACATGTACATACTTTTTGCCCTGTCACTGGACATTTTTTTTCGTAGCTGTGTCAAAGCTACAATTTTTATTGCAGGACAACTCCTGCCATGTGCCTCTCAATCTGAGACCTACTCAAGCTAAAAGCATTTTATCTTGTTACTGGGAAATTTTTTTGTAGCTACTTCTCAAAGTTATCAATTTATTGCAGGATAATCCTCGCATTTACATTTGTGCATACTGAGTTTAGAGCAGCCAATTAATTTTAATGGTCTTCCCTACCCCCAAGAAAAGCAGGGAAAGATGTCCCCAACCTTTGTTGTAGAATTATGCCGCACCAAATGGCATGGTACTGCGACACCATGAGGTTGGGTGCACACGAAAACATATGTTATTGCCAATGTGTGGCAACCCCATACATCTGCTAAAGTGCAGCATGTTTCACTGCGTGTCAGGTAAGCGCGCGTCTTTACGTGTGTTCCCGCAATGTGAATCTAATGCCTATTTTGTGTCTCTGAATTTGAGGCCTATTTAAGATGCTTAGATACTATTCTGTATCTGAAAAACATTTTTGGCAGCTGTGCTATAATTGCTATAACCTACTATGCTATAATCTAATTTCATTGCAGAATGAATCCTGCCTAATCTTTGGCTCTCAGGCTTCCCAGCACCAGGAATGGCAGCAGCAAGGGACCTTGTTTTTTCCTTTGAAACACATTAGCCATTATGGACGCTGTCTTGTCCTCCCATATCATCGATTGATTTCTGCAGACCTGGTGGCAATCTCATTTGCTTTTTATGACATGCATGCCTGTGTCATGTGTTTGTGAGTATAATACTTGCTGCTTTTTTATCCTCCAATATATTTTACTATGGTAATGTGCTAGGTTGGTGCACCCTCTCTTTGTTGTTGTTTTGCACCTGGAGGGAAGAGACTTAGGTCAATATACTGTATCTGGCTTCATAAGGTAAGGGCAAAAAAGCCTAGTAGAATGGGTTAGAGATGGGTGGAAAATAGGGGTAGAAAAAAATAGTTTTGCCTGAAGTGGGCTTTAAGGACGAAGCAACGCAAATGCAATTTAGTGTTGCGATAAAGAGGAGCTTACAAACGATGCCATCAAACTGTTTTGACACTGACTAATTTTTAGTAAACTACATCTACTTTTGCTGTAATTTTTATAAGAAGACACACCTTTTAAGGGTTTTTAGGATCTGTTGCAGCTTACTGCTGTCAGTCACAGCACAAATACAAGAAAGTGACAGGTCCACAAATAGCGCCTCTACCATTTAGGTTAGTTAATACAGATCCGATACCACTCACCCCAGTCAGGTGTTGCTGCCGTAGCCAGGCAGACTAGACCAAAAAGAAGGGGTTAGGGGAAACCTCAGATGAGGGAACCCCCAAAAAAAAAGGGCTACTGGGGCAGCAAAAGGCAATACTAGGGTCTGGTGAAAATATAAAGAAGTTTATTCAAATTCAGAATTAAAACATGGGTCAAAGTACTGAAAAATGGAATTATTATTATTATTATTATTATACAGTATTTATATAGCGCCAACAGTTTACGTAGCGCTTTACAACTTGAGGGTAGACAGTACAAATACAATACAATTTGATACATTAGGAATCAGAGGGCCCTGCTCCTTAGAGCTTACAATCTAAGAGGGGAGGTCAAGAGATACAAGAGGTAATAACTGTGGGTGATGTGCTGATTGAGAAGATAAATGTACAGTTGTTAGGTGGGGGCCAGATAGGCTTCTCTGAAGAGATGAGTTTTCAGGGATCGTCTGAAAGTGGATAAAGTAGGAGAAAAACGGACAGATTGGGGTAGAGCATTCCAGAGGATGGGGGAGGCTCTGGAGAAGTCCTGAAGGCGAGCATGGGATGAGGTGACAAGGGAGTTTGAGAGCAGGAGGTCTTGGGAGGAGCGAAGAGAACGATTAGGTTGGTATTTTGTGACTAGGTTAGAGATGTAGCTAGGGGCCAAGTTGTGGATGGCTTTGTAAGTTATAGTTAGTATCTTGAATTTAATTCGGTGACTGAGTGGCAGCCAATGGAGGGATTGGCAGAGGGGTGTAGCAGACGCTGAGCGGTTTGTGTGGTGGATGAGCCTGGCCGCAGCGTTCATGATGGACTGAAGTGGGGATAGCCTATTTAGAGGTAAACCAATGAGGAGGGAGTTGCAGTAGTCAAGGCGGGAGATGACCAGGGAGTGGATTAGAAGCTTTGTGGTGTCAATGGTTAGGAAGGGGCGTATCTTGGAGATGTTGCGAAGACAGAGGCGGCAAGCTTTGGATAGTGATAGAATGTGGGGTCGAAAGGTTAGTTCAGAGTCCAGGATTACACCTAGGACCTTGGCGTGGGGAGATGGGTTGATAGTTGAGCCGTTGATCTTGACAGGGAGATCAGGGGAAGTGGCACCTGAGGGAGGAAATATCATGAGCTCGGTTTTGGATAGGTTGAGTTTGAGAAAGTGATGTGACATCCAGGCTGATATGTCTGCTAATAAGTTGGTAATGCGTGAGGAGACAGATGGAGAGAGCTGGGGGGTGAATTACATCTACACTGGTCATAAGTTATAAAATCCCACACTACTGTAGTGTGGAACACCGACAATAGACATACAGACATGTAAAGACAAGTGACAAAACATTATCGCTGACGGTCTCTGTGTGTATGGTAATTTGGTGTCCGGACCCCTTTTGTTATTTGTTTTGTCACTTGTCTTTACATGTCTGTATGTCTATTGTCGGTGTTCCACACTCCACCACAGTAGTGTGGGATTTTATCAATTATAACCAGTGTAGATGTCAGTCACAGCAGCCTTAACCACTTCCATACCTGGTCTATTCTAGCACTCCTCTCCTACATACAAAAATGATATTTTTTTTGCTAGAAAATTACTCAGAACCCCCAAACATTATATATTTTTTTTTTTATCAGACACCCTAGGGCATAAAATGGCGGTCATTGCAACTTTTTATCTTGCATGGTATTTGCAAGAATTTTTCAAATGCGTTTTTTTTTTTTTGGGGAAAAAAACAGTTTAATGATTTAAAAGATAACAAAACAGTAAAGTTAGCCCAATTTTTGTGTATAATGTGAAAGATGTTAAGCCGAGTAAATAGATACCCAACATGTCACGCAATTTAAAATTGCGCACACTCATGGAATGACGCCAAACTTTGGTACTTAAAAATTTCCATAGATGACGCTCTAAATTTTTTTACAGGTTACATGTTTAGAATTACAGAGGAGGGCTAGTGCTAGAATTGTTGCTCGCACTCTAACGTGCGCGGCGATACCACACATGTGTGGTTTGAACAGCGTTTACATATGTGGGCGGGACTTACTTGTGTGTTCGCTTCAGAGCATGAGCTACCAGGGACAGGGTCATTTTAAATTATTATTTTTTTATTTTATTTTTTATTTTACTTTATTTTTTTTATTTTTACACTTTCTTTTACATTTTTTTTTTATCACTTTTATTCCTATTACAAGGAATGCAAACATCCCTTGCAAAAGGAATCGTTCGTGACAGGTCCTCTTTATGGAGAGATGCGGGGTCAATAATACCCCACATCTCTCCTCCAGGCTGGAAAGCATGAGATCGAGAAAAAAAAATCCACAATCTCATGCTTACCAGCCACGATCGCGGCTTTGTTTATATCCACGGCCCAGACATGACATCATAACGTCCCTCCCGGGCCTCCGACGGTCATAGAGATGACTGGTGACCATGTGGTCACCAGAAATCTCTAATCGTCATCTGGCGGTGGCCGATTCTTTCTCCGGGTCCCCAATGGCACGGGAGAGCCCGGAGAAGCACCGGATGGCGGCGGGAGGGGGGTTGTCCCCTCCCGTCGCCTGTAAGAACGATCAAGCAGTGGAACTGCTGCTATGATCATTCTTATGGTGCACAGAATCGCCGGCTGAAAACAAGGATATCTGAATGATGCCTGTAGCTGCAGGCATCATTCAGATATTCCGACTGAAAATCAAAGACATCATATGATGGCCTTGGGCAGGAAGTAACATGCATGTTAAAAAAGCATGTGTCTAGACTAAACCCAATTGAAAAAAGGCATTTTTTAAACTGAAATGAATTAGATTGAGGTTCTGCTGCTGTATGTAAGCCAAGCTCATACAAGAAAAAAATTAATTTCACAGAGCAATAGGAACTACTAGAGTATGTTGTTTCTGAGAGGGTTCAGTTATACCACATTCAGCTGTAATGCATCTTCTAAAACTGTAAAGTATGTGTGTATTTTCGATGGCGTCCCCTAAGTCACATGAAAAGGCCATCTTCCAATTGTGCGGCATTCTATCCCATGTGTTTTGCTTCACAATAGCTTGGTTATTAGCCCCCACAAAAGAAATAAATGGATATTAAAATTTGCCCATTATTGACTTTAATGCGGTTTGGATTTTTAAATATTGAGGACGTTTCGCAAAACTGGAGGCAAATGGAGACTGGGCAAATTCGCTGATCCCTATTTGAGATAAGATTCTTCTCTCACTTCATAGTAGAAATCTGTCCATGTAAGAGAACACAATTTGCTTGGTTTCTAACATCTGAGAGCCCTTAGCATTTTTAACTAGCCTGTAACACTTGGGGTTTAACCTTTTAGCTACAGTTGTCACAAGGCCCAGTTTTATTCCAGCCTGTCTGCAGAGAAACCTAGGCAGGAGGAGCTTCTAGTCCTCTGCTACTGGTCACATGTTCAAAAAAAAACAAAAACCTTTTGAATACAGAGTAAAAATAAATAAATATCAATAAACTGTTTTAAATATATATTTGAGATCAAATCCTTATTATTTTTTGGCAATAACATGGTGTGAGCGGATTTCTGCCAGTCACAGGTTGTGTCACACCTCTCCATCCCACATGTGTGACTCTATAGTCACATGGGCTGCGCAGATGTTATAGGGAGGAAAAGCTCTGCATAGCAACTCATTGAAAACTGAGCATGTGCAGAGTTGCCACCACAGCTGCACAATCCCTAGCTGAATTGGGGGCTTGGACAGAAGGGGGAGAAAGAACAGCAGGATCAACCATTTTTTTTTTTTGCACAATACAGAAATTAATCTCATAGTGACCGAGTGAGTATGAACAGCATGTAATACAGCATTTATTGATAGTTTTTTTATGATGTGGGTTTAGCGACATTTTAAATCCATTTAGAATTTTTGCCCAAGAACTAGAAGAAATATTTAAGTTGGGTATATCTAACCAATAAAAGGTATTGCTGTAAGTTTACAGAATATCAAAATAACCGAATTCTAACACCCAGGCTCTGTAGGCTCTCTCCCTTTAAATGTCTCTTTGTGGTTAACATCTTTTTATGTTACCCTTATGCACTGGACTTTGCCTTAAAGCGGAGTTCCACCGGCAGAAAAAAATTAAAGGCAGCAGCTACAAATACTGTAGCTTCTGACTTTTAATATAAGGACACTTACCTGTCCAGGGAGCCCGCGATGTTGGCACCTCAGACGATCTTCAGATCGACTCCCAGGTGCTACCGCTGCCATTCCTGGTAAGGGAACCAGGCAGTAAAGACTTTCGGCTTCGCTCCTGGTTTCCTACTGCACATGCGCGAGTCCAGCTGCAAGTTCTGATTGGTCCCTGTTGTATTCTGGGACCTGTGTGTCCCCCAGAAGACAGCAGGGGGAAAGGAGGATTTGCCAGAGATTGTGTAGATCACCGCACAATGTGTGGTGATTTTCCGCAGAAGTGGGAGCAGATACCTGGATTTGACAGGTATCTGCTTCCTCCTCCCCAATGAAAGGTGCCAAATGTGACACCGGAGCGGGGGGAGGAATCCGAACAGCGGAAGTTCCATTTCTCAGTGCAACTCCGCTTTAAATTACTTCGTAGTTGCCAGTTCATTGTTGTACTATTCTGCAGAGTGCTATCCAGTTGTAAAGCTTTGGAACAGCCTATAGGTGTGACCTGAAAGGTTATGTTAATGCCTCCATCTTGCTTTCTGTCAGCCATCTTAAATAAGTATGTACAGTTCAGGGGCGGATCCAGAGCCTAGTCTCGGGAGGGGCACTGGCAGAAAATACACTAACTGACCCCCATACTACACTAACTGACACCCATGCTACACTAACTGACCATTATACTACACTAACTGACCCCCATACTACACTAACTGACCATTATACTACACTAACTGACCCCCATACTACACTAACTGACCCCCATGCTACACTAACTGACCCCCATGCTACACTAACTGACCCCCATGCTACACTAACTGACCCCCATGCTACACTAACTGACCCCCATGCTACACTAACTGACCACCATACTACACTAACTGACCCCCATGCTACACTAACTGACCCCCATGCTACACTAACTGACCCCCATGCTACACTAACTGACCCCCATACTACACTAACTGACCACCATACTACACTAACTGACCCCCATGCTACACTAACTGACCACCATACTACACTAACTGACCACCATACTACACTAACTGACCACTATACTACACTAACTGACCACCATACTACACTAACTGACCACCATACTACACTAACTGACCACCATACTACACTAACTGACCACTATACTACACTAACTGACCACCATGCTACACTAACTGACCACCATGCTACACTAACTGACCACCATGCTACACTAACTGACCACCATGCTACACTAACTGACCACTATACTACACTAACTGACCACTATACTACACTGACTGACCACTATACTACACTGACTGACCACTATACTACACTGACTGACCACCATGCTACACTAACTGACCACTATACTACACTGACTGACCACTATACTACACTGACTGACCACTATACTACACTAACTGACCCCCATGCTACACTAACTGACCACTATACTACACTGACTGGCCACTATACTACACTGACTGGCCACTATACTACACTGACTGGCCACTATACTACACTGACTGACCACTATACTACACTAACTGACCCCCATGCTACACTAACTGACCCCCATGCTACACTAACTGACCACTATACTACACTGACTGACCACTATACTACACTGACTGACCACTATACTACACTGACTGACCCCCATGCTACACTGACTGACCACTATACTACACTAACTGACCCCCATGCTACACTAACTGACCCCCATGCTACACTAACTGACCACTATACTACACTGACTGACCACTATACTACACTAACTGACCCCCATGCTACACTAACTGACCACTATACTACACTGACTGACCACTATACTACACTAACTGACCCCCATGCTACACTAACTGACCACTATACTACACTAACTGACCCCCATGCTACACTAACTGACCATTATACTACACTAACTGACCCCCATGCTACACTAACTGACTTTCTCTCCCCCCCCCCCGGGCCAGTAACAGGACTGTCACGAGGGAGTCTCACTCACCTTCGTGTCTGGCTAGCCTGCATCAGTCCGGAGGAGGAGAAGACAGCGGCGGCTCACATTGCTTCTCTCCACCGCGCTGTAGCTGCAATGTTCAGTGTCCGGCGCAGCGCTCTGTGATTGGGCGTATGGGGGTCATGTGCGGAGGCGGGACTTCAGGAGCAATCACGGACAGGCCAGCTCTAGCCTCATGTGACCCCCATACGCCCAATCACAGGGCGCCGGACAGTGAACATGGCGGCCGGAGCCCGGGGACACAGGAAGATAAAATTAGGAGGAGGCAGCCAGTGACACATACTGGCGCCCCCCTAAATGTCACACCCGGGGCCACGGCACCCCCCACGCTAGGAGCTCGCTCACCTGCCAACTCCCGCTGACTGGCCCGCCCGCACACTCGTCCCTGGGCCCTGACTGGCCTGTTCATTGCACTAATTTCTCGGAGGGGGCAATTGCCCTGTTGCCCCCCCCCTTGATCCGCCCCTGGTACAGTTTGAGTATCTCTTTAGCTTTCCTGAGAAGTCTGTAATCAGCAAGAATTCCTGTAAATTAATTGTTTCTCCCACTGTTTTCTCTTTCCCATGTTCTTTTTATCTTAACCCCCCCCCCATTGCCTTGTATCCAGCAGCTTGGGAACAGAAGAACAATTATTATTTGTCTTATTGTAACTGCCTTGATATCTACTTTGCATGTTTTTAACTATGAAACTTCCATGTGATTTTTGCTATAAGACATACCCCCTGATAACACAATACAACCAGTTTTTAGAAAGTAAAGCCGTGTGAGTGTCTTTTCTTCATTCTCTAAAAGCTGATTCCAGATATCTGAAATGACATGGTACATCGGATCTGAGGTCTGAGAGGTTAAAAGGGGACCCCCCCCTAGACACAGCATTAACCCACATCAGCACTGGGGTCTCAGTCCGGGAGATTGGAATCTACCCTTAATGGAGGATGGAAGGCTGTTTGAATAGTTATTTTTGCTACTGACATCTCTTGTACAGGGGAAGTCAGGTGCAAAATTTGGATATTTGGCTTTTTGCCAACAGGGTTCAAATGCTAATATCTCCCTAACCATAATAGATAATGTGGAATGGGGAATTCTTTGCGGCATTAGTACTACCGCAATTGAAGGCACTGTTTGAACCTGTTGGCACTCTGCCAAAAATTTGAAATGTAGATAAAAATTGTTTGGTTCTGAAAATAAGAAAATAAGATAAGTAATAACGTACAAAGCTTGCCTGTGGTCAGGGGAACCTCTGACCATAAGGAGTGCTTATTGGCATTTTGCCAAAAAAAAAAAAGACTCAGAGTATCTACAAGAACCTAATCAGAATGTTAATTCTTGAAGGTGTTGTAGGGACAGGTACAGGTTGGGACTGGACCAAGATCGGAACTATATCTACTGTAGAACCGGCGGGTACAGCTGCAACCGATTACAAGCTTAATACAGAAAAAGGGAGAGAGGATATGTGGACTGAATGAAAAACTCACATGCTAGAGATTTTTAAACCAAAATCTTCATTGCCCACTGCCACAGCATGCAAACAAAACTCAGGAGAATCCGTTCTTGAATTTTGGAAAAGATTCAATTATGTGTGGACACAGGACGCTGGTTTGGGTATTCAGCCAGATATGGATACTTTTGCCGCACATCACGGGTGCTTTGGGGGGCAAGCCAGGACGGCTAGCTTCCAGGGCCGTCATTGTATATATGTCCTGAATTGCGGCCTCAGCCCCAACTGAGGCCACATAATTTGGAGCATTTCTGCTTAATTAATTATGTAGAATACAGCAGGCTAGCACTATGTGATTCAGTTTATACTCCGTCATGTTGATTGCCGTAAGGAATAGACGGAAGCAGCTGGCCATTATACCAAACGCATTCTCCACCACTCTTCTGGCTCTGGCCAGCCAGTAATTAAAAACCCTCTTCTACGGGATGAGGGTCCTCTGGGGGAATGGCCTCATCAGATGTTCACCCAGACCAAATGCTTCATCTGCGACAAATACAAATGGGAGTCCTTCCACGTTCTCTTCAGCAGGTGGCAATCCCAGGCCACCACTTTGGAGACGTCGGTAGAACTCAGTCTGGGCAAAGACTCCACCATCCGACATCTGGCCATTCTTCCCCACGTCCACATATAAAAACTCATATGTCGCCGACACCACCGTCATCAACATGATACTATGAAACCCCTTATAGTTAAAATAGTAAGACCCTGAGTGGGGTGGTGGGACGATGTGGACATGTTTCCCATCGATTGCCCCTCCGCAGTTGGGAAAGTCCCAACGCTCGGCAAACTGGGAGGCCACAGTCTGCCATTCCTATGGCGTTGAAGGAAACTGTGGAGTCAAACCAGAAAAAATAAAATTACTACTTTTGCACTTAACATTGCAAGCAGATTAGACACAAACATTCTTGGCCAACATCAGTATAACATTTATTGTAAGGAGTATTTAAAGACAAAAAGATAAGGTACACTTATCAGATTCCTCACCCCCTCTGATGGCCCATTGTAAAAATTTTAGGGGGGGGGGTTCTAGATGAGTTTGGGACCCCAAAAAAAATGATGGCACTCTGCCTGAATTTAAGGACATCAATAACATTTGTACACATTTAAGGGGATGTTTAGGGTAAAGCACTACTATGGAGCTCACAAAATACATTGTTAAGTGACTAGATTAGGTGTGTATGGGCCCAGGATAGCATGCTGGGGAGGTTAGTGAAGGCAAATATGCATGAAGGACAAAAAAGGAGCATTAAAAGCTTACAGCATGCATGAGGACAAAGGGGACATTCACAGCATATTACAATCATGGTAATTAGGGAATGATGAAAGAAATACAATACATTAGCAAACATTAAATACATATAATGTGATGTTAAAGGAGAAAACTTACCTTAATATAGTCCTACTGCAGGACCTGTATAATGGCAGAACAGGTCTCTGGAATAATGATCCCCCTGAGCCTGGGGGGAGATGAGGTCCTGCAGACTTCTCCCTTTCGCCAAGTACCGCAACGTGGCGACTAGCCTTTGTTCAGGAGTGATGGCTTGCCGCATGCAGGTGTCCTGCTTTGTAATATAAGGGGACAGCAAAGCCAACAGACGGTGAAAAACAGGGTTCGTCATCCGGAGAAAATTCATGAAATCATAAGGATTATTCTCCTGGATCTCCCGCAACAAAGGCATATGACAGAATTGGTCACGCTAGAGCAACCAATTCTTGGTCCATAAACTCCTCCTCGCCCTGTTCATGGACTGGGCTTGGGTCAATGCAAGAACCCCAACACCAAGCCCCCACACAGCACGAACTCCGCCGAATACGTAACTGCAACATGGCTTCAAAGCGGTCGGCTAGTCAGAATGAACTAACAGAAAACACTGAAAAACAGAAAGGCCTGAGAAGAGCGTTCTGAAAATCAGAAACGAGCGGACAAGAACGCACTGATGAACAAATACGTACTATGATAATACGTACTGAAACCCAGATGCGAACTGACTACACACACTAAAGAACAGATACAAACCCACAAGCACAAACTGAAGAGCAGTAACGATCTAAAAAGCACGAGGCTGAAAAGCATGAATCGTCTCTCACCAAAGTTCTACTAACACGAGACACGAGATTAGCAGAAGGAGCCCAAAGGGTGGCGCGCTTCATATGGAACTTCCCTTTTCTAGTGCCGTTGTACGTGTTGTACGTCACCGCATTCTTGACGGTCGAAAGTTCAGAGAACTTTTGTGTGAACGTGTGTATGCAAGCCAAGCTTGAGCGGAATTCAGTCGGAAAAACCATCCAAGGTTTTTCCGATGAAAATTCCGATCATGTGTACGCGGCATAAGACGACAGGCAGCAGCACTTTCCCAGCGAGCAAGAAGTGGGCGGGGCTGTGAGCTCCACTGACGCTCTGACCCTGCCTCATGGTACACAGACGACAGGCAGTGACACTTTCCAAGTGAACAAGGAGTGGGCTGGGCCGTGAACTCCATTGATGCTCTGACCCTGCCCCATGCCATGCTGCCTAAACATCGGGAGTCGGGAGGCTGCGGCCCAGGGTGGGAGCGGTGGCACTGGTGAGCCCGCGGATGGTGATCGGAGCTCAGGTGGCAAGGAGCAGGTAGGTCAATATGTGAAAAAAAAAGTTGAAACCCTGTGCCTTGGTTGCTATAAATAATATAATTATACAGTATCAGCTTCAGTAACAATGTACACACATCACCAATAAAATGATTGAGATAAAAAAACAAAAACATGCTAGATACTATAGTAACATATCACCTCTGTTTGTAATGTAATAATCTAATCTGCAATGATAAACATGTCACTGTTTTAAACAAGGTTAGGACTGTATGATACGTTAAATACATTTCTGTAAGCAACACCTTATAATCTGGCAGTGCCCCTTCCAAGACTAGACTCTGGATTTACCCCTGTATTCTACCCTTCTTTATTTCATATCAAAGGTGTCCCTCCCTCTCTTTCTAAATATCCCAGACATTAGCGTTTATTTCTTGTTTTGTTGAACGCATTCTCCCACCTGTTTTTTTTTCTATTGTGCTCATTATGTTATCCTCTACATTTTTGCTAAGGTCCATTATTCTTTCAGAATAGAATTTTTCTCTTATGTCGCGTACACACAAGCTGAATGTCCGACAGAAAAAGTCAGACGGAAGCTTTTCATCGTCTATTCTGATCGTGTGTGTGCCTCATCGGACTTTTTTTTCCCGAAAATTCTGACGGACCTAGAAATAGAACATGTTCTAAATATTTCCGACAGAACCAATTCCTATTGGGAAAACCGCTCGTCTGTATGCTGTTCCGATGGACCAAAAACAACGCATGCTCTGAAGCAAGTACGAGACGGAAGCTATTGGCTACTTCCTTTTTCTAGTCCCGTCGTACATGTTGTACATCACCGCGTTCTGGACAGTCGGACTTTGGTGTGACCGTGTGTAGGCAAGACCGCTTGAGCGGAATTCCGTCAGAGTTCCGTCTGAGAAACCTTCGGAGTTTATTCCAACGGCAAAACCGGTCGTGTGTACAGGGCATAAGTGGTGCTACCTGCCCTGGTATATAACCAATTTCTCTCTTGGTGCCTTTCCTTGTTAACAGCAATTTTCATATTTGCTCCCCCTTTTCACTAGCCATGTTTAGGCATTGGTTTCTCATTGGGATATCCTTTTAATAGGTTTTTCTCATCTGTTGGATTTCTCAGTGGCTGTTGCCCACCCTTTACGTGGACTGCTTTTGGACATCCCAATTGTCTAATGCTGCAACACACGGCCGGACTTTCTGGCAGAAAAGGTCCGATGGAATCATTCCATCGGGCATTCTGATTGTGTGTGGGCTTCATCTGACTTTTTCTTTTGAAAATTGGCAGCTATTGGCTACTGGCTATTGAACTTCCTTTTTCGTGTGTAGGCAAGTCTGTTTCAGCGGAACTCCCTCGGAAAAAACGTCAGAGTTCATTCCAATGGAAAACCGTCGTGTGTACACGGCCTCAGAATTAGAAAATTGGGATGTCCAATGTACATTATTCCATGGATGATAAAGACAATACAAATTTTGTACGTACCATAAAATCTTTTTCTTGAAGACTATTGAGGAGCATAGGTTCCACCCCTCTGTGTTTAATAGCACTGTATACTGCTTGCTCACAAAACGGATGCATGACAGTTAGGGGCAGGGTTATATGGGAGCTGACCTACAACTTTTTTTTCAGTATCCACCTTCTGAGGGCAGCTGCCTCCACCCCAATCATCCAAGGATTATGATCTCTCTGCATCCCTCAGTGTAATTCAAGAAAAAAATCTTATGGTAAGTACAAAACTCCTATTATAATTCTACATATGTAATTCTTCTTCGAATATAAAATGCATCTATGCACTGATGAATTTTTATTGCACACAGTATTGCGAGAAGCAAACATTTAAATATTTAATTAGACAGTTAATGCTCCTGCGTCTCACATGTATTATGAATAGATCAATTTAAATCATTTTTTTACTCATGACTGACAACCCTACATACATTTAAAGTATGAAAGATGCAATATATTAGAGCTGTATCACAGTGTGCTGTTTCTCCCTCTACACTGCACTGTCCCCTTTCTTTACAACCTACAATATTACACCTGAGTAAATAATCAAAATATAGACCAACTGACTTTACCTATACAAGTGTTAGTGCTGGATAAAATTATTTAAATTATTTCCTTCTACTAAAAGGTGTTATCGGCCTCCCAGATATTCTGAAATGCCACAGAGCCTGCCATCTAGCAAGAGTAATTGACTGGAACATTCACTCTGGCGTTAAGGCTTAGGCGGGAGTCCCATTGGAACATGCTATGTCCGAAATTCCACTGCATCAGCTTCCTTGGCTCACTCACAAACACGTCCCTCTGATTTGCAGAAATCACCCATTAATAAATCCCACATTAGTAACCTTCCAGAAAGCCTGTCGCAAATATAAAATCTCATCAACTCTGGGCCCCATGATGCCACTTCGTTAGAACCCAGATTTTTCTCCGGGCATATTCGCAACCTTTCTCTTGGATACATGGCCACATCCGAACAGCTGCACAGAATAATTCTATGAAAGAGGTTGCCTCATCCCTCTGTCACCGCTGTCCTCCCGGACGTCTAACCAATCATTCCCATTATGGTCATATATCCAATTACAACACTTTCTCGAAGGATCTCAACCCCGACCAGATCAGGGCTGGTGCAAGGATTTTTGACACCCTAGGCGAAACCTAATTTTGCCTCCCCCATTGGCTCTGCCCTTGACTATACGGTGGAGGTAGTGGGGGGGTTGAGATTTCTGTGGCGCCTTCCAATGACCCCCCCCCCCGCCTTGTAGTGGAGGTGTGCTGTGCGGTGAAGTGGAGATGTGCTTTGCGTAGGGTTGCCACCTCATCCCTTTAAAACTGAACACATATTAATTACACAGGTTCTGTGGCTGATTAAGGTGATAATTAAACTCACTTGGTGCCTTATCTGCATGAAATTAGCCTCAGAACCTGTGTAATTCATATTTGTTCGGGTTTAAATAATTGAGGTGGCAACTCGAGCTGTGCGGTATAGTGGAGGTGTGCAATGTAGTGAAGCTGTGCGGTGTAGTGGAGGTGTGCAGTGTAGTGGAGGTGTGCAGTGTAGTGGAGGTGTGCAGTGTAGTGAAGGTGTGGGGCGTAGTGGAGGTGTGCAATGTAGTGGAGGTGTGCTGTGCGGTGTAGTGGAGGTGTGCAGTGTAGTGGAGGTGTGCGGTGTAGTGGAGGTGTGCAGTGTAGTGGAGGTGTGCTGTGCAGTGTAGTGGAGGTGTGCAGTGTAGTGGAGGTGTGCTGTGCGGTGTAGTGAAGGTGTGCGGTGTAGTGAAGGTGTGCAGTGTAGTGGAGGTGTGCAGTGTAGTGGAGGTGTGCAGTGTAGTGAAGGTGCGTGCAGTGTAGTGGAGGTGTGTAGTGGAGGTGTGCAGTGTAGTGGAGGTGTGCAGTGTAGTGGAGGTGTGCTGTGCGGTGTAGTGAAGGTGTGGGGCATAGTGGTGGTGTGTAATGTAGTGGAGATGTGCTGTGCGGTGTAGTGAAGGTGTGCAGTGTAGTGGAGGTGTGCGGTGTAGTGGAGGTGTGCAGTGTAGTGGAGGTGTGCAGTGTAGTGGAGGTGTGCGGTGTAGTGGAGGTGTGCTGTACGGTGTAGTGGAGGTGTGCAGTGTAGTGGAGGTGTGTGCGGTGTAGTGGACGTGTGCAGTGTAGTGAAGGTGTGCGGTGCAGTGAAGGTGTGCAGTGTAGTGAAGGTGTGCGGTGTAGTGAAGGTGTGCGGTGTAGTGAAGGTGTGCAGTGTAGTGAAGGTGTGCAGTGTAGTGAAGGTGTGCGGTGTAGTGAAAGTGTGCGGTGTAGTGAAGGTGTGCAGTGTAGTGGAGGTGTGCAGTGTAGTGGAGGTGTGCAGTGTAGTGAAGGTGTGTGCGGTGTAGTGGAGGTGTGCAGTGTAGTGGAGGTGTGCAGTGTAGTGGAGGTGTGCGGTGTAGTGAAAGTGTGCAGTGTAGTGGAGGTGTGCAGTGTAGTGGAGGTGTGCAGTGTAGTGAAGGTGTGTGCGGTGTAATGGAGGTGTGCAGTGTAGTGGAGGTGTGCAGTGTAGTGGAGGTGTGCTGTGCGGTGTAGTGAAGGTGTGCGGTGTAGTGAAGGTGTGCGGTGTAGTGAAGTTGTGCGGTGTAGTGAAGGTGTGCGGTGTAGGGAAGGTGTGCGGTGTAGGGAAGGTGTGCGGTGTAGTGGAGGTGTGCAGTGTAGTGGAGGTGTGCAGTGTAGTGCAGTTGTGCAGTGTAGTGGGGGTGTGCAGTGTAGTGGGGGTGTGCTGTGCGGTGTAGTGAAGGTGTGCGGTGTAGTGGAGGTGTGCGGTGTAGTGGGGGTGTGCTGTGCGGTGTAGTGAAGGTGTGTAGTGAAGGTGTGCAGTGTAGTGAAGGTGTGCAGTGTAGTGAAGGTGTGCTGTGTGGTGTAGTGAAGATGTGCGGTGTAGTGGAGCTGTGCAGTGTAGTGGAGGTGTGCTGTGCGGTGTAGTGAAGGTGTGCGGTGTAGTGAAGGTGTGCAGTGTAGTGAAGGTGTGCAGTGTAGTGGAGGTGTGCAGTGTAGTGGAGGTGTGCTGTGTGGTGTAGTGAAGGTGTGTGGTGTAGTGAAGGTGTGCTGTGTGGAGTACTGGAAGTGTGCTGTGCGGAGTAGTGGAGGTGTGCGGAGTAGTGGAGGTGTGCTGTGCAGAGTAGTGGAGGTGTGCGGTGTAGTGAAGGTGTGCTGTGTGGAGTAGTGGAGGTGTGCTGTGCGGAGTAGTGGAGGTGTGCGGTGTAGTGAAGGTGTGCTGTGTGGAGTAGTGGAGGTGTGCTGTGCAGAGTAGTGGAGGTGTGCGGTGTAGTGGAGGCGTGCTGTGCGGAGTAGTGGAGGTGTGCGGTGTAGTGGAGGTGTGCTGTGCGGAGCAGTGGAGTGGAGGTGTGCTGTGCGGTGTAGTGGAGGTGTGCAGTGTAGTGGAGGTGTGCAGTGTAGTGGAGGTGTGCAGTGTAGTGAAGGTGTGTGCGGTGTAGTGGACGTGTGCAGTGTAGTGGAGGTGTGCAGTGTAGTGGAGGTGTGCTGTGCAGTGTAGTGAAGGTGTGCGGTGTAGTGAAGGTGTGCGGTGTAGTGGAGGTGTGCAGAGTAGTGGAGGTGTGCAGAGTAGTGGAGGTGTGCTGTGCGGTGTAGTGAAGGTGTGCGGTGTAGTGAAGGTGTGCGGTGTAGGGAAGGTGTGCGGTGTAGTGGAGGTGTGCAGTGTAGTGGAGGTGTGCAGTGTAGTGGAGGTGTGCAGTGTAGTGAAGGTGTGTGCGGTGTAGTGGACGTGTGCAGTGTAGTGGAGGTGTGCAGTGTAGTGGAGGTGTGCTGTGCAGTGTAGTGAAGGTGTGCGGTGTAGTGAAGGTGTGCGGTGTAGTGGAGGTGTGCAGAGTAGTGGAGGTGTGCAGAGTAGTGGAGGTGTGCTGTGCGGTGTAGTGAAGGTGTGCGGTGTAGTGAAGGTGTGCGGTGTAGGGAAGGTGTGCGGTGTAGTGGAGGTGTGCAGTGTAGTGGAGGTGTGCAGTGTAGTGGAGGTGTGCAGTGTAGTGGAGGTGTGCAGTGTAGTGGGGGTGTGCAGTGTAGTGGGGGTGTGCTGTGCGGTGTAGTGAAGGTGTGCGGTGTAGTGGAGGTGTGCAGTGTAGTGGGGGTGTGCTGTGCGGTATAGTGAAGGTGTGTAGTGAAGGTGTGCAGTGTAGTGAAGGTGTGCGGTGTAGTGGAGGTGTGCAGTGTAGTGGAGGTGTGCTGTGCGGTGTAGTGAAGGTGTGCGGTGTAGTGAAGGTGTGCAGTGTAGTGAAGGTGTGCAGTGTAGTGAAGGTGTGCAGTGTAGTGGAGGTGTGCAGTGTAGTGGAGGTGTGCAGTGTAGTGGAGGTGTGCTGTGTGGTGTAGTGAAGGTGTGCGGTGTAGTGAAGGTGTGCTGTGTGGAGTAGTGGAGGTGTGCTGTGCGGAGTAGTGGAGGTGTGCGGAGTAGTGGAGGTGTGCTGTGCAGAGTAGTGGAGGTGTGCGGTGTAGTGAAGGTGTGCTGTGTGGAGTAGTGGAGGTGTGCTGTGCGGAGTAGTGGAGGTGTGCTGTGCAGAGTAGTGGAGGTGTGCTGTGCAGAGTAGTGGAGGTGTGCGGTGTAGTGAAGGTGTGCTGTGTGGAGTAGTGGAGGTGTGCTGTGCGGAGTAGTGGAGGTGTGCTGTGCAGAGTAGTGGAGGTGTGCGGTGTAGTGGAGGCGTGCTGTGTGGTGTAGTGGAAGTGTGCTGTGCGGAGCAGTGCAGTGGAGGTGTGCTGTGCGGTGTAGTGGAGGTGTGCTGTGCGGAGTAGTGCAGGTGTGCTGTGCGGTCAGGGGCGATGCTAGGTGGCAAAAAGGCCGGGGGCTTCAGCCCGAAGTCTGAGCCTGGCACCGGGGGGGTGGTGATACCTACCTGATGCGCACTGACCTACCTGACACACACTGACCTACCTGACATACACTGACCCACACTGACACGCACTGACCTACCTGACCAGACTTCAGGTGACGTGACCTCCTCCTGCAGCTCAGCCGTAGTGTGCGGCGCGCCCATCACAGTAGAGTAGACAGTAGACAGCAGGCACTCCAGGCAGCCAGAGCCATGATAGGACAGGAGAGGAGAGCTGCCCAGCAAAACACCTGAATGCAAACTTCACTGCATGGGACCTTCTCTGAGCACATGGTGACAGAGACTCCCGTTGCAGCAATTATAATGGTTGCGTACCTCCCAACATTTTGAGATGGGAATAAGGGACACCTACTACCAAAAGTATGTAGGCATAGGACACGCCCCCTGCCACACCCCCTTAAAGGAGAATTAACCAAAAAAAAGATTAATTAAACCCACATGGGGCTTTTTTTTACCACTACTATTCCTTTATATTGGCTTTTAAAATTTACAAATGCAGAAATTTAGAATTTGGATGAAAGGTTTAGCACTGGGAAACACTTTTTGAAAGATAAAAAGTGCATTTTACATACAACTATATGGATCAGACCTAAATGAGGGACAAATGAGGAGGAAAGAGGGACATTGCTCCAAATCAGGGACAGTCCCTTGAAATCGGGGACAGTTGGGAGCTATGTGGTTGGAATCATGAGATCTCACATTCTCATTGTCTGAGGAGCAGTCAATCATAATGGATTCATCACATGTGTCTACTGTCACAGTATTACTATTTTCAACCAAAGGCTCAGATGCATTTTCCATTTCCACTGTTCCAGGAGCTGCTACAATACCTTTGTCTGAATATTCCTTATCTAAATCACTAACATTGACTCCAACCATAGAAACATCACTTGTAGCAACAAAAGCATTATATTTCCGTAATTGCTGCTCTAGAGACTCTATCTGTGCTAAACACTGAGAATGATCAACCTCTGCACATTTGGAGCATGACTCCATTATGGCAGCCTGGGAATCCTGTAACTCTTTCCTAAGTATTATTATAACATTCTCATTCCCGGCATCCCTTTGTTCTAAAGAGGTGATACATCATTCTCTAGCCTTACTTCTTTCTTCCCATTCATCTGATCTCGGTTCCAGTGCACCGTGCTCAGTTACCAATTATTAAGTTTCATCTCTCAGTTGATCACAAACATTCGCCTTTGTACCTGCTATTTCTAACATTTTCTATTTGTTGCCTTAGCTGTGCTTTCTCAGCGAGAGCTGGTGCAAGGATTTTTGACACCCTAGGTGAAACCTAATTTTGCTTTCCCAACTTCTTCCTCCCAGGGGCCGTGGCTGCGCCCTAGGTGGCAGTGCCCCCTAGGTGGCTGCCTAGTCCGCCATGTGGTAGCACCGGCCCTGTTCTCGGCATACCTCTGCCGCTATTTCTGCACAGCAATTTCTTTAATTCTCAATAACATGCTTACAAGGTTTGCCATTTATGCTTTCCTTACTTGCTCAGATGATGGGTTTTGATTTTCACATCACTTTAACAAATTAATAAACTGGCGAGTCAAAGCATCATCTGTACAAGTGTTAAAGTTTGCAAAAGTATAGTTCTTAAGCTGGCCATACATGGATCAAACATTGGCCAGTTCAGCAGGGTGTGGCTGAATTTCAATCTATGTAATGGCAGGACAGTTACTGTATATATATACAGTATCTCACAAAAGTTAGTGCACCCCTCACATTTTTGTAAATATTTTATTATATCTTTTCATGTAATAACACTGAAGAAATGACACTTTGCTACAATGTAAAGTAGTGAGTGTACAGCTTGTATAACAGTGTACATTTGCTGTCCCCTCAAAATAACTCAACACACAGCCATTAATGTCTAAACCGCTGGCAACAAAAGTGAGTACACCCCTAAGTGAAAATGTCCAAATTGGGCCCAAAGTGTCAATATTTTGTGTGGCCACCATTATTTTCCAGCACTGCCTTAACCCCCTTGGGCATGGAGTTCACCAGAGCTTCACCGGTTGCCACTGGAGTCCTCTTCAATTCCTCCATGATGACATCACGGAACTGGTGTATGTTAGAGGCCTTGCGCTCCTCCACCTTCCGTTTGAGGATGCCCCACAGATGCTCAATAGGGTTTAGGTCTGGAGACATGCTTGGCCAGTCCATCACCTTTACCCATAGCTTCTTTAGCAAGGCAGTGATTGTCTTGGAGATGTGTTTGGGGTCGTTATCATGTTGGAATACTGCCCTGCGGCCCAGACTCCGAAGGGAGGGGATCATGCTCTACTTCAGTATGTCACAGTACATGTTGGCATTCATGGTTCCCTCAATGAACTGTAGCTCCCCAGTGCCGGCAGCACTCATGCAGCCCCAGACCATGACATGCCCACCACCATGCTTGACTGTAGGCAAGACACACTTGTCTTTGTACTCCTCACCTGGTTGCCACCACACACGCTTGAGACCATCTGAACCAAATATGTTTATCTTGGTCTCATCAGACCACAGAACATGGTTCCAGTAATCCATGTCCTTAGTCTGCTTGTCTTCAGCAAACTGTGTGCTTTCTTGTGCATCATCTTTAGAAGAGGATTCCTTCTGGGACGACAGTCATGCAGACCAATTTGATGCAGTGTGTGGCGTATGGTCTGAGCACTGACAGGCTGACTCCCCACCCCTTCAACCTCTGCAGCAATGCTGGCAGTACTCATACGTCTATTTCCCAAAGACAACCTCTGGATATGACGCTGAACACGTGCACTCAAATTCTTTGGTCGAAAATGGCAAGGTCTGTTCTGAGTGGAACCTGTCCTGTTAAACCGCTGTATGGTCTTGGCCACCATGCTGCACCTCAGTTTCAGGGTCTTGGAAATCTTCCTATAGCCTAGGTCATCTTTATGTAGAGCAACGATTATTTTTTCTTTTTCAGATTCTCAGAGAGTTCTTTGCCATGAGGTGCCATGTTAAACTTCCAGTGACCAGTATAAGAGAGTGAGAGCGATATCAAATTTAACACACCTGCTCCCCATTCACACTTGAGACCTTGTAACACTAACGAGTCACATGACACCGGGGAGGGAAAATGGCTAATTGGGCCCGAACTGGACATTTTCACTTAGGGGTGTACTCACTTTTGTTGCCAGCAGTTTAGACATTAATGGCTGTGTGTTGAGTTATTCTGAGGGGACAGCAAATGTACACTTTTATACAAGCTGTACACTCACTACTTTATATTGTAGCAAAGTGTCATTTCTTCAGTGTTGTCACATGAAAAGATATAATAAAATATTTACAAAAATGTGAGGGGTGTACTCACTTTTGTGAGATACTGTGTGTGTGTATGTGTGTGTGTATATATATATATATATATATATATATAGATATATATATTTATATATCTATATATATTTATATATCTATATATAGATATATACCCTTATATAGATAGATATACGTAAATCTAGTCTGCTCTTATAATCTGCTATTCTGTTAGAGCTCTGATAATATTAACCACTTGCTGACCGCTGCACGTCGATATACGTCAGCACAATGGCAGCGATGGGCAAATGGGCGTACCTGTACGTCCCCTTTAAGAGGCGGGGATAGCAGGTACGCCCGCCGCGTACAGCGGGACCGTGCCCACAGGACCGGCGGACTCGATGTCCGCCGGTCTCCCGGCGATCGTGTCACAGAGCCTCAGAACAGGGAAGTGTAAACAAGGCATTTCCCCGTTCTGGTTTGTGTCATGACAGAGATCACTGCTCCTTGTCATCGTGAACAGTGATCGCTGTCATGTGACTTGAAGCCCATCCCCCCACAGTTAGAATCACTCCCTAGGACACACTTAACCCCTTCATCTCCCCCTAGTGGTTAACCCCTACACTGCCAGTGTTATTTACACAGTAATCAGTGCATTTTTATAGCACTGATCGCTGTGTAATTGACAATGGTCCCAAAATGGTCCCAAAATAGTGTCAAAAGTGTCCGATAGGTCCGCCATAATGTCGCAGTCACAATAAAAATCGCAGATCGACGCCATTATTAATAAAAAAAAAATTTAAATAAAAATGCCATAAAACTATCCCCTATTTTGTAGACGCTATAACTTTTTGCGCAAACCAATCAATATACGCTTATTGCGATTTTTACCAAAAATATGTAGAAGAATACATATCGGCCTAAACTGAGGAAAAAATAGTTTTTTTATATATTTTTGGTGGATATTTATTATAGCAAAATATAAAAAATAATGTGTTTTTTTTTTTTCAAAATTGTCACCCTTTTTTTGTTTTTAGTGCAAAAAATAAAAACCGCAGAGGTGATCAAATACCACCAAAAGAAAAAAAAAAAGGACGTCAATTTTGTTTAGGTACAACTTCGCACGACCGCGCAATTGTCAGTTAAAGCGACGCAGTGCCGAATCGCAAAAAGTACTCTGGTCAGGAAGGGGGTAAAATCTTCCGGGGCTGAAGCGGTTTATAGTGCAAATATGAATAATAGTTATAATACCATACACAATAATGCTCAGAGAAGCAAATGACTTATTTATTTACAGCAAAGCACTATTACACAGAACTCTAAAAAGACACTAGAGTACATGAGAATAAAAACAGAGATGATACATTACATAAGTCTATCTTCAAGTTCTCCATTTTTCGAGATGTTATACTTATATTGTATATCATTATAATTGTTATTGACTGCCTGTTTCTCTCCCTAGAATGTTTATCAAGCTCCTGAAGAAACGATTTTCGTGAAACATGTAGAGCTTTTTTGTATGTTATAATCTCTACAGTCTTACATGTCTATTATGGCATGGTTTTGACACTCATGATCCATATTGGAGAGGTATAGTTGTCTACTGCATCTATCTTGCAGCATTTTAAATGTTTTTTATGTATTATTGTTTAATAAAAACTACTGTAGATTTTCTATGACTGATGCCTGGAAAGTCCATTTTTTCCATTTCTCTATTTAACCCAAAAACACCACCCTCATCGTCAGCCCCACTCGCCCCCCCCCCCCTGTATAGTCATCTGTCTAATCCGTGAATATCAAGGTTTATGTCACTATCCTTTTTTTTTAAAAGGGTAAATTTTATCCATGTTACAAAAATGATTGATAAGTACAACATCCATTACTTGCTTTGTATGGAGGATAACATTGATATACATACAGCCATAATCACGTTACATACAAACAAAATATGTGCATCATAATATACACCTTCAGCATCCTATCAATTAACCTCCTGCCAACCAGCCACCGACATTATACTGCGGCAGGTCGTATCTCCTGCGCAAACCGCCGTAGGTGTACGTCAGCCTGTGCTAGGAGGATAGCACCCTGCCGGAGCGTGCCCGCGGGTCCCGCAGACTCGATGTCCGCCGGTGACCCGCGATCGCTGTGTACAGAGGCAGAATGGGGAACTGCCTGTGTAAACAAGGCGACTCCCCATTCTGCCTAATGACATGTCAGAGATCTTCTGTTCCCAGTGATCGGGAACAGTGATCTCTGTCATGTCCCAGTGAGCCCATCCCTCCTACAGTTAGAACACACCCAGGGAACACACTTAACCCCTTGATCGCCCCTAGTGTTAACCCCTTCCCTGCCAGTGTCATTTTTACATTGATCAGTGCATTTTCATAGCACTGATCAATGTAATAATGTCACTGGTCCCCAAAAAGTGTAATTTGGGGTCAGATTTGTCTGCCACAATGTTGCAGTCCCGCTAAAAATTGCAGATCACCGCTATTACTAGTAAAAACTATTTTTAAAAAAGTCCCTAAATCTATCTCGTAGTTTGTAGATGCGATAACTTTTGCGCATACCAATCAATATACGCCTATTGCGATTTTTTTTTACCAAGAATATGTAGAAGAATATATATCGGCCTAAACTGATGAATACATTTTTTTTATATATATATTTTTTTGGATATGTATTATAGCATAAAGTAAAAAAAATGTTTTCTTTTCCAAAATTGTCCGTCTTTTTTTGTTTAAAGCGCAAAAAATAAAAACCGCAGAGGTGATCAAATACAACCAAAAGAAAGCTCTATTTGTGGGTAAAATAACGACATCAATTTTGTTTGGCTACAGCTTCGCACGACTGTGCGATTGTCAGGGGCAAATCCTTCTGGGGCTGAAGTGGTTAAAATACGTTTTTTTTATAAAGATTTTTTTTATTAGAATAAAGATCACGATTCTCGCGGCGTAACATCATATTTCACATTATACAAAAAAATTGGGCTAACTTTACTGTTATCCCCCTATTTCCCCTTCCTTTGCAACTTTACTGTTTAGTTTTTTTTTTTTTCATTAAAGTATATTTTTTTCCAAAAAAATTTCATTTGAAAGATCGCTGCACAAATACAGTGTGACAAAATATTGCAACAACCACCATTTTATTCTCTAGCGTCTCTGTTAAAAAATATATATAATGTTTGGGGGTTCTAAGTAATTTTCTAGCAAAAAAATGATTTTAACTTGAAACCAACAAGTGCCAGAAAAAGGTTTATGCCGCGTACACACGAGCGGACTTTACGGCAGACTTTGCTCGGCGGACTTTTCGACAGACTTTACGACGGACTTTCTGAATGAACGGACTTGCCTACACACAATCCACCAAAGTCCGTCGAATTCATACGTGATGACGTATGACCGGACTAAAACAAGGAAGTTCATAGCCAGTAGCCAATAGCTGCCCTAGCGTGGCTTTTTGTCCGTCGAACTAGCATACAGACGAGCGGACTTTTCGACCGGACTCGATTTCGACGGATTGATTTAAAACATGTTTCAAATCTAAGTCCGTCCAACTTTTGAGAAAACAAAGTCCGCTGGAGCCCACACACATCGAATTGTCCGACGAAATCCCATCCGCCGGGCAAAGTCTGCCGTAAAGTCCGCTCGTGTGTACGCGGCATTAGTCTTTAAGCGGTTAAACTTCCCTCATTTACAGACCGAAGTTCATTCCTTTGATCTAAAGAACAAAACGTTACAGTGTTTATAGTTAGCTCAGCGGCTGAGGAATGTTGTGAAACTTGGCAGACTGCTGTTTTTTTTTTTTTTGACAGCTGTCGGGGCTTGAGCAGAGAATTCTGCATAGAATCGGGAAAATGCTTTGTTAAGATCACGAGGAAGAAAGAATTGCGATCTCAATTCTTAATGATTAATCGTGCAGCTCTAAGACTCATTCTATTAAAATTGGTTGGCAGATCTTGTGTGTTTTAACATCAGGCTTATGCTGCAAAGTTTTACCAAGCTTATTTTTAGGGTTTGGCTGATGTGAGTTTTCAGCTTGCTTTAGCTTTGTTTAAGGCATTTGTTTTCATGAGGGTCTCTCTTGATCCCTTTGATGGCGCATGTGTTCTTTCAGATTCTACACATGTGCAGATGTGCCACAAGGATTTGGGAACCAGCAGAGACCCGCAGCACAAGTTTGCATGTGTGGGGTTTTCCTCATGTATGTGCCTCCAGAGCGAAAACGCAGGGCTTGGACACACAGAGGTTAAATGCCCAGTGTCCATGGTGCCTTATCCATTTTACTGCCATCACTGTATCTTTTACGGCAGTGGTAGCGTAGAGGTTTAACACACTCCTGGCAGCTGCAGCCACCATGAGCATATGTACATTTCACAAGCTGACTGTCAGCCTTCTAACGAAAGTGAACCAGTGGCTGTACTGCTGCCCAATTGCTTTATGTGACCCCTGGAGGGCACTTTTTGTCCCCATGTGATAAAAAATAAAGTTTTTGTGAAAGTACAAAAAAGTTACACCCCAGCACTTAACCGCTCCTCCAAATATTTTTTTAGCACTCGTCAGGGGTGCCTATGCATGAAAATATCTTTGTAAAACATGTTACCTATGGCCATATATGCTGGCATTAGAGCAATAACACTAGGGCAATATTCACGGTTACCTCTAAACTAATGCTTGTAAAGTGTCGCCTATGGAAAATATAGGGTAATGAAGTTTTTGGGCACACTCTAATGTTGGGTATCTATTCATTCAGCGCAACCTTATCTTTTATATTTTACCAAATAATTGGGTATTATATTGTGTTTGTGTGCCCTAAAATTAAGAAGTATGACTAAAACTTTTTTGGCCCTACTTCTCTTGCGGATCACGAAGTGCAGTTTGACACTCAGCTGGTCCAGGCTGGGGAAAGATCCCGACTTTTCAGTTGGGACCCACACAGATGCCTGGACTGCCATCTGGCTCAGCCTCTCAGCTGCGCCGATGGGAGACTGAGCCAGCTGCTCCCTCCCCAGCACTCCAATGGGCACAGGAGGGGCAGAGCATCGGATCGATGATGTATTCACCTAGGGGAGTATACTTTTTTTTTATACATCATAGTTCTCTTTAAACTTAAGTGTATTTTTTACTGACATTTTACACCTAATGCACCGTTGTGCAAAAATCGTGTGACAAAAAAAATTGGAAGAAAAGAAAAATGTGACCTGGCACAACCACCGTGACAAGCCTTCATCCCTATTGTATACATACAAAAAATAACAGTGGTCATGGAACTTTATATGAGCCGTGTCACGAAAGGTAATACATAATTAGTAAGTAGTAAAAATGACATTCATTAAATCAGAATTAGAAATTCCATGATCATAATATACATAGTATAATTTCAAAGGGATAAAACTAATTGAGAGCTGAAAATACATGGGTAAAATGAATGAATTTATTCTTACAATGGTACATAATGGTATATACATACACAATTGCATGGTAAGTGTAAAATGTGAAAGCCACAAATCTCTTGACATCTTAAAAACTCTATGTGTTTCGGGGAGCCTGTCCACTCATCAAGAGTATGGTACAAGAGATATCTATAAATGTAAGTATAAAGAATATGATGGTCAATGGTTCCCCAGGAGGGGAAAAAAGGGAAGAGAAAAGATCTAAAAGAGACAAAAAAGCTTAAATACTTACAGGTCAGCTCAAAAATAAAAAGGAAAACAGGTGTGTGGGCGCTGCAACCTTCCTACATAAAAGCTTCACCCGGTGCTCAGACCTTGAGGCTGCTGACACTTCCTCCAACGTACCAGAAGAAGGAAAGGAATGGTTGGCACTCAGGATGACATCCAAGATGACATCCAGTCATGGCCATGACTAAGGACTAACGTCCAAAACGCGTAGGGTGTTTTACAGCTTTGTACATGTATTTAATAAAGAAATACCATTTTGGTTGTCATCCTGAGTGCCGACCATCCCTTTCCTAGCTCAAAAATAAACCCAGAGTCTAAAATGGGGAGAATGGGCGTCCAACAAATGTCTAACCTGGGGCAAGAGACAAGAAAAATCATCCAGGCCCAGGAAAGCAACCAAAAAGCCAGCCAAGTATTACGGTTCAGTCCATGATTGAGTGAAAACACATCTAGCTCATATTGAGTTTTTAAGATGTCAAGAGATTTGTGGCTTTCACATTTTATGCTTACCATGCAATTGTGTATGTACAGTATCTCACAAAAGCGAGTACACCCTCACATTTTTGTAAATATTTTATTATATCTTTTCATGTGACAACACTGAAGAAATTACACTTTGCTACAATGTAAAGTAGTGAGTGTACAGCTTGTATAACCGTGTAAATTTGCTGCCCCCTCAAAATAATTCAACACACAGCCATTAATGTCTAAACCACTGGCAACAAAAGTGAGTACATCCCTAAGTGAAAATGTCCAAATTGAGCCCAAAGTGTCAATTATTTGTGTGACCACCATTATTTTCCAGCACTGCCTTAACCCTCTTGGGGCATGGAGTTCACCAGAGCTTCACAGGTTGCCACTGTAGTCCTCTTCCACTCCTCCTTGACGACATCATGGAGCTGGTGGATGTTAGAGACCTTGCGCTCCTCCACCTTCCGTTTGAGGATGCACCGCAGATGCTCAATAGGGTTAAGGTTTGGAGACATGCTTGGTCAGTCCATCACCTTTACCCGCAGCTTCTTTAGCAAGGCAGTGGTCGTCTTGGAGGTGTGTTTGGGGTTGTTATCATGTTGGAATACTGCCCTGTGGCCCAGTCTCCAAAGGGAGGGGATCATGCTCTGCTTCAGTATGTCACAGTACATGTTGGCATTTATGGTTCCCTCAGTGAAATGTAGCTCCCCAGTGCCGGAAGCACTCATGCAGCCCCAGACCATGACACTCCCACCACCATGCTTAACTGTAGGCAAGACACACTTGTCCTTGTGCTCCTTACCTGGTTGCTGCCACACATGCTTGACACCATCTGAACCAAATAGGTTTATCTTGGTCTCATCAGACCACAGGTCATGGTTCCAGTAATCCATGTTCTTAGTCTGCTTGTCTTCAGCAAAATGTTTATGGGCTTTCTTGTGCATCATCTTCAGAAGAGGCTTCCTTCTGGGACAACAGCCATCTGGGCCAATTTGATACAGTGTGTGGCATATGGTGTGAGCACTGACAGGCTGACCCCCCCCCCCCCACCCCTTCAACCTCTGCAGCAATGCTGGCAGTACTCATACGTCTATTTCCCAAAGACAACCACAGGATATGACGCTGAGCACGTGCACTCAACTTCTTTGGTTGACCATGGCGAGGCCTGTTCTGAGTGGAACCTGTCCTGTTAAACCACTGTTATGGTCTTGGCCGCCGTGCTGCAGCTCAGTTTCAGAGTCTTGGCAATCTTCTTATAGCCTAGGCCATCTTTATGTAGATAAAAGTAGAAAGATTTTGCGCATAAAATCTATCATAAAAACTCAAAAATCACATAGAATAGAAAGTTATGTGTGGGTGTGCAAAACAAAAATCCTAAAATCCAACTCCGAGAAATAATAAAAAATAGAAATTCATCAATCAGAAAAAATACAGAAAAAATTCATAAATCCCAATATTGCATAAAAAAGGGGGAAACTGCAGTAAATGTGCAAAATTGCAAAAATAGTGCAATAAATGTGCAAAAATGCAAAAAAACAAAATACAGAATAGTTCAAGTGGATAAATGTAGCAATAAAAAAGTTCATAGGAAGTGGATATTAACCGCTGGGATTATATGGATAAAGAGATGCAGATGTAGGTGATAATAATGTTCTTCTTCATATAACAACTGCCGGCCCAAACAGGCTCTCTAAACTCTCACCTTAAACCAGGAAATAACAGGCATCGATGTGTATCTTTAAATGTTGTACGTTGTAGCAAACAGATATGGTGATGGCTGTATTCCCCTCTGCTTCTGACAGGCACCTATTAAAATAGAAGGGATTTTTCCACCTAGGCTGCGCCGGCCCGGTGGGGGGAGGGGGAGGAGAGAGGAGGCCTCTAATGGTGTAGTATTTAAAATATAATATTTATTAAATAATGTAACGAATGGTCTCTTACATGAAAACAAGTTAAAAGTGCATAAAAACAGAAGGAGCGGCGTCCAAGGCGCCTCCTTACATGGCGGTGTCCCCAGTTGAAGTCACGAGCGGTGACGTAACGCGTAGGGCGTGGCAGAGAGCAGACTTTACCGGAAGTCACGTAGTTAAAAGTGCATAAAAACAGAAGGAGCGGCGTCCGAGGCGCCTCCTTACGTGACTTCCGGTAAAGTCTGCTCTCTGCCACGCCCTACGCGTTACGTCACCGCTCGTGACTTCAACTGGGGACACCGCCATGTAAGGAGGCGCCTTGGACGCCGCTCCTTCTGTTTTTATGCACTTTTAACTTGTTTTCATGTAAGAGACCATTCGTTACATTATTTAATAAATATTATATTTTAAATACTACACCATTAGAGGCCTCCTCTCTCCTCCCCCTCCCCCCACCGGGCCGGCGCAGCCTAGGTGGAAAAATCCCTTCTATTTTAATAGGTGCCTGTCAGAAGCAGAGGGGAATACAGCCATCACCATATCTGTTTGCTACAACGTACAACATTTAAAGATACACATCGATGCCTGTTATTTCCTGGTTTAAGGTGAGAGTTTAGAGAGCCTGTTTGGGCCGGCAGTTGTTATATGAAGAAGAACATTATTATCACCTACATCTGCATCTCTTTATCCATATAATCCCAGCGGTTAATATCCACTTCCTATGAACTTTTTTATTGCTACATTTATCCACTTGAACTATTCTGTATTTTGTTTTTTTGCATTTTTGCACATTTATTGCACTATTTTTGCAATTTTGCACATTTACTGCAGTTTCCCCCTTTTTTATGCAATATTGGGATTTATGAATTTTTTCTGTATTTTTTCTGATTGATGAATTTCTATTTTTTATTATTTCTCGGAGTTGGATTTTAGGATTTTTGTTTTGCACACCCACACATAACTTTCTTTTCTATGTGATTTTTGAGTTTTTATGATAGATTTTATGCGCAAAATCTTTCTACTTTTATTTATTTTTTGAGTGCAATGTGTACACTTGTCGATTTTGCTGCAATCTTCAAAGATATCATCATAATTATCACTCACTGCAAGTTTTTATGATATTATGTTATTTATTCGAATAATTTTGTGATTGTCACCACATTCACCTTTTGTCTCACTATAAGCGCGAAGGACCACATCATTTACATCTTTATGTAGAGCAACAATTATTTTTTTCAGATCCTCAGAGAGTTTTTTGCCATGAGGTGCCATGTTGAACTTCCAGTGATCAGTATGAGAGAGTGAGAGTGATAACACCAAATTTAACACACCTGCTCCCCATTCACACCTGAGACCTTGTAACACAGTCACATGACACCGGAGAGGGAAAATGGCTAATTGGGCCCAATTTGGACATTTTCACTTGGGGTGTACTCAATTTTGTTGCCAGCGGTTTAGTCATCAATGGCTGTGTGTTGAGTTATTTTGAGGGGACAGCTGTACACTCACTACTTTACATTATAGCAAAGTGTCATTTCTTCAGTGTTGTCACATGAAAAGATATAAAAAAATATTTACAAAAATGTGGGGGGTGTACACACTTTTGTGAGATACTGCATATACCATTATGTACCAGTGCAAGAGTAGGGAGGGAAGGGAGGAGGGGCCAGCGGGGAACAGCACGGCAGTTGCGGATTCATCACAGCCACTTCCTTGCTTTTCTCTGCAAATGAAATTACTGCTGCCCTGCCATTTGTCAGGGGCTCATGTAAGGTACCCTGATCCCATGTGCTCTAATCCAATGTGCCCTGATCCCATGTAGAGTGTCCTGATACCATGTAAGCAGAGGCGGCTCTCTAATTAGGCAAATTAGGCGGTCGCCTAAGGCCTCGCACTCACAGGGGCCTCGCGGCCGCCTAATTTGCCTGTTCTCAATCACTGAAGTTGACGCCGGCGGCTCCGCCTACCCCCACTGGGACTCTGTGGCTTAGGAGCTGACGGACAAATCAGATACTGCCCGCAGCCTGAGGAATAGCGGCCTCATCACAGAGCGTCCCAGTCCGTGGGGCCTCATGTGTAAGTTTTGCCTAAGGCCTCACAAAGCCTAGAGCCGCCTCTGCATGTAAGGTGCCCTGATTCCATGCAAGTTGCCCTGGTTTCATGCAAGTTGCCCTGGTCCCATGTAAGGTGCTCTGATCCCAGGTGCCTTATTCCCATGTAAGATATCCTGATCCCATATAAGGTGCTCTGATCCCATTTAAGGTGCTTTGATCCCATGTACCCTGATCTCATGTAAGGCATACCTCCCAAGTTTTTGAGATGGGAACGAGGGAAACCTATTAGCAAAAGTATGTAGGCACAGGACATACCTTCTGCCACACCCCCTTAACCACTTCCTGCCTGCGCTATAGCCGAATGATAACTACAGCGTGAGCCTTAATTACCGGGAGGGCATCAATGGACGTCCTCCCGTGCATGAGCTGCCTGCGCTCTGTGATCACGAGTCAATGAGACTCGGCTGTTCATATATCTGAATAAGGAGCCGATGCTGGCCCCTTACGACGTGATCAGCTGTCAGCCAATGGCAGCTGTTCAAGTGATGTAAACAAAAGATCAGTAACTGGCTTTTTTTTCTGCTCATGAAAGAAAGCTGATCATCGGCTTCTGTCAAAGCGACAGCGGTCCCGAACAGTGAGAGCCACCGCCGCCTCATCTGTGCCCACTAGTGCTGCCTGCCAGTGCGTATCAGTGCCCATCAGTGCCACCTATCAATGCCCACCAGTGCCACCTATCAATGCCCATCAGTGCTGCCATTCAGTGCCTCATCATCATTGCCACCTATCAGTGCTGCCTATCAGTGTCACCTACCAGTGACACCTATCAGTGCTCTTCAGAGCCACCTATCAGTGCCTTTCAGTGCTGCTCATCAATGCCACCTATCAGTGCCCACCAGTGCCGCCTCATCAATGCCCACCAGTGCCACCTATCAGTGTCCATCAGTGCCCGTCAGTGCAGCCTCATCAGCGCACATCAATGAAGGAGAAAAATTACCTGTCTGCAAAATTTTATAACAAACTATAAAACTGTTTTTTTTTTTAATTTTCAGTCTTTTTTTCGTTTTTGTAGCAAAAAATAAAAAACCCAGCTGTGATTAACTACTTCCCGCCCGGCCTATAGCAGATTGACGGCCAGGGCAGTGGTTCTGTTATCCTGACTGGGCGTCATATGACGTCCAGCAGGATAACATGCCAGCGCATGGCGATCGCTAGTGCGGCGTGTCAGTCTGACACGCCGCATCTCCGATCGTGGTAAGGAGCCTCTGTCAGAGGCTTCTTACCCCGTGATCAGCTGATCATCGCGTGAACCAGGAAGTGCCGCTAAATGGCATTCCACGGTTTGCGTTGACAGGGCGAGCTGATCAGCGGCTCTCCCTCTCAGAGGGGGGGTCTGTGCTGATAATCAGCACATTGATTATCAGCACAGCCCCCATCAGATGCCAATCAGTGCCCAACAGCTGCCAGCAGTGCCACAATAATAAAGTCTGTCAGTGCCCACCACAGTGCCAATCAGAGCCCACCACAGTGCCAAACAGTGCCCATCACAGTGCCAATCAGTGCCCAGCAGTAACACCTGTCAGTACCTCATCATCAGTGCTGCCCATCAGTGCCACCTGTCAATGCCAATCAATACTGCCTATCAGTGCCAATCAGTGCCACCTGTCAGTACCCATCACAGCCACCTGTCAGTGCCACCTATCAGTGCCCATCAGTGCCGCCTATTAGTGAGCATCAGTGCTGCATATCAGTGCCTCCTATTGGTTCCCATCAGTGCTGCATATCAGTGCCGCCTATCAGTGCCCATTAATTCTACATATCAGTGCCTCCTCATCAGTGCTCATCAGTGCCACCTTATTAGTGCCAGCTCATCAGTGCCGCCTCATCAGTTCCCGTCAGTGAAGGAGAAAACTACATTTTATGACGGAAACTAAGAAAAACTTTTTTTAATGAAAATTTCGGTCTTTTTTAATTTGTTTAGCAAAAAATAAAAACCCCAAAGGTGATAAAATACCACCAAAAGAAAGTTTGTGAGAAGAAAATGATAAAAAAATTTAGTTTGAGTACAGTGTAGCATGACCGCGCAATTGTCATTCAAAGAGTTATGCCCCGTACACACGATCGGACTTTCCGACAACAAAACCGTGGATTTTTGTTTGAAGGATGTTGGCTCCAACTTGTCTTGCATACACACGGTCACACAAATGTCAACATGTCAATTACGTACAAGATGTATGTGATATCTCCATTACGAACGCTAGTTTTACAAGACCGAGCGCTTCTGGCTCGTACTTGATTCAGAGCATGCGTGGACTTTTGTCCAATGAACTTGTGTACACACGATTGGAAAGTCCGACAACAAACATTTGTTGACGGAAAATTTGAGAACCTGCTAGCCAACATTTGTTGGTGGAAATTTCCGCCAACAAATGTTTGATGGAGCATACACACGGTCAGACTTTCCACCAACGAGCTCACATTCAACATTTCCCGTCTGAAAATCCGATCGTGTGTCCGGGGCATTACAGTGCTGAAAGCTGAAAATTGGCTTGGACAGGAAGGGGGTTTAGGCGCCCTGTAAGCAAGTGGTTAAAGGAGAATCAAACAAAAAAGTTATGAATTAATTTTTACCACTACAGAACTATTCCTATATACTGGATTTTAATATGTACAAATGCAGCAATTTAGAAATTGGATGAAAGGTTTAGCACTGGGAAACACTTTTTGAAAGATAAAAAGTGCATTTTATATACAACTATATCGATCACTCCAAAATGAGAGACAAATATGGGACATTGTTCAAAATCAAGCTATGGAAATGTGCCCTGCTGTGTGCCCCATATTATGCTCTGCCCCTTTGTAATGTGCCCTCCTATGCTTTGCCCTGCTGCCCCCCTGTACGCTGCTTATCTCAAGTTTGACCTGGAATTTAGCATTCATGCAGAAAAAAGCAAGAGCGTGTTTTACAATAATCAGATACATTTTAATATTGATTCTATTATTTAATGCTATTTCCAAAAATGATTGTTGTTATATCATCAGCTGATTACACCATGTTCTCGGGCTGTAGATTATTTCAGGGGTTCCCTGAGATCTCATACTTATTTCCAAGGGTTCCTCCAAGGTAAAAAATGTTGAGAAACACTCTAATGCCCCGTACACACAATCGGACATTCCAATAACAAAATATATGGATTTTTTCCGACGGATGTTGGCGCAAACTTGTCTTGCATACACACGGTCACACAAATCTTGTCGGAAATTCCGAACGTCAAGAACGCGGTGAGGTAACACGTACGATGAGCTGTGTGGAACTTTGTGCGTCGGAATTGTGTACACACAATCGGAATTTACGACTACGGATTTTGTTGTCGGAAAATTTGAAATCCAGATCTCAAATTTTGTATGACAGGAATTACGATGGAAAATGTCCGATGGAGCCTACACACGGTCGGAATTTCCGACAACAAGCTCCCATCGAACATTTTCCATCGGGGCATAAGGTGTTTGCTTTCAGATCGGAAAATATAAGTTTGGGGGTTTTGAATAATCTTCAGGCTTAAAATGATTTAAAAACGTGTAGAAACAGCTCTGACAGTGATAAGCCTCATACACACGATCTGATTTTTCGCAGACAAAACCTTTATCTGAAGGGCGTTGGCCCCAAACTTGTCTTGCAAACAAACAGCACGCAATTGTGGGCCAACAAACCCGAACGTAGTAACGTACTAGATGTACTAGGAGCCAATAAAGAGAAAGTTCAATTGCGATATGCCACCCTTTGGGCTCCTTCTGCTAACTTCGTGTTAGTAGAAGTTTGGTGAGTATCGATTTGCGCTTTTCAGTTCGTGCTTGTCAGTTCGTTTTTGAACGGCCGTTCGTCAACCAGCCATGTTGCATTATCGGAGGAGAGAACGTGCTATCATTGGGCTTGGAGTTATTGCTTTGACCCAAGTCCAGTCCAGGAACAGGAGGAGGAGAAGTTCTTGGACCAAGAATTGATTGCTTAATCGTGACCAATTCTGTCATATGCCTTTGCTGCGGGAGCTCCAGAATAATCCTGATGATTTTAGGAATTATCTCCAGATGACGGACCCCTGCTTTCACCACCTCTTGGCATTGTTGACCCCCTATATTAAGAAGCAGGACACATGCATGCGGCTTGCCATGACTCCCTAGCAAAGGCTCATAGCCACCTTGCGGTACTTGGTGATGGGGAGAAGTCTCCAGGACCTCAAGTTTATGACTGGGATCTCCCCCCAGGCTCTGGGACTTATTATTCCAGAGACCTGTTCTGACATTATTCAAGTCCTGCAGAAGGACTATTTTTGGGTAAGTTTTAGCCTTTAACATCACATTCTATGTATTTAATGTTTGCTAATGAATTGTACTAATTTCTTGATTCCATAATTACCATTATTGTAATATGCTGTGAATGTCCTCTTTGTCCTCATGCATGCTGTAAGCTTTTTATGCTCCTTTTTTGTCCTTCATGCACATTTTCCTTCACTAACCTCCCCAGCATGCTATCCTGGGCCCATACACACCTAGCCTAGTAACTTAACAATGTATTTTGTCAGCTACAATTTTGTGCTTACCCTAAACACCCCTTAAAATGTGTCCAAATGTTATTGCTGTCCTCAAATTCAGGCAGAGTGCAAGAGGCACAACCCTCCCTCCCCCCCCTCTTTCCTATGAGGAACCTCACCCCAGAGCAGAGAATCTTCAATTATAGGCTCTCTTGTGCCATAAGGGTGGTTGAAAACACCTTTGGCATCCTCTCCAGTCACTTCAGGCTGTTTTTAACACCTATCAACCTGGCACAATATAAAACCAACCATGTTGTATTGTGCTGTTGTATCCTCCACAATTGTTTACGGAGGAATGCTAGCAGCTACCTTTCCTCAGTGCCAACTGATGTGGACCCCGCAGTGTCATGCCCAGCTGAAGAGGCTGCAGCTCCTCCGTTGGTGGGCATCATGACGGCTCTCAAACCTGGCCGTGCTGGGTTGCCCTCCCAAAATGCCCAAAAGATCTGGCAAAAATACATGGATTATTTTGTGGGTAGAGGCGCAGTGGCTTGGCAGCAAACTGTAGCTGATCCATAATAATAATTTGATTTTATCATAAACTCCTATTTCATTTGAACTACTGTTGTCTTATCTGTATGTATGAGTTTCTTATCTGTATGATAGGTTCTCAAATGGCTTTTATTTTAGACATTTTATACAATAGTGCAAACATACCCTATTTGCTACATGGGGTGACAATCTCTTCTTCAGCTAACTATTATGTTGTGCTGTGGGTCTGCTACACACACACACAATGTTTTTTTTATTAATGTATCTAATGCATTACGTTCAAAAACATTATGCCTTTTCAACTCCTTTAATTTCTTTGAGGCCATAAAATTGCCTGAGTTGGCCACATTTTAGAGCACATCGTCACTGTAACTACACAAACTTAACAACACACTGGTATTGAGCATTGAAATAATAAGCCACACATTGTTTATTTCAAAACATTTTACTCTAAGTACATGACAATACTTTTGGACCAGCTACCCCACCATATTCAACAATGTGCTGTGTCCAATTTGGTGCTGTAGCTGGGGGAGAAAACCACCCTGAGAAATGGGCAAAGATGATAAAATAAGAGCTGGCAACTCGATGATTCCTCTTTTTCTCCCAAAAAATGTAAATAGGAAACAAGCTGATGTGTTTCATCTAAAGCATAATTACTCATCTGAGGAAGGCTGCAAGTGCTGAAACGCATCAGTTTGATCCTGTTTAACATGATGTAGGCAACAAAAAAGATCATGACAAGTCATGGAGTTGCAGGTTTATATGTCAATCTTTTGCTAAAGTGAAATCGTACATTCAAATATAATAGTTGCAACTATTACAAAAATGTGCAAAGGTTATTCAATTTCAAACTGTACAAGCACATGTACAACAGAACGAAAAAAATAAAACATGTTTGCTTTTTAAATTTTAGCTAAAATATCAATGATGTTGATAACTCGGTTTTGGTGATCATGCATGTTTTCTTTCATTTTCTCCAATTCCCTATTGCAAACCAAGAGCTCACTGATAAGTATTTGTGCACTTGCACTGCTGAAGTTTTGTCTTCCACAACATCCACATCACCTAAAAAATATAAAACACACCATGTATTAGAAATATGCAGGCATCTATCTATTACTTGAAGCTGTGGTCTCAGACACTGACCTGTGGTCGACACAGTTTCCTGCACATCAGCATCAACATCTTCTTCAGGGTATCTGGTGAGTTGACTTTCTGGATCTTCAGAAGGTGCTGGGTTACTGGTGTCCACACACAGCTCAGGTGTTCCTCTTTTTTTCTCCCCTATGTGAATACAAAAAAGGTATACTTAGCAGACAGATATGTTAGGCTAGAAATAGTAATATGAAACATTGTTTTGAAGTGTCTTTCAACTGTGTGTTTTGGCAGAGATCCAAGCCGAATACATGATTTTTTCCCTTTCCAAAGCAGGAATACTTATAAGTTTTGTGCATGTTTCACACATGGAGATACCCCTAGTATGCACTGGAGCACCTGCGTGGGACACCATAACAAGGGAGTTATGGTGTCCCACATTAGTGCTCCTGTGTCCAGCTGCGTAACAGCTGCTGAGTGTCCTCTACTGACACTGAATAAAGTTGACATTTCATTAGTTCCGAACACATCTAGACAACAATCTAATGAACTTATGTTACATCAAAATAGGCCATAAAAAATGCATTTAACGTGCATCACCAAATAACGAAGTATTAGTGGTCGATCAAAAGGATGTTTCATGTCCCGCGAAAAATATCTTTGTCCACGAAAATAAAAATTGGCATTTTAAACTGTAGAACAGTAAAGAAAAGAACATGGACCAGCACGAAAGTAATAATAGGAACACAGGACAAATACTTACTTTTTCGCAGCACTTTCCTGATCTTTCTATACTGATCTTCCTCGCCCAATTTAAGGTCTGACAAGCGTTTTCTCAACTGATCCTTGTTTTGTCGTACCCCAACATTCCTGTGCAGACTTCTCACAACTTTAGCCATGATCTTGGCCTTTCTGGCATTTGGGTTTCTGTAAGGTCCATGCTTCCCATCATAGTCTGTCCTCACTAAGATGTCCACCATCTCCACCATTCCTTCAAAAGAGAAGAAAGAGAAGAGGCGGGGAATACACTAGAAAGGACAGGGGCAGAGTTTCACGCATTCGCAGTGTATATAAAGCCATAACGAGCAATCAATGGAATGGCCGTAGGAAAGATCTGGGAGTGTAGAACAATTGATCGCCAACACGCAAAAGGGGACATAAAACGAAGGTACAATTGTAAATTGGGGCATCGGTGTTAGTGTCCTATACTGCGTAGATTGAGGCCTGTATTGGGACCAGTTTATGAGTTAAGCCTGACATTATGGTTTGTCTTGTGTTCTGTCTTGCAGGCATCTGATAAATAATTGATCATGGTGGATAAATTCACTGCGCCCGACTTTTTGCCTCAATTTATAGACCAGTCATGGGAACTACCCTGTCTGTGGAAGGTGAAGAGTATGGATTACTCTAATAAAATCAAGAGGAAGGCAGCGATGGAGAAACTACTGGAATTGGTGAAGCCTCTGTACCCCAGGGCAGACATGAAGTTTGTGAAGAGCAAAATTGGGAACCTGAGGAGTACATTTAATAGGGAGCACAAGAAGATCAGAAGGTCCAGGAATCACAGAGATCAGGAGCATCAGCAGATGACATATATGTCCCCAGGCTGTGGTACTACCACAGCCTGCGTTTTTTGTCCAACCAAACCCAACCCAGGCCATCACTCTCAACACTCCCTTCCACATCGGATGAGGCCACAGCTCCTGAAGTCCACCCTGGTCCTTTGACACAGAATGAAGATGTGGAGGAGCCCAGCTTGACCCAGGTATAGCATTGTTGAATATATTTGTATCCAAAAATAGAATGATGATAACTAGACTATATTGTTCAAAAATTTCTGCCTTAACAAAGTGGTTTCCATATCAATAGACAGTAGTGGCCAAAAATGATTGGGACAAGAAGGAAAAATGCTGGGATCAGAATGATAGTCTCTTCTATTTCTCCACATTCAATTTGCAACATTCATGAGCTCAAAATTGTGTGTGATTGATGACCAAAAAAATATATATATACTGATTATGTCCTATTTTCATACACAGGAAAGAATCAGTCAAGAGGAGCCGAGGCCAGCAGCCACACTGGGTCCCGGATCCCTCCCCTATGCCCTCCTGCTAAAAGGGCCAGAAAGAGCAGTAACCTGGACGAGGCCACAGCTGCCTTCCTCAGCCACGCAACAACTGCAATCAGTACGGCCCCAAATGCAGCTGAGGCATTTGGCTGTCAGACAGCTAATAAGTTACAAGACATGGATGGGGAGCAAAGGAGGATGTGTGAGGTACTAATCCTGCAGCTCCTCAACAAGGGGGGGAGGGGACAAATTTCCTCCAAAACCCATATCTCAGATTTGGATGCCCCACCTCCACCACAGCAATCCCACCCACCACAGCAGCCCCACACACCACAGCAGCATGGAGGACATTGGCAGTCCCAGCCCCAAGACCCCAACAAGCCGCTGGGCTGGGGATTTTCAGCCATACAATAATTTTATTTGTTTTTTTATTATGATTTTAGTTGTTATACTTTGTTTCTTTTTGTATACAGAGAATGCACTTTTTGGTTAAGTTATTGAATTTTGATTTGGATGGCAGATAACATGTCTAATTTATTTTTTTTTTTGAATAATGCAGAAGAAAAAAAATGGCCTTAGCCAATGTGGAAGGGAGTGTTGACAGTGATGGCCTGGGTTCAGTCTGCTCTGTCAAAAACCGCAAGCTGTTGTAATATCACAGCCTGGGGACATACCAGTCATCTGCTGCTGTTGCTCCCGATCTCTCGGGGTCCAGGACATTCTTGTGCTCCCTTTAAATATACTCCTCAGGTTCCCAATTTTGCTCTTCACATAATTGAGGTCTGCCCTGGGGTACAAAGGCGTCACAAATTCCAACAGTTTCTCCACCGCAGCCTTCCTCTTGATTTTTATAGGACCTTCTTGTGATCCCAATTAAATTAAAAAAAAATGAATTTGAAAAATACTTGGCTACGTGTTTTACTTAAAATGACAGCTTGGGTGTAGGCAGGTACATTTAAAAAATACCATGTAAAATTAACAAGGGACACCAACATCGTAAAAGCTGTAGCTTTGATCTTAAAAACTACGGGATAATGGTGTTGTGGTAACTTGCACCAAAAAAAAAAAATTCTACTTGATAAAAAGCCTTTTTAAATACATTTGGCAGAACTCCGTCAGTATCACCAGCAAAGCAGCTTAGAAATCAGATGAAAGGTTTAGCACTGGAAAACACTTTTTGATAGATAAAAAGTGCATTTTATATACAACTATATAGATCAGACCAAAATGAGGGACAAATGAGGGGGAATGAGTGACAGAGGGACATTGCTCCAAATCAGGGACAGTCCCTCCAAATCAGGGACAGTTGGGAGCTATGCTGTAAGAGTCACTCCCTGGAAACTGGGCCAACATTGATTGGTCAAGCAATCAGGCTTCACCTCCCACGCTGTAAACAAGGAAGCCAAAAAGCTGATTGGTCGGTTTGGCCAGAACTCCATTTTGTTATGAAAACGAAGAGCTCGCACCAATACATTGAAGCCACAGGACGCAGTTTGATCACGTGTCGCCCGTTCTATGTTTTATGTAATATTAAAAATAAAGCTCATTAAAAAAAAAAGCCTTCCTCCCGCCCCTTTCTCCTTCCTGTGACTTCCAAATACCGCTCTCGCGCCTGGATGACGTCATCAGAAAGCGCAGATTGTCGCCTAGCTGTAACCGTCACCGTGGCGAGTAGCGTCAGCTGTCCCTTCTGCTAGTGTGTTTGTGGGCTGAGCCTTCCCGCCTGTGTGTGCCCTCCTCCCGGCGGGTGTCGTCCAGTGGTGACCCGGGAGGAACGTTAGGCGGGTGATGTCGGAGGGTTGGGAGGAGCAGCAGTCGGCAGGTGCCCCTTCGGGCCAAGAGGAAGGAGAAGGCTCCGGGCTGGGCTTTGTGTGCACGCTGCTACTGAACGCGGCTCTCCTGGCGGTGTTGACGTTCGGAGCCTGGCGGGTGTATTGGCGCTGGAGGGGGGCCGGGACCCGGTCGCGCTCTTCCTTACCCCGCATGAAGCGGAGAGACTTCACCCTGCAGCAACTGCGAGACTTTGATGGAGCCAACAACCCCCGTATACTACTGGCTGTCAACGGCAAGGTGTTCGACGTGACGGAGGGCAGCAAGTTCTATGGCCGTGGTGAGAGGACGGGGGAGGTGGAGGGTGTTCAGTGGGAAACGCAGCGTGAGGGGTTACCAAGGGTGTGCTGAGATAGTCGTAGCAGAGGGGTTGTGGGGGGTATTTCCGAGGGTGTGTGTCTGGGAAGCCATAGCATGGAGGGTGCCAAGGATGTGCTGAAATAGCCATAGCATAAGGGGTTGCGGGGAGAGCCGTAGCATGGGGGGGTTATCGAGGGTGTGTCAGGGGAGCCGCAGCGTTGGGGGGTTATCGAGGGGGAGCCGCAGCATTGGGGGGCGTTATCGAGGGGGCGCTGCAGTGTTGGGGGGGGGGTTATCGAGGGGGAGCCGCAGCGTTGGGGGGGGGTTTATCGAATGTGTGTCAGGGGAGCCGCAGCGTTGGGGGGGGGGTTATCGAGGGTGTGTCAGGGGAGCCGCAGCGTTGGGGGGGGTTATCGAGGGTGTGTCAGGGGAGCCGCAGCGTGGGGGGGGTTATCGAGGGTGTGTCAGGGGAGCCGCAGCGTGGGGGGGGGTTATCGAGGGTGTGTCAGGGGAGCCGCAGCGTGGGGGGGGTTATCGAGGGTGTGTCAGGGGAGCCGCAGCGTGGGGGGGGTTATCGAGGGTGTGTCAGGGGAGCCGCAGCGTGGGGGGGGGTTATCGAGGGTGTGTCAGGGGAGCCGCAGCGTGGGGGGGGTTATCGAGGGTGTGTCAGGGGAGCCGCAGCGTGGGGGGGGGTTATCGAGGGTGTGTCAGGGGAGCCGCAGCGTGGGGGGGGGTTATCGAGGGTGTGTCAGGGGAGCCGCAGCGTGGGGGGGGTTATCGAGGGTGTGTCAGGGGAGCCGCAGCGTGGGGGGGGTTATCGAGGGTGTGTCAGGGGAGCCGCAGCGTGGGGGGGGTTATCGAGGGTGTGTCAGGGGAGCCGCAGCGTGGGGGGGGGTTATCGAGGGTGTGTCAGGGGAGCCGCAGCGTGGGGGGGGGGGTTATCGAGGGTGTGTCAGGGGAGCCGCAGCGTGGGGGGGGGTTATCGAGGGTGTGTCAGGGGAGCCGCAGCGTGGGGGGGGGTTATCGAGGGTGTGTCAGGGGAGCCGCAGCGTGGGGGGGGGGTTATCGAGGGTGTGTCAGGGGAGCCGCAGCGTGGGGGGGGGGTTATCGAGGGTGTGTCAGGGGAGCCGCAGCGTGGGGGGGGTTATCGAGGGTGTGTCAGGGGAGCCGCAGCGTGGGGGGGGTTATCGAGGGTGTGTCAGGGGAGCCGCAGCGTGGGGGGGTTATCGAGGGTGTGTCAGGGGAGCCGCAGCGTGGGGGGGGTTATCGAGGGTGTGTCAGGGGAGCCGCAGCGTGGGGGGGGTTATCGAGGGTGTGTCAGGGGAGCCGCAGCGTGGGGGGGGTTATCGAGGGTGTGTCAGGGGAGCCGCAACGTGGGGGGGGTTATCGAGGGTGTGTCAGGGGAGCCGCAGCGTGGGGGGGGTTATCGAGGGTGTGTCAGGGGAGCCGCAGCGTGGGGGGGGTTATCGAGGGTGTGTCAGGGGAGCCGCAGCGTGGGGGGGGTTATCGAATGTGTGTCAGGGGAGCCGCAGCATGGGGGGGTTATCGAGGGGGAGCCGCAGCGTTGGGGGGGTTATCGAGGGTGTGTCAGGGGAGCCGCAGCGTGGGGGGGTTATCGAGGGTGTGTCAGGGGAGCTGCAGCGTGGGGGGGTTATCGAGGGGTAGCCGCAGCGTTGGGGGGGTTATCGAGGGTGTGTCAGGGGAGCAGCAGCGTGGGGGGGGTTTTCGAGGGGGAGCCGCAGCGTTGGGGGGGGTTTATCGAGGGTGTGTCAGGGGAGCCGCAGCGTGGGGGGGTTATCGAGGGGGAGCCGCAGCGTTGGGGGGGGGGGGGGATTTATCGAGGGTGTGTCAGGGGAGCCGCAGCGTGGGGGGGGTTATCGAGGGTGTGTCAGGGGAGCCGCAGCGTGGGGGGGGTTATCGAGGGTGTGTCAGGGGAGCCGCAGCGTGGGGGGGGTTATCGAGGGTGTGTCAGGGGAGCCGCAGCGTGGGGGGGGTTATCGAGGGTGTGTCAGGGGAGCCGCAGCGTGGGGGGGGTTATCGAGGGTGTGTCAGGGGAGCCGCAGCGTGGGGGGGGTTATCGAGGGTGTGTCAGGGGAGCCGCAGCGTGGGGGGGGTTATCGAGGGTGTGTCAGGGGAGCCGCAACGTGGGGGGGGTTATCGAGGGTGTGTCAGGGGAGCCGCAGCGTGGGGGGGGTTATCGAGGGTGTGTCAGGGGAGCCGCAGCGTGGGGGGGGTTATCGAATGTGTGTCAGGGGAGCCGCAGCATGGGGGGGTTATCGAGGGGGAGCCGCAGCGTTGGGGGGGGTTATCGAGGGTGTGTCAGGGGAGCCGCAGCGTGGGGGGGTTATCGAGGGTGTGTCAGGGGAGCTGCAGCGTGGGGGGGTTATCGAGGGGTAGCCGCAGCGTTGGGGGGGTTATCGAGGGTGTGTCAGGGGAGCAGCAGCGTGGGGGGGGTTTTCGAGGGGGAGCCGCAGCGTTGGGGGGGGTTTATCGAGGGTGTGTCAGGGGAGCCGCAGCGTGGGGGGGTTATCGAGGGGGAGCCGCAGCGTTGGGGGGGGGGGGGATTTATCGAGGGTGTGTCAGGGGAGCCGCAGCGTGGGGGGTTATCGAGGGGGAGCCGCAGCGTTGGGGGGGTTATCGAGGGTGTGTCAGGGGAGCCGCAGCATGGGGGGGTTTATCGAGGGGGAGCCGCAGCGTGGGGGGGTTATCGAGGGTGTGTCAGGTGAGCCGCAGCGTGGGGGGGTTATCGAGGGGGAGCCGCAGCGTTGGGGGGGGTTATCGAGGGTGTGTCAGGGGAGCCGCAGCGTTGGGGGGGTTATCGAGGGTGTGTCAGGGGAGCCGCAGCGTTTGGGGGGGTATCGAGGGTGTGTCAGGGGAGCCGCAGCTTGGGGGAGGTTATCGAGGGTGTGTCAGGGGAGCCGCAGCGTGGGGGGGGGTTATCGAGGGGGAGCTGCAGCGTTGGGGGGGTTATCGAGGGTGTGTCAGGGGAGCCGCAGCGTGGGGGGGGGTGTTATCGAGGGGGAGCTGCAGCGTTGGGGGGGGGGGGGGGGTTATCGAGGGTGTGTCAGGGGAGCCGCAGCGTTGGGGGGGGTTATCGAGGGGGAGCCGCAGCATTGGGGGGGGGGGTTATCGAGGGTGTGTCAGGGGAGCCGCAGCATGGGGGGTTATCGAGGGGGAGCCGCAGCGTTGGGGGGATTTTATCGAGGGTGTGCCAGGGGAGCCGCAGCATGGGGGGGGTTATCGAGGGGGAGCCGCAGCGTTGGGGGGGTTATCGAGGGTGTGTCAGGGGAGCCGCAGCGTGGGGGGGTTATCGAGGGGAAGCCACAGCGTTGGGGGGGGGGGGGGGGTTATCGAGGGTGTGTCAGGGGAGCTGCAGCGTTGGGGGGGGTTATCGAGGGTGTGCCAGGGGAGCCGCAGCGTTGGGGGGGTTATCAAGGGGGAGCCGCAGCGTTGGGGGGGTTTTATCGAGGGTGTGCCAGGGGAGCCGCAGCGTGGGGGGGTTATCGAGGGGGAGCCACAGCGTTGGGGGGATTTTATTGAGGGTGTGCCAGGGGAGCCGCAGCATGGGGGGGTTATCGAGGGGGAGCCGCAGCGTTTTGGGGGGTTATCGAGGGTGTGCCAGGGGAGCCGCAGCGTTGGGGGGATTATCGAGGGTGTGCCAGGGGAGCCGCAGCGTTGGGGGGGTTATCGAGGGGGAGCCGCAGCGTTTTGGGGGGTTATCGAGGGTGTGCCAGGGGAGCCGCAGCGTTGGGGGGTTATCGAGGGTGTGCCAGGGGAGCCGCAGCGTTGGGGGGATTATCAAGGGTGTGCCAGGGGAGCCGCAGCGTTGGGGGGGTTATCGAGGGGGAGCCGCAGCGTTGGGGGGGTTATCGAGGGTGTGCCAGGGGAGCCGCAGCGTTGGGGGGGGGTTATCGAGGGTGTGCCAGGGGAGCCGCAGCGTTGGGGGGTTATCGAGGGAGTGCCAGGGGAGCCGCAGCGTGGGGGGGTTATCGAGGGGGAGCCACAGCGTTGGGGGGATTTTATTGAGGGTGTGCCAGGGGAGCCGCAGCATGGGGGGGTTATCGAGGGGGAGCCGCAGCGTTTTGGGGGGTTATCGAGGGTGTGCCAGGGGAGCCGCAGCGTTGGGGGGATTATCGAGAGTGTGCCAGGGGAGCCGCAGCGTTGGGGGGGGTTATCGAGGGGGAGCCGCAGCGTTTTGGGGGGTTATCGAGGGTGTGCCAGGGGAGCCGCAGCGTTGGGGGGTTATCGAGGGTGTGCCAGGGGAGCCGCAGCGTTGGGGGGATTATCAAGGGTGTGCCAGGGGAGCCGCAGCGTTGGGGGGGGTTATCGAGGGGGAGCCGCAGCGTTGGGGGGGGTTATCGAGGGTGTGCCAGGGGAGCCGCAGCGTTGGGGGGGGGGGTTATCGAGGGTGTGCCAGGGGAGCCGCAGCGTTGGGGGGATTATCGAGGGTGTGCCAGGGGAGCCGCAGCGTTGGGGGGGTTATCGAGGGGGAGCCGCAGCGTTTTGGGGGGTTATCGAGGGTGTGCCAGGGGAGCCGCAGCGTTGGGGGGTTATCGAGGGTGTGCCAGGGGAGCCGCAGCGTTGGGGGGATTATCAAGGGTGTGCCAGGGGAGCCGCAGCGTTGGGGGGGGTTATCGAGGGGGAGCCGCAGCGTTGGGGGGGTTATCGAGGGTGTGCCAGGGGAGCCGCAGCGTTGGGGGGGGGTTATCGAGGGTGTGCCAGGGGAGCCGCAGCGTTGGGGGGGTTATCGAGGGAGTGCCAGGGGAGCCGCAGCGTGGGGGGGTTATCGAGGGGGAGCCACAGCGTTGGGGGGATTTTATTGAGGGTGTGCCAGGGGAGCCGCAGCATGGGGGGGTTATCGAGGGGGAGCCGCAGCGTTTTGGGGGGTTATCGAGGGTGTGCCAGGGGAGCCGCAGCGTTGGGGGGATTATCGAGAGTGTGCCAGGGGAGCCGCAGCGTTGGGGGGGGTTATCGAGGGGGAGCCGCAGCGTTTTGGGGGGTTATCGAGGGTGTGCCAGGGGAGCCGCAGCGTTGGGGGGTTATCGAGGGTGTGCCAGGGGAGCCGCAGCGTTGGGGGGATTATCAAGGGTGTGCCAGGGGAGCCGCAGCGTTGGGGGGGTTATCGAGGGGGAGCCGCAGCGTTGGGGGGGGTTATCGAGGGTGTGCCAGGGGAGCCGCAGCGTTGGGGGGGGGGGTTATCGAGGGTGTGCCAGGGGAGCCGCAGCGTTGGGGGGGTTATCGAGGGAGTGCAAGGGGAGCCGCAGCGTTGGGGGGGGGGGGGTTATCGAGGGAGTGCCAGGGGAGCCGCAGAGTTGGGGGGGGGGGGGTTATCGAGGGAGTGCCAGGGGAGCCGCAGAGTTGGGGGGGGGGGGTTTATCGAGGGAGTGCCAGGGGCACCGACCGCAGCGTTGGGGTTATCGAGGGTGTGCCGGGGGGCGGGGGGGTTATAGAGGGTGTGCTGGGGTGGCCGTGGCGGGGGGGTTATCGAGGGGGAGGCGTGGGCGGGGGTGTATCGCGGGTTTTCCCGGGGGAGCGGTAGCATCGAGGGTACTGGGAGTATAAGCTAGGGGAGCTGTAGTATGACGGATGCTGGGAGTGATTGTATCGGTGTATACAGCTTAATGCTCACAGTAATGTAGCCAGCTTGTGTTTTCACTGGTAACAAGTAGTAAAGATATATCTCTTAGTATAGGAGAGAGGGACACTTAAAAGTTTTTAAGTATTTAAAGCAGAGTTCCACCCAAAAATGGAACTTCCGCTTTAGGTACTGGTGACCCTCTGACAGTGACTGGCCTCAGGTGATAAGCAGATTTAAAAAATCCTCCTACGTAAGTTGCACCTGTTTGTCTGCAGTTGTCTCTTCTCTACATCTGTTCAAGTTCCAGAATTTTATAAAGCTTGTCTGAGCTGTCAGGAAAAAAGGGGAGCTGACATTACACTTTGGAGAGCTCTGAGAGTTGATTGGAGGGCAGGGACACCCCCCCCCCCCCCCCCCTACACAGCTCACAGGAATAGAGCTGAGGCTCTCAATCTGCTGGACGTCTCTCCCCTGTCGCCTTTTTTTCTCTGGGTGCCAAGAAACTTGTCGGAGGTGACTCAAGCTGATAGCAGGGGAATGGGGCAGCAGACAGGTATGACACTTAGGCCCCATGCACACCAGAGCGTTTTTTAGCTTGAAGCCTGAAGCTACAAAATGCTGGAGGGGAAAAAAAAATTAATTCTCTATGGAGATGGTTCACATCTCCACTCCACTTTTTTTTTTTTTTTTTTATAGCGGAGTTGGACGTTTTTCTGCTTTTTTACATTGGAGACCTTTTGACCTGTACAAAATCATGGTAAAATCGCAGGACTTTCTGCCTGAAAACGCTACGCTCAGGTGTGTACGCTCAGGTGTACACACTATAGAGGGATATGCTTTGTTTATATTTTCATGTGTTTACAACTGCTTTGTCTAGCTCCAGGCAAAAGCAAATACAAATCTTACCTTAGCTGGTACAGGATATATTGCTTGTTTTTACTGGGGGATAATAGAATACTTGCCTTACTCCATGGTCTTTCTCCCTGCCATTTTTGAGAAGTGTTCTCATGAAGTTACTGTTCTTGCAGTTTTCATGTTCGTGTCACGTATAATGTTGAACCAGCAGTTACCACTGGTCCTGCAATGTATGTGGTTGCATAGGAATGCCCACCCATGTTTTGATGGAGGGATGGACTGTAGGCTGCTGCATGGACCCTTGTTCAAGGTAAGTGTTCTGTATTATGTAATTCTCAGGACAAAACAAGCACTGTATTCTGTTAGCCAGGGTAGGGGACACATTTAATTTTTTAAAAGAGAAGAATTGGAATAAAAAAACGAAAACCAAAAAAATAACATACTTGCCTAGATGGCTGCAGCACCGATCCTATCTGCATGTGTCTTCCGCAACCTCTAAGACCGAGAACTGAGCGCTTGAACGCTGCTGATCGCTCAGCTTTCTGTCTATAGCCTGTCAATCACCAGCTCACTGGAGCGCTGGGCTGTGGAGGGGATGGGAGTGGCGGGCTCAGTGGCTCTTTGAGAGGCTGTCAGCTGCAGGGCCAGGCTTTTGAGTGAAGGGAGATCAGTGTCTGGAGCAGTGTTGTCTACATTGATGCTAATAACACTGGTTGGTTCTCACAATGATCATGTGATTGGAAGCCCATCCTGCTGGCCTCCAATTGCTGCTAAATACTAGGCGCTATCAGTGACTGTGCAGTCACAGTGCTGGGTGCACGTGATTGGGCACACTCCTACCACAGAACAGTGATGGCAGAATTCTGCATAAAGGTAGCAGCGTGGCATTAAAGCCCACTTGTATGCTGTCACAGCTGGAACACCACTAGCTCGTCCGATCGAAAGAGGTGTAAGGCTTCATGTACACCGGACGTTTCTCAACCTCTCCTGAACGCTGGAACATCACAGCTAGTAATCCACGTTTAAAAAAGTGTGTTTAGCAGCGTTTACAAGCCGCGTTTGCGTTCAGGAGCGCTTACTAAAGATAACCTTAGGAGACCCTCCCAAATGATTAGAAAGCACTAAAAACAAGTATTTATTACTTATTTCAGCCATTCTAGTAGGAGTAGCAGCTAAGAAAGCAGATTGCTTGTAGCTAGCTGTTATTTTATGGTTGGTTTGTTAATATGGATCCCATTATGAGCATGTGTGAGGAAATGCTCCTGATGTTGCTTTTGCTGAGGCTCCAAAGACATAGAAAAATGCATGAGAAGACCAGAGTTCGTCGCTACTGGACACATATTTTCTAATATGTATGTTCAGCTGCGTAATTACCCAGAGAAATCTTTTAATTTTACACGCATGTCAATTGCCACCATTGACATTCTCTTGGAAAAAGGTTAGACTAGTTCGCAAATTCTCAATGGTTGACGGGTGAGTGAAATTCCTATTCAACTTCAGTGTCAAGTAACGCAAGTCATGTATTGTACAGCATAATTGGCTGATGAGGGGATATCGCATGGTATATCAAGCTTGCATACAGTGATAATTGAGTTTTTGGTGTGTTTTTAGCCCTTCCCAGGCTCAAAAGTGATGAATAAAGGGTTTCCCTTTTAAAAACTCTACTAAACGAAAACGCGGGTAGCCGCGTTTAGCTGCGTTTGGTATATGTAAAAAAAAAAAGCTGCGTTTGGTGTTTAAAATGCCTCTAAACACAGCTTCTAAATGCATTTTTTTTTTTTGGGGGGGGTTCCAAAAAAGCCTCTAAATGCAACTGCCTAGAAAAGACTATAAGAACCCTTTCACACTGAGGTACTTTTACAGGTTCTACAGGTCTAAAAATAGTGCCTGTAAAGAGCCTCTCCTATCTCTCCAGTGTGAAAGCCCGAGGGCTTTCACACTGGAGCAGTGCGCTTGCAGGGTGCTAAAAAAACTTCTGCAAGCAGCGTCTTTGGAGCAGTGTATACACCGCTCCTGCACATTGAGCTGGATGGGCACCTCTGCCGAACCGCCGGCAAAGTGCCGCTGCTACCCACATTTTCATTTAGTAGAGTTTTTAAAAGGGAAACACATTATTCATCACTTTTGAGCCTGGAAAAAACACACCAAAAACTCTATCACTGTATGCAAGCTTGATCTACCACGTGATCTCCCCCTCATCAGCCAATTATGCTGTACAATACATGACTTTCATTACTTGACACTGAAGTTGAATAGGAATTTCACTCACCCATCAACCATTGAGAATTTGTGAATGTTACTTTCTGCTTCAGTCATTTTTAGTAGTTTTACAAAAGACAGTAATACAATTTTTAGTAAACATTTTTAAATTACTGAGGTTATCAAGAACGGTTTACTCTCAGCATTTCATATAAATGATAGGTCTGTTGTACCATGTACTCCAGTTAAAAAGTAATCCACATTTTGGCACCTTTCAGGGGGGAGGGAACAGGTACCTGCCCCCACTTCCAGAAGACGACGCCGTCCCCCTTCCTCCGCCGCCTGGCCAATCGGAAAGCCCAGTAGGTAATCGGCCTTGAAGTCCAAAGGCTTCACAGCCAGGTTCCATTACTACGAATGGCGGTGGCAGCACCAGACAGCCAATCTGAAAATCGGCTGTGGTGCCGACATCGCGGGAACCCTGGACAGGTAAGTGTCCTAATAAGTCAGAAGCTACCGTTTTTTTTTTGTTTTTTTTTTTTTTGTATGGGCCCGGAACTCCTCTTTAAGAATTTTATTCTACTTTTAATGTAACCTATAATCTGTACAATTCAATTGAAAAAAACAAACTCAAATTGTTTAATGGATAAAAAAAGAATATCGTGGCTGCGTAAGTGTACACACACTCTTTTATAATTAGGGACGTGGTTCAGAATTAACCTTTCAAACTAATGTTAAAATAATCCAAACATGCCGTCAATGAAACTGACCCTGATTAAAGGGTTACTAAACCTTTGCTTTTTATTTTTTAAATAACAAACATATCATATCATACGTGCCTTCTCTGTGCAGTTGGTTTTTGCACAGTGGCCCCAGTCTTCCTCTTCTGTGGTTCCTTAGCGGCACTGATGGCTCCTCCTCTTCTCGAGTCCCCCTTTGGAGAAGCGCTCTCCTTCGGGACACCTGTGCAGACGTGCTCCCGAGTCCTGCTGCTACGTCTATTGACACAGACAGCTGGACTCGACACCCCCCCCCCCCATAGAATGCATAGAATGCATTAAGGTGAAAAACCTTGAGGGTTTACAACCCCTTTAAGCCCATATTAAGATCAGCAGTTCTAGTAGGATTTTTCTGACATTTCCTTAGTTGTCTCTTGTAGCAAAAGCCATGGTCTGCAAAAAGCTTACAAAGCATCAAAGGGATCTCATTGTTGGACAGTCAGGAGAAAGGTACAACAATAATTCCAAGCCATTAGATATACCATGGAACACAGTGAAGACTGTCATCAAGTGGAGAAAATATGGCACAACCGTGACATTACCAAGAACTGGACATTCTTTCAAAACTGATTTTAAAAACAAAATGCCGAAAAACTGGTTCAGGCGACTGCCAAGATGTCTGCAGCAACATTCAAAGCAGCTGCAGGAATATCTGGCAAGTACTGGCTGGTGTATAACGTGTGACGTCAATCTCCCGTATTCATATGTATGGGGTAGAGTGGCAACACCCAAACCTTTTCTTATTAACCACTTCAGCCCCAGAAGGATTTACCCCCTTAATGACCAGGCCATTTTTTGCGATACAGCACTGCGTCGCTTTAACTGACAATTGCACGTCGTGCAACGTTGTATTTCTTTTTGTTCTTACTGGTAATGGAGGCAATCAGCTTACTGGGACAACACAGAGATCGTTATTCCTGATCACTAGGAACAGCAGATTTCCATGTTGTCCCCTGTCAGAACGGGCAACATAGGAAGATCCCCGTTCTGCCTCTGGGCAGCGATTGCGGGTGGCTGGCTGACATTGAGTCAGCTGGACCCACGTGGCGCCCATCGGTCACGCTCACCCACAGTATTTATTGCATGAAACGATGTACAGTTGCGTCGTTTCGAGCAATAGAGCTGCCCTGCCACAGCATATGTGCGGTGGGCGGTCTTCAAGTGGTTAAGGAAAACATCCAAACGCAGCTACATTTTGCAAAAATCCTATAGCAAGTCTGCCAAAGCATGTGAGGAATTGTGTTCTGCACTAAAGAGGCCAAGATTGAGCTTTTTGGCCAGAATTCTAAAAAGTATATTTGGTGCAAAACCAACACTGGGCATCACCATACCCACATTGAAGCATGGTGGTGGCAGCATTATTCTTTTGGGATATTTTTAGTCAGCTGGAACTAGGGCTTTAGTCAAGGCAGATGGACTTATATATAACAAGTTTCAAATCTCAGTCATTTTTGGCACAGACCCTTCAGGACTGCTTAAAAGTCAAAGATGAAGAGGGGTTTGATATTTCAGCATGACAAAAACCTAAATCATACATCCAAATCAAGAAAGAAATGGCTTCACCAGACAAAGATTAAAGTTTTGGAATGTGGGATGGCCTGAAGCGGGCTGCGCACGGTAGATATCCTCACAATCTGACAGATTTGGAGCACTTTTGCAAGGAAGAGTGGGCTAAGATTTCCAAGGCAAGATGTGCCATGCTGATAGACTCCTACCCTAAAAGACTGAGTTCTGTCATAAAATCAAAAGGTGCTTCAGCAAAGTATTAGCTTAAAATGGTTGCAAACCTCAGACATGAAATATGTACAAAGTGTGTACTTGTCTCAGTCCAGAGCACTTAATGTAATTTCTGTCTGCTGCTTCGTTCCTCTGCTATGAGCATGAATTGCTTGTGACATTTTTTTCCTGACACCAAGAGGAAAAAGGTGACAGGAGAGATTGCCAGATGATTGACAGCCTCAGCTCTGTTCCTGGAGCTGTGTGAAGAGGGATGTGTCCCTTCCCTTCAATCAGCTGTCCTTGCTGAGCTCTAGAGAGTGTAACTTCAGCTCTCCTCCTTCTTATTTTTATTTATTTATTTTTTTTTCTTCGGACAGCTCAGAACAAGCTTTATAAATGCTGGACTTTGGCTGTAGAGAAGAGAAGACTGCAGATAAAACCGGGTACAGTTTATGTAGGATGATTTGCTTCATCTTTGTGTATCATCTGAAGCCAGTCACTTTACTGGGTATATGTGAGGGTTTACAACTACTTTTAAGGGTGTGCATATTTATGCAAGCACATTATTGTAAGATTTTCATATTTTATCACCATCTAAAGATTTGAGGTTGTTTTTAAACGAGTTGCACAGTTTTTTTTTTTTGTTTTTTTTGTTTTTTGTTACATCTCAAAAATCTGGCATTTTTACATTGGTGTGTAGACATTCTTTTTATATCCACTGTGTATACACAAATGTTTTTTTGCCTTTTATTACTATTTTAAACTGAATGGGTTGCTTTAAAAGATAACAGTTCACCTATTTTAACGCTCATTTAATGTAGGGGGTTGTAAAGTAGAAGAATATTTTCCTTTAGTCCTTGCTCCCATGACATTACATCACTTTTGGTTTACCGGCATCTTAATGGCGCCATTTTTTTAAAAATAGAAAGTATTCAAAACGCAGATCTTGGCGTGTTGAATGCTTTCAAGTGCAAAAGAGGGATATGGGGTCTGGTTGACCCCAGATCCCTTCATACAAAGTGCCTGTCACATGCCTATTGCTGTCACAAGGATGTTTATGTTTCTTGTGACAGCAATAAAAGTGATCAAAACTTTTTTTTAAAGCAACAGTGTGGGAAAAAAAAAAAGTATTTTATTTTTTGGTGCCCCCCCATGCTAGCGTGCAAAGGCGAACACATGCGTCGGTCCTGCACGCACGCAAACCGTGATCTTTCCACACATGAGGTATCACTCCGAATGTCGGATCATGGGCGGTAATTCAGTGGTAACCTGTAAAGTGCGCACGCCCGCATGGGCGGAAATCTGAATGTGTGACTTGTTTGGTATCTATTTCCTCGACATGACAAGTTTTTATATTTTACAAAAAAAGGGTTATGTATTGTGTGTGTTTTTTTTTTTTTTTTTTTTGTTTTCATTAAAATTTTAAAGTCCCCCTTTTTTTTTTTTTTTTTTTTTTTTTTAGCCCAAAAACAGTTTGAAAACCCACTGTACAAAACCGTGTGACATAAAAAAAAATTGCAAAACCGCAAACCCCACCACTTTTTCTCTAGGGTCTCTGCTTTAAAAAAAAATGTTTGGGAGCTCTAACTCATTTTGTAGCAAAAATAACACAGATGTAAGCAAAAAGCGCCAGAAATGCCTGGTCTTCAAGTGGTTAAACCCAAGCCCCTTATCTTATTTAGGGGAAAGGGAGCAATTACAGCCAGCACTGAGCCCCAATCCCTCCATTTTGCAGAGCCCTGTCTCCTTATCTGTCCTTTTCAGTACACATAGTCCAGACCTACAGCCTGCTATTCAGGGCACTGAGAGAGTAGAAACTGTCATTTGTGTTCTGAAAGATTACAGCTTAAAAAGAGCACCTTCATTCACAAAAACAATCTGCTACTATACTTATTCGACACAGCCTCATGTATTACCTGGCTTGTGCTGTTGTCGGCTTATGTTTTTTGTGACTAAGGCTCCATTCACACCTGAGCGTTTTGTAGCTTGAAGCCTGAAGCTACAAAACGCTTGAGTGGAAAATATACATTTATTCTCTATGAAGATGGTGCACATCTCCACTCCAAGTTGCCTGAAGCTTAAACAAGTTCTGGACCCTTTTTTTTGTCGCTCGAATCGGGCATGTTTGGGCGTTTTTGGAGCAGGAAGCAGATGACAAAACCTAAAAACATAGCAACAAATGATGCAACAGATGATCATTTTTCCTATTGGCTAATAAAAGAAACGCCAAAGCACAAACGCTGCATGGAAACGTGCAAATATGCCCGACAACGCCGGAAAAAGTGCTCAAAAAACGCTACTCTCAGGTGTGAATGGGGCCTAAGCGCTCTCTTCTTCAGCTGTATCATTCACAACTCAAGCTAACAGTTTCCACTGTTGTTCCCCTGAATAGCAGGCTGCAGATCCAGACTCTGTGTAAATTAAAGATGAGAGCTGAGGAGACGGCACTGCACAGCACACAGTTGTTCTGTCTGACAGCTTAGGGGTGGGTGGCTATTGTGCAGGTTCTGTGTGCTTTGCCTGTCACGGCCCTTTCCTCCTAAGCCAGTGATGGCGAACCTCGGCACCCCAGATGTTTTGGAACTACATTTCCTATGATGCTCATGCACTCTGCAGTGTTGTTGAGCATCATGGGAAATGTAGTTTGCAAACATCTGGGGTGCCGAGGTTCGCCATTGCTGTCCTAAGCTGTCGCTCTGAACCATGTGTCTGTTGATTTAATGTTGTTGGATAGCTAGGTGACTGGGTGGATCTAGCTATCCCGCACCACAACATGGCACAGGATTAGATGGGAACAAGTGCTATGGGCACAGGACGCCCTGGGGAGATTTCTTCTGGTGATAGATCTTGTATGAAGGTTGCTGTAAGTTTAGTCTTTGCCCTTTAGTTCTCACCCTTCTCCACTCTATTCAGGACATCAGAGGCGCCTGTTTTTGTTTTCGTTTATGCTCCAGGCTTTTGAATCCCGCTGCCGAATGTCACCACTTTCATTCAATCTTTGGTGATTCCCACACCACCTTTTGGGGGCATCTGGTGGTCCTAAAGTGTTTGGTTTTTTTGGGGGTTTTTTTTTCAAATCATCTAGCTATACAATATTGGAACGGTTCCTATTTCCATCGATCTTTCAACCTACTTTGTTGTCATACATTTATCAGGCGCCTCTGCGGTCGTGCTGATTTTATCTTATAACTGTCTCTGTCTGTCCCCTACAGCCATAGATGCGGTACAGTTTCTGTGACCTCTATTTGGGGTGTCTTTGCCTGCTTTGGCCCCCCTTGGGAGCTGTGAGAACTTTCCAAATCTGGCACAGGCCTATATCATTTCCCTGAGGACGCCAATGCTTTGGTGAAACATGTAGGAATTGATTACCTGTATCATTGGCCTTCAACTCCTAAGGCCTATTTTGTCTCACTTCCCTTTTTCCTAAATAGTATTTCCATGTACCGCATTGTTTATATTTTTGTATGCCTGTTAATTTCCTGTTTTTGTTATTTGTTGATATATGCAAATAAAGTATAATGTCGATTTTAATACCCAGTGTTAATCCTTATCTATTGGCCCCATTATAATCCCCCTTAACCTCTACCTACCATTTCTTTACTTATTGGGATGAGGTGCCGTGTCCCTTGAGGTTTTTCCAGCCATACCCCATTTTTTCAATTCAGGACTAGGAAAATAAAGAATTTTGGCTAAGGTAGACTTTAATCTCTTGTTACTGTAGCAGAGTGTTGTACTTATAGCCATCAACAAAATAAGTTTGACTTAAAGTGGAGTTCCACCCACTTTTACAACTCTTCAGCATCCCTCGCTAAACTGTGCACTGTAAACGAATTGGATATTTTTTAATTTTTTTTTTTCTCAGCACCAACTGTATATCTGCTGTATTCATTTTTCACTTCCTCCTCCCTGGCCGCGGCCCATCACATCATTTCCTGTTTGCAATGCCTCCTGGGAAGGGGAGGCAGCTTCCTCTGACACTGCCGTTGCTATGGAAACCTGACCTGAAACCTATTACACTGCTTGTGCTGCACTGAGGAAGAAATACAGTCTGGCTTCAGATGCCCACACTTAAGATGGCCACGGCCGGCTGTAAGTTTATAAAATAACAAACTACTGCTATAAACTAACAAAACAGACCTTAGTTTACAGACTAACTGTACTAGAATACATTAAGCTTGTGTATTATAGGGGTATTTTTATTTAAAAAGTATAATTTCGGCCGGAACACCACTTTAAGGGTGATACCATTTATACTGACTAAATCAACAGCATATAATCTTATTTACCCCTACCCTTTTGCCCACAGTCCTAAACATTGACAGTTGCCTGATACTACTGTTCATATTTAGGTTTATGGATAAATGCGGGGGAGGTGTGCTGCAAGCTCTTCTGGCAATTGTTATCATAGAGGGTTTTTCAAATCTTACAAAATGGCCTGTAGACATTGGACTGTTTTTTAGTGTTTTTGACAACTGCTGTGCTGGGAAACTGCCTGTGTATGAACAAAAGTTCTGTTAAAGAATACGGACAACCCCCAATATTGTGCCTGATCACTTTCTGATAAAGTGCAAAGTAATAGAATGTGTTTCGCTTGGGTCACCATAACTCTTGGTGCTAATCAACCTTGAATACCATTAAAAAAAAAAGACTGGAATGACTTTTATTATGAGATCACTACCTTATATTTTGAGCCCATTTATATTTATCTACAGTGAGAGATTTGATTCAGCAAGACCACTCTGTATATAGAGGGTTATTTGGTGCTGACCTTGCAGTTGTACTTGAAGTGTAACGTTGACCTGTGACACAAATTGTATATACGTGGTGTGAATAAATATCGCAGAAATAGCAGCTGACTTTCTAAATATGGCAACAAATTGTGTAATCTCATTGTACAATTCTTTAAATTTATAGCTTATGTCTGGGGGAACGTATACCAAACATCTCTGCAATACATGTACATTTCTTTGTATCTTATCACTTTAACTTGTTATTAACGGAGGGTAAAATCTAATGCCTGAACACATTTTGCAACTTTGGCATGCGTTGGTAAAATTATATATATCCTTGCTACTAATTGTATTCAGGTAAATTCTACTGTTTTCAGGACAAATTTGGCCTTTGTTGATGAATAATAATGGATATATCCATATTTTTTATTTGTTTTTGTAAATAAAAGGAAAACTGGCGCAAAATACAAATTTAGCTGTATATTTCCTGCCATTACCATACCCTGACACCAAAAATAGAATCCAAATAGATTCTCCTTCTAAGACCCTGGAAGTACAAAAAATAAATACCTGTTGCTCTGTCAAAATGTACTGGGCTCTCAATTTTTCTCTTGTGGACTGACACCACGTGCTGTTTTTTGGAAGACTTTTGCAAGACTTAATGTCAGCCCTGCCCGGATGTCTGTGTTTAGTTCTTCTCATCTGCCATACATACATAAATGTCCTAGAGGCGAACCGGTGACACCAGGCTCATGGCTGCAGCAATGTTTCTGGAATCAGTGTTCATTTCATCAAAATGTTTTCAACATAATTATCGGCGGCGCCATTTTTACAATGCCCAAAATGAAAAGTACACTACATTTTTCGTTTTCTGGCGAAAATCAATTCAGTTTTCAATAACGAACGAACAAGAAAATGTGAAGGAGGGACGTTTATCCTCAGAACTTTCTGTTTCCACTGAGATTCTGCTTCCTCTGGACCAAGCCTGGCATTTGTAGATAGGAGGCTGCCGCAGAATGATACATACTGATATATCAAGCCCTGAAGGAGACCTACTCCTTGTCAATAGGCTTCACAGCTTGTCCACTAAGGGAGAGCAGCACACTGTCTGATTTGTGCAGGATTAAAGGAGTTGTAAAGGCAGAAGGTTTTTATCTGAAATGCATTAAGATAAAAAAACCTTTGTGTGTAGCAGCCTCCCCACCTGAGCCCCATCTTTCTTTCTTCCTTTCTCTCTCCCACTCTTTCTCTCCCTCGCTCTCTCCCTCCACAAATGTCTAAGCTTTCCAGGACACACTTCCTGATTGGCTGAGACACAGCAGCGGCGCCATTTGCTCCCACGGGCGTCAGTCAGGGGAGAGAGGGGGCCGGGTCGGGACTCCGTGTTTGAATGCGGAGCTGTGACTCGGCTCCAGTGCCCCCATAGAAAGCTTCTGGCTATGGGGGCACTCAATAGGAGGGAGGAGCCAGGAGCAGCAAAGAGGGACCCAAGAAGAGGAGGATCTGGGCTGCTCTGTGCAAAACTAACTTCACAGAGGAGGTACGTATAATATGTTATTTAAAAAAAGAGAACTAGACTTTACAATCACATTAACCCTTTTGCTGCCAGAGCTGTTTTTGCACCCATGCTTAATCAATTTGGGCCTGAAGATTACATAACCCCCCCCCCCAACATTTATATATTTTCTTAAAGCAGACAAGATCATGTAAATGTGCAATGCATGGTGGCATTATCACGCAAAGAGTATTTTATTTTTATTTCAACGTTACACTTCTGTCAAAAAAAGCAATATTCTTGTAACGAAGATGTACTGCGGCGGCAAGGCGGCTCAATTTTGTTTGGGTACCACGTTGCACTACTGCGCAATTGTCACGCAGTGCTGTATCGCAAACAATGGCCTGGTCATATGGGGTAAATTCTTCCGGGACTAAAGTGGTTAAAGACCTTATACAGGTGATACTCGAAAAATTAGAATATCGTGCAAAAGTTCATTTGTTTCAATAGTGCAACTCAAAAGGTGAAACTAATATGAGATGGACTCATTACATGCAAATTATATATATATATATATATATACACTACCGTTCAAAAGTTTGGGGTCACATTGAAATGTCCTTATTTTTGAAGGAAAAGCACTGTACTTTTAAATGAAGCTAACTTTAAACTAGTCCTAACTTTAAACAAATATACTCTATACATTGCTAATGTGGTAAATGACTATTCTAACTGCAAATGTCTAGTTTTTGGTGCAATATCTACATAGGTGTATAGAGGCCCATTTCCAGCAACTATCACTCCAGTGTTCTAATGGTACAATGTGTTTGCTCATTGGCTCAGAAGGCTAATTGATGATTAGCAAACCCTTGTGCAATCATGTTCACACATCTAAAAACAGTCTAGCTCCTTCCAGAAGCTACAAAACTGACCTTCCTGTGAGCAGATTGAGTTTCTGGAGCATCACATTTGTGGGGTCAATTAAACGCTCAAAATGGCCAGAAAAAGAGAACTTTCATCTGAAACTCGACAGTCTATTCTTGTTCTTAGAAATGAAGGCTATTCCATGCGAGAAATTGCAAAGAAATTGAAGATTTCCTACAACGGTGTGTACTACTCCCTTCAGAGGACAGCACAAACAGGCTCTAACCAGAGTAGAAAAAGAAGTGGGAGGCCGCGTTGCACAACTAAGCAAGAAGATAAGCACATTAGAGTCTCTAGTTTGAGAAACAGACGCCTCACAGGTCCCCAACTGGCATCTTCATTAAATAGTACCCGCAAAACACCAGTGTCAACATCTACAGTGAAGAGGCGGCTGCGGGATTTTGGGCTTCAGGGCAGAGTGGCAAAGAAAAAGCCATATCTGAGACTGGCCAATAAAAGAAAAAGATTAAGATGGGCAAAAGAACACAGACATTGGACAGAGGAAGACTGGAAAAAAGTGTTGTGGACAGATGAATCCAAGTTTGAGGTGTTTGGATCACAAAGAAGAACGTTTGTGAGACGCAGAACAAATGAAAAGATGCTGGAAGAATGCCTGACGCCATCTGTTAAGCATGGTGGAGGTAATGTGATGGTCTGGGGTTGCTTTGGTGCTGGTAAGGTGGGAGCTTTGTACAGGGTAAAAGCTAAGGAAGGCTATCACTCCATTTTGCAACGCCATGCCATACCCAGTGGACAGCGCTTGATTGGAGCCAATTTCATCCTACAACCGGACAATGACCCTAAACACACCTCCAAATTGTGCAAGAACTATTTACAGCAGAAGCAGGCAGCTGGTATTCTATCGGTAATGGAGTGGCCAGCACAGTCACCAGATCTGAACCCCATTGAGCTGTTGTGGGAGCAGCTTGACCGTATGGTACGCCAGAAGTGCCCATCCAACCATTCCAACTTGTGGGAGCTGCTTCTAGAAGCGTGGGGTGCAATTTCTCCAGCTTACCTCAATAAATTAACAGCTAGAATGCCAAAGGTGTGCAATGCTGTAATTGCTGCAAAAGGAGGATTCTTTGATGAAAGCAAAGTTTGATGTAAAAACAATGTTATTTCAAATACAAATCATTATTTCTAACCTTGTCAATGTCTTGACTCTATTTTCTATTCATTTCACAACGTATGGTGGTGAATAAGTGTGACTTTTCATGGAAAACACAAAATTGTTTGGGTGACCCCAAACTTTTGAACGGTAGTGTATATATATATATATATATATATATATATATATATATATATATATATATATATAAATTTTTTTTATTTTTTTTACGTCCTGCAAGCGCACCGCTTTAGTGTGAAAGCACTCGGGCTTTCACACTGGAGAGACAGGAGCAGCTCTTTACAGGCGTTATGCAGGTGCTATTTTTAACGCATTAGCGCCTGTAAAGCGCCACAGTGTGAAAGGGGTCTTATTGATTGTGTATTTGGGGTTTTCATGAGCTGTAAACCATAATCATCACAATTATGACAAATCACAGCTTGAACTATCTCATATATTAGTTTCACCTTTTAAGTTACATTAGTGAAATAAATGAACTTTTGCACGAAATTCAAATTTTTCGAGCATCACCTGTATAATAACTAAATCTGTGTCACATTCAATCCTTAATACCATAAATAGCAACTTTTTTAGATTTTTCTCTCCAGGAGTATATAAGGAGTTTGGAAATTGTAGAGAATTGCTTAAATAATGCAAACCCATTTGATTTTAGTCAACTAAAATGTACTGGCGATTTAGATCACTAAAACACTTGCAGAAGACTAAAATGGGACTAAAACTAAAATGCAATTTTTAATCCTAAGATTAAGGATGCACCGAAATTTTGGTGGCTGAAAAAAAAACCTGCCAAATTGTGTTTTCGGCCTTCCCATCCTGGCTTTCCCCTGTCAGTCGTTCTTTCCTCCTTTTTGCGAGTGTCATGAGATGCAGCCTCAACAGTGCCTGCAGCCGCTGTAACTAGAGGTCGACCGATATGGGTTTTTCTCTGGCCGATGCCGATATTTAGAAATCGTGGTGGCCGATATGTGATGCCGATTTTTTTTTTTTTTTTTTTTTTTTTTTTTTTCTCCCTTCATCTCATAAAATCTAACAGTTAGACCCCTTTCACACTGGGGCGTTTTCAGGCGCTTTTGGGCTAAAAATAGCGCCTGTAAAGTGCCTGTAAAACGGCTCCCCTGCAGTCTGTGTGATATCCCAAGTGCTTTCACACTGAGGCGATGCGCTGGCAGGATGTTAAAAAAAAAAAAAAAAAAAGTCCTGCGAGCAGCATCTTTGGAGCGGTGTATACCGCTCCTCCACCACTCCTGCCCATTGAAATGAATGCGCACCGCTGCCGAAGCGCCTGCAAAGCGCTTCGGCAGCGGCGCTTCAGGGGTGCATTTAACCCCTTCCTCGGCTGCTAGCTGGGTTATAAGCTCCCCGCTAGCAGCCGAATAGCGCCGCTAAAACTAGCAGCGTTTTACCGTCAACGCATGCCCGCTCCAGTGTGGGAGCAACCTTAAGTGATACAGAAAATTTTTTACATTTAAACATTTATTAAACAAAACAAACCTCCAATCAGTTCACTTGTATGTAGAATTTAGATAAAAAAATAGTTTTTTTTTATTTTATCTTAAATATTAAATACACAAAAACAGGTGATCAAAACTTTTGGATGAAAAAAATGGGCTTTACTGCTTAGTTTTTTTTTTTTTTTTTTTTTTTTTTTTTAAATTTATTAGTGTATTTTTTCAAAAATGTAAAAAAATGCAAATACCGTGTGACATAAAATATTGCAACAACCGCTATTTTATTCCCTAGGGTCTCTGCTAAAAAAAAATATATACATCATGTATGGGGGTTCTAAGTGATTTTTCTAGCAGAAAATACAGGATTTTTACTTGTAAGCAACAAATGTCAGAAAAGATTTAGTCTTTAACTACTTCCATACAGGGCATTTTCACCCCCTTCCTGCCCAAGCCAATTTTCAGCTTTCAGCACTGTCGCATTTTGAATAACAATTGCGCAGTCATACAACACTGTACCCAAATGAAATTTTTATCATTTTTTTCCCCACTAATAGAGCTTTCTTTTGGTGGTATTTGATCACCCCTGCGGTTTTTCCTCATTTTAGGCCGAAACGTATTCTTCTACATATTTTTGGTAAAAAAAATATTGCAATAAGCGTATATTTATTGGTTTGCGCAAAAGTTATAGCGTCTACAAAATAAGGGCATAGATTTATAGCATTTTTTATTATTATTTTTTTTTTACTAGTAATGGCGGCGATCTGCGATTTTTATTGTGACTGTGATATTGCGGCGGACACATCGGACAATTTTGACACATTTTTGGGACCATTCACATTTATACAGCGATCCGTGCTATAAAAATGCATTGATTACTGTATAAATGTGACTGGCAATGAAGGGGTTAACCAGGAGGGGGCGCTGTAGGGGTTAATGTGTTGCTAGGGAGTGATTCTAACTGTGTGGGGAGGGGATTCACAAGGGGAGGAGACCAATCGGTGTTCCTCTGTACAAGGAACACACCATCGGTCTCCTCCCATCTGACAGGACGTAGATCTGTGTGTTTACACACACAGATCCACGGTCCTGCTCGGTTACCGGGAAATCGCGGGTGCCCGGCGGACATCGCGGCCGCCGGGCACGCGCATCGGGACCAGAGCGATGTGGCGGGCGCGCCCCCTGGGCTGCCTGGAAGGCTGCGCCGTCATATGACGGCGGCCCAGGATAACAGCTGCACCGTCCCGTGACGGCGGGCAGCAAGTGGTTAAAAGGTTAAACTGAGAGCTTCTACACATAGAATTTAGTTCATTCATAAGTGTAAACATTGTATCACTTCAGGTTCTTTTTATCAGATTTGGCAGGCTGCCCAGAGGAGGGAGAAGTTGCTTCACAGAAGATTTCAGGCAACTTGTATTGACTTCTATTACAGAAGTCATTTGCAAGTCCGCACAATCGGCCGATGCCGATTAAAGAGGGCCAGTCAAAAAAAAAAAAAAAATTAAAAGTCAGCAGCTACAAATACTGCAGCTGCTGACTTTTAATTGGACACTTACCTGTCCCAGGGTCCAGCGATGCGGGGGATCGAAGCCCCGCTTGTCTCCCCCTCTGTTCAGCGGCGCCGGCATTGCAACTGTGGGCACCGGGCTGTGGCTTCACAGCCTGGCACCGCACGCCGTGATTGGCTGCTCAGTCACCTGGGACCTGTAATGGGTCCCAGATGATTGACAGGAGGGAGGGAGCAGAGCTGAGCCCTTCCTGTGCCAGGACGGAAGTGATGTCACCAGCCCAGGCACTGAGAGGCAGACTATGAGGGACCCCCTAGCAACAGGCATTTAGAGGTGAGTAAAAAAAAAAAAAAAAAGCTCAGACTGAGAAAAAAGCACTACTAGTCCAGGCCCTTAGAACTTTGCACTACAATTAATAACTTTAGTGATGTATTAAACTAAGCGTGACCAAAGTAACCTACAGAACAGACAGAAATTGATATACTGCTTGACAGAAATATGTACAAAGTGTGGGTTTGTATACTTTGTATGAATGTTCACCAAACCTGAATTTGTTTGCATCTTGTTTTCTTACAGTCTGGAAATTAAGATTGAAAGAGAAGTATAGCCAAACACCCCCCCTCCCCCCCAAACGGTTATACTCCATCTAGATCAGTGGTTCTCAACCTGGGGGTCGGGACCCCCTTGGGGGTCAAATGATGATTTGCCAGGGGTCACCAAATCCTTGGCTGTTTCTGAAGCCCCCACCGATCTCCCAGCCTTTTTGTGGCCGCCCAGCAGGGCTGTCCCTGAAGCCTGCAGCCGCCCGCCGTCTGGAGGAGACCCTATCTCCTGATTTCGGCATAGGTGTCACTGCTACGAGACACCACAAAGTCGGAGACACAGTGAGTAACACTACCTGTGATTATAGTTGCCATTAAAAGTCCCCACTACAGTTCTCAGATCAGCAGATGAGCTTGATCAAGAGCACCTAAGTTGGCTGATCAGAACTTCCCGCCAACATTGCCACTCACCCCATACCCCCCACCCCCCCACTAAGGAGTAAGAGAAGGAATAAAAATAGAGAATACATGGAAGGGGGAGGAACAAAGAAGAAGAGAGAGAGTATAAGAGAAAGAACAAGAAAGACGGCTAGAAAGCGGGATGGGGGAAAAAACAAGAAATTAGGATAGAGAGATAAAAGGGAAAGAAAGGAGAACAAAGAGAATGGTACATCCTAAAATGTACCATAAGGGGTTTTAATACTGTGCGAGTGGAAGGGACTCAGGTAGTGCTAAATGTCCATGGGTTAGGGGCGCAAATTGCTTGTCTTGCCTTGGGTGCTTTTACGGTTGGGGGTCTCCACAACTTGGGAAATTTTATCAAGGGATCACGACACTAGAGAGGTTGAGAACCACTGATCTAGATGAATGTAGCATCTGTCCCCTGTCAGCTCTGCAGTGAGAACTGAGCAAACAAAATGCGCTGATCGCTCAGTTCTCTTCTCCAGTCTGAGCAGAGAGCCGTGGCTGTCAGTCACTGGTTCTCTGCCTCTCCAGCACTCACTGGAGCGATGGGCTGTGGTGGCGGAATGGGACGGCTCAGGCTCTCAGCAGAGCCAGGTGTCTGGCCAGGCAACTGGGTGGATCACTACCATATAGTTGGGATCTTTCCCCAGCCTGGACCAGCTGTGTGACGTTAGCCGACAGCGTACTTTAGCACGCTGTTAGCAGAAAACGGGTCACAGGCGTGCGCAATGAACTGAAATTCTGTCACCTCCAGGAGAAATACAACCAGAATAGCTTTGACCATACTTCTTTAATGTGACCCTGTCACTACAGCGTCAAAATAAAATGATCTGTAAAAAAACAAAAAAGCTATGTTTACCATTCTGGTTGCTGCAATGCTGTTCCTTTTGACGTCTGCAAGTATTCAATCCTTTTGGGTAGATCAAGTACTCTCCACCACTGTCCGCTGTAGTTCCTCCTTCTGTGTGAACTGTGGGAGGAACCACAATGTGCAGTGGGTTCCAGTGATTAGAGTTTAAAGGGAACCTTTCCCCTAAATGTCCAAATCTAAATTTGGCCTCAACAAAAAAGTTTGTTACAATAATAAAAAAAAAAACTTACAAATCCATATAATTCAGAAACATTTTCTGCATAGCTGTACCTATGATTCTCTTTTTTTTCTGTGCTGTCTTCCTGGGTCCAGGATCATCGGGGGCTAGTTGTCACTTGCTGACATTAACACTTGGCCCTCTGGTGATCTGCTATGCAAGTGCACAATTTTGTGATACTTCAGCATTTACTTATCCACCAGCCCTCTGGGAACTGTGGCGTGAATATTCCAGGAGGTTAGTAGGTGTTGAAGGCGCTACCTAGGCACAAATTGTTTCTTACCCACTTGACCACTGGGCACTTAACCCCCCCCCCCCCCCTTCCTAAACCAGACCAATTTTCAGCTTTCGGTGCTCTCATATTTTGATTGACAATTACCCAGTCATGCAACACTGTACCTATGACATTTTTGTCCCTTTTTTTTTTTTTCACGCAAATAGAGCTTTCTTTTGGTGGTATTTAATCACCGCTGGGTTTTTTATTTTTTGTGCTATAGAAGAAAAAAAGACAGAAAATTCTGTAAAAGAAAAAAAAATGCATTTTTCTTGGTTTCTGTTTATAAAATTTAGTAATTTTTCTTCATACATTTTGGCCACAATTTATACTGCTACATATTTTTGGTAAAAATAACCCAAATCGGTGTATAATTATTTGGTCTTTGTGAAAGTTAGAGTCCACAAGCTATGGTGCCAATCTCTAAAAATTGAGCACTCCTACACAGTACTGACGGCCTATCTCATTTCTTGAGACCCTAATAAGCCAGGAAAGTACAAATACCCCCCAAATGACCCCTTTTTTGGAAAGTAGACCTTCCAAGGTATTTAGTAAGAGTCATAGTGATTTTTTTTTAACTTGTATTTTTTTCCCCACAATTCTTTGCAAAATCTAGATTATTATTATTATTTTTTCCCACAAAATGGTTATATTAGCAGGTTATTTCTCACACACACAGCATATGCATACCACAAATTGCACCCCAAAACACATTCTACTACTACTCCTCCTGAGTATGGCGATACCACATGTGTGAGACTTTTACACAGTGTGGCCACATACAGAGGCGCAACATGCAGGGAGCGCCGTCAGGCGTTCTGGGAGCATAAATGACACACATAATTTCTTGACTACCTCTTACGCTTTTGAAGGCTCTGGAGCACCAGGACAATGGAAACGCCCCAAAAATGACCCCATTTTGGAAAGAAAACAACCCAATGTATAATCTATGAGGCATAATGAGTCTTTTGAACATGTCTGTTTTTTGTTTTTGTTTTTTTTTTTTTTTACACAAAGTTGTCCATTTATACAATATTTCTAACACATAGCATGTACATACCAAAAATTACACCCCAAAAAAGATTCTTCTACTCCTGAGTACGGCGATACCACATGTGGGAGACTTTTACACAGCCTGGCCACATAGAGGCCCAACATGCAGGGAGCACCATCAGGTGTTCTAGGGGCATAAGTTTCAAATCTAATTTGACTACCTATTACACTTTTGTGAGGCACTCTAGGGGGATGGATGAGCCGTGGATGGGATGGCTGAGCATGGATGGATGAGTATTGCTGAGTATAAATGGATGAGTATTGCTTATTAGGGATGGCTGAGCATGGATGGCTGGATGAGGCTGGAATTGTCACATATCAGCGCTGTAATTGTCACATATCAGCGCTGTGGGCACTACAGATCCAGCCCACAGGGCTGCAGCACCTGATCTCTCCCCTCTCCGCTCACATTGTACCGATTGGTACAGAGAGGGGAGAGAAGAACAGGACGTGATGCCGGTTTGTTTACAAGTGATTGGTTAACTGGTTAATAAAACTGCAGACAGCCGTTCTGCAGTTTCTCCATACTATAGGGGACAAAGTTTATCTGTGCTTGGATCCCAGATTAGCAGCTGAACACTATAACCCAGATACCAGGTAAATAACAATGAATAAAACAAAATGCAGCGCTATAAATGCCTAATAGTGAACTGAATAAATCTATTAATGGGTTAATAAAAACAAATAATAAACGTGAAAATAAAGAAAAGGTCCTATAGAAAGAATCTGTGCTGATAAAGGAAGATTCAAGGACAGCGAATGTGACATCCAAAGATCACACTGGAGGCTTGCCAGAAGACCAGCAAACTCCACCCCCACTTAAGGAGGTCAATAAGCGGCCATTTTGGTTAAGGTTAACTGACCTGTTTACAGCCTGTGATGATTCACGCCTTTACGTCATTTTAAACGTGAGTGCACTACTTTTTTTTATAATAGATTCTTACAGTACTGTACTATATGGAGCTTTGTATTTTGCGTATAATCCATTCATTGAGCACAAGTGAGGACTTGCTGGCACAGCCTCCTGGAGTACTTGCCTATCTTTTATCCTTGTATTTGCTACCTGAGAGGATACCCGAGCCTTTGCTGGCAGATTGGGAGTCTGATTAAAGTGTAAGTAAACCCTCGTATCATTTTCAGCCAAGGAAGCTGCCATCTTTGCCTCGGTTTAATCTACAACTGCCATGATGCTGCACATGTAATCAGTTATGACACCAGCCATTGGATGGTTTGACATTTTGGTTGAGAGCACAACCAATGCCACGTGTCGGTAATGAAACTGTTTGTTTTTTGAAACTGGTAAATGGGATGGGTTTACTTACGCATTAAGCACTTATTGACCTTCCTGAGTAAAGGGGGGTCTCTGGTCTGGCAAGCCTCCAGTGTGATCTTACCTTTGGGTGTCACGTACGCTTTCCTTGGATCTTCCTTTTATCAGTACTAATTTTTTCTATGGAACCTTTTCTTTATTTTCACATGTTTTATCTGTTTTTGTTAACTCATTATTAATTCAATTCACTATATGTATTCATATTTTCTCCACACTGTAGCATGATGGACACCTTTTTGGCCAGTGAATTCTAAAGATTTCCTGTCAAAAACGTTTTAGTTGGAATTCCACTTTGAATAATTTTCATGAAGTATACAGCATCTAGTGAACTTTTTTTTTTTTTTTTTTTTTTTTTTTTTTCCACAATGGTGCGTAAGTGCAGATGTTTAGCTGAGACTGACATGTCTGTTTATGCACTTAGCAAATACCGAATGCCAGCCTTATTTCATGAGAATAGTAACTAATTTGCCAAAGTAGCCTAGTTTGATTGTTTCTGTGAAAACGATTGGCTGAATTGGGGAGATATTCACTTTCTGACTCCAATTGTGTGTTTGTTTGTTTTTTTTTGTCTGCTTCATGGAACTGGTTCTTTTCTCCTGTAGATGGACCATATGGGATATTTGCTGGCAGAGATGCTTCTAGAGGACTTGCAACATTCTGCCTCGATAAGGAGGCCCTTAGAGATGAATATGATGATCTGTCAGACCTCAATGCTGTGCAAATGGAAAGTGTTCGAGAATGGGAGATGCAGTTTAAAGGTATTTATTTGGATTTTAAGGCACTTGTTCGGCAGTAAATGTTAAAGGAAATGTGTAATGATTTAGAAGATTAACCACTTCAGCCCCGGAAGGATTTACCCCCTTCCTGACCAGAGCACTTTTTACAATTTGGCACTGCGTCGCTTTAACTGCTAATTGCGCGGTCATGCAATGCTGTACCCAAACGAAATTTGCGTCCTTTTCTTCCCACAAATAGAGCTTTCTTTTGATGGTATTTGATCACCTCTGCCGTTTTTTTATTTTTTGCGCTATACACGGAAAAAGACCAAAAATTTTGAAAAAAAATGATATTTTCTACTTTTTGTTCTAAAAAAAATCCAATAAACTCAATTTTAGTCATACATTTAGGCCAAAATGTATTTGGCCACATGTCTTTGGTAAAAAAAATGTCAATAAGTGTATATTTATTGGTTTGCGCAAAAGTTATAGCGCCTACAAACTAGGGTACATTTTCTGGAATTTACACAGCCTTTAATTTATGACTGCCTATGTCGTTTCTTGAGGTGCTAAAATGGCAGGGCAGTACAAAACCCCCACAAATGACCCCATTTTGGAAAGTAGGAAATTGCTGAGAGGCATGTTGAGCCCATTGAATATTCATTTTTTTTGTCCCAAGTGATTGAATAATGACAAAAAAAAAAAAAAATTACAAAAAGTTGTCACTAAATGATATATTGCTCACACAGGCCATGGGCATATGTGGAATTGCACCCCAAAATACATTCTGTTGCTTCTCCTGAGTATGGGGATACCACATGTGTGGGACTTTTTGGGAGCCTAGCCGTGTACGGGGCCCCGAAAACCAATCACTGCCTTCGGGATTTCTAAGGGCGTACATTTTTGATTTTACTCCTCACTACCTATCACAGTTTTGAAGGCCATAAAATGCCCAGATGGCATAAAACCCCCCCAAATGACCCCATTTTGGAAAGTAGACACCCCAAGCTATTTGCTGAGAGGCATGGTGAGTATTTTGCAGCTCTCATTTGTTTTTGAAAATAAAGAAAGACGAGAATTTTTTTTTTTTTTTTTTTTTTTCTTTTTTCAATTTTCAAAACTTTGTGACAAAAAGTGAGGTCTGCAAAATACTCACTATACCTCTCAGCAAATAGCTTGAGGTGTCTACTTTCCAAAATGGGGTCATTTGGGGGGTTTTTTTTGCCACCTGGGCATTCCATGGCCTCCGAAACTGTGATGGGCAGTGAAGAGTGAAATCAAAAATTTACGGCCTTAGAAAGCCTGAAGGCGGTGCTTGGTTTTCGGGGTCCCGTACGCGGCTAGGCTCCCAAAAAGTCCCACACATGTGGTATCCCCGTACTCAGGAGAAGCAACAGAATGTATTTTGGGGTGTAATTTCACATATTCCCATGGCATGTTTGAGCAATATATCATTTAGTGACAACTTTGCGCAAAAAAAATAAATTGTCTCTTTCCCGCAACTTGTGTCACAATATAAAATATTCCATGGACTCGACATGCCTCTCAGCAAATAGCTTGGGGTGTCTACTTTCCAAAATGGGGTCATTTGGGGGGGGGTTTGAACTGTCCTGGCATTTTATGCACAACATTTGGAAGCTTATGTCACACATCACCCACTCTTCTAACCACTTGAAGACAAAGCCCTTTCTGACACTTTTTGATTACATAAAAAAATATTTTTTTTTTGCAAAAAAATTACTTTGAACCCCCAAACATTATATATTTTTTTAAAGCAAATGCCCTACAGATTAAAATGGTGGGTGTTTCATTTTTTTTTTTTTCACAGTATTTGCGCAGCGATTTTTCAAACGCATTTTTTGGGGAAAAAACACACTTTTTGAAATTTTAATGCACTAAAACACACTATATTGCCCAAATGTTTGATGAAATAAAAAAGATGATCTTAGGCCGAGTACATGGATACCAAACATGACATGCTTTAAAATTGCGCACAAACGTGCAGTGGCGACAAACTAAATACATTTTTAAAAGCCTTTACAGGTTACCACTTTAGATTTACAAAGGAGGTCTACTGCTAAAATTACTGCCCTCGATCTGACGTTCGCGGTGATACCTCACATGCATGGTGCAATTGCTGTTTACATTTGACGCCAGATCGACGCTTGCGTTCGCCTTAGCGCGAGAGCAGGGGGGACAGGGGTGCTTTTTTTTTTTTTTTTTATTATTATTATTTTTTTTTATCTTATTTTTAAACTGTTCCTTTCATTTTTTTTTTTTTTTTAATCATTTTTATTGTTATCTCAGGGAATGTAAATATCCCCTATCATAGCAATAGGTAGTGACAGGTACTCTTTTTTTGAAAAAATTGGGGTCTATTAGACCCTAGATTTCTCCTCAAGCATCTGACCACACCAAGATCGGTGTGATAAAATGCTTTCCCAATTTCCCAATGGCGCTGTTTACATCCGGCGAAATCTAAGTCATAAAATGCTCGTAGCTTCCGGTTTCTTAGGCCATAGAGATGTTTGGAGCCACTCTGGTCTCTGATCAGCTCTTTGGTCAGCTGGCTGAATCACCGGCTGCATTTTCAGGTTCCCTGTTGAGACAGGAGAGCCAGAGAAAAACACGGAAGACGTTGGGGGGGGGGGGGGGGGCATTCCCTCCCACGGCTTGTAAAAGCAGTCTAGAGGCTAATTAGCCGCTAGGATTGTTTGTACATGAAAGCCGACCGCTGGCTGAAAAGAATGATACCAAGATGATACCTAAACCTGCAGGCATCATTCTGGTATAACCACTCAAAGTCGTGAATGGCGTACCTGAAGACAAAAAAATGGTTAACAATAAAGCACAGTAAACGGTAAAGTATAAAAAATTGCATACCTGAAAAGCAAACATGATAAAACATAATAACAATAAAACATTGCAGAATAGAATACAGTAAAAAAGAGCAGAACAATAGAGAGAATAGAGAGAGAGAGAACAATAAAACGACAACTATTTTTTTTTTTATATATTTTTTTTTTTTTACACTTTTTTTTGTAACTGTAACTTCTATAACTGTAACTGGTTCCAGGTTCGGGTCTCTCAAAATGCGATGGCATCTTGGGAGACCCTGTGAAAGTGCGCCTAGTCTGTGCAATGCTGTACCCTACGCTAATACTCAACTAGTGAATGGTAGCGTTCAAAACATTCACCAATGCAAAGACCAGGATTGTCAGGACAGGAGGGACAATAATAGCGGGTGTCACACCTATATCCGCGCTTGCTGCAGACACAACATCTTTTTTGGGGGGTTCGTTGGGTAGGGGTAGTCGGGAGGACATAAAGAAAATGCCTCTCATGCAGCCGACTGCATTTGGTTGGGGATGTGAATGGGGGAAGTACGGGCGCTGAAGAAGTGGTGGGTTCCCAATTAGGATTGGCGAATGCAGCAGGAAGGGCACTATGGGCACGACGGGCCTGTGTTTGTCTTTTTGGTGGCAGCGGGACACTACTTGTGCTTGCCACCTCACCAGCTTGAACTGCACTTATGGGACTCGCCACGTCACCAAGTGTTACTGCAGTGCTGGTTTGACTACGACCGGGGTGTACTAGGCCGCTGGTGCTTGCCAGTTCACCAAAACGCTACCAAAAAAAATGTTAGCGATCGCAGGGATCAGGCCTGACTCTGCGAACGCTGCAGTTATGCGTTTAGTGTTTTGTAAGTGACAGTGATCGATCGATACTGCACTTGGGTGGGCTGGGCTGGGCTGGGCGGAGGGGCAAAACGCAGGTGCTAGCAGGTATCTGGGCTGATCCCGCTAACACTGCGTTTTTGGGAACCCTAAAGTGCTGGGGAAGCTAGTATAGATCTGATCGGATCAGATATTGATCCGATCAGATACTATACCACTAAGGGAGGTGTACGGTGCGTGCGTGGGTATTAGCGGTACTGGCGCTAACCTGATGCTGCCTGGGGCTGGTGCTTGCCAGTTCACCAAAACGCTACCAAGAAAACTGTTAGCGACCGCAGGGATCAGGCCTGACTCTGCGAACGCTGCAGTTATGCATTTAGTGTTTTGTAAGTGACAGTGATCGATCGATACTGCACTTGGGTGGGCTGGGCGGAGGGGCAAAACGCAGGTGCTAGCAGGTATCTGGGCTGATCCCGCTAACACTGCCTTTTTGGGAACCCTAAACTGCTGGGGACGCCAGTATAGATCTGATCGGATCAGATATTGATCCGTACAGATACTATACCACTAAGGGAGGCGTATGCTGCGTGCGTGGGTGTTAGGGGTACTGGCGCTAATCTGACGCTGCCTGGGGCGACGCATATCACCGCCGGGCGATCAGGGGGCTAAACCTTTATTCGGTAATAAACGGCGGGTGCCCTGACACTATAAAAAATAAACAAACTAACCAGCGTCACCCGTAACGGTTATACGGTGATCAGTGGTGAAAGGGTTAACTAGGGGGCAATCAAGGGGTTAAAACATTTATTAGATAGTATATGGGGGTCCCTGTCGCTATAAAACGCTGACGGCGAACCTAAATATTTACGTCCCTAACTAGCGTCACCAGCGACACTAATACAGCGATCAGAAAAATGATCGCTTAGCGACACTGGTGACGGGGTGATCAAGGGGTTAAAACTTTATTAGGGGGGGTTAGGGGGGTACCCTAGACCTACAGGGGGGTAATACTCACTGCCCTAACACACTAACTGTCACAAACTGACACTATGCAGTAATCAGAAAAAAAAAAAAACCTGCTTGGTGTCAGTTTGTGACGTGGGGAGGGGGGGGGGGGGGGGGGTGATTGGGGGGGCAATCGGGGGGTGGGGATCGGGGTGTTTTGTGTGCCTGGCATGTTCTACTGTATGTGTGTGTGTTGTGCACTCACATTACAGTCTTCTCTCCTCGGCCCGGAACGGAAAATGCCGAGGAGAGATGACATCATTTCCTCTGCCTCTGTGTACAATACAGAGGCAGGGAAATGATCCCATTGGCTGGGAGCGATCGCGAGGGGGGGGCACGAATAGATGGCCTCCCCCTCACCACCGATCGCCGGGGGAGATTTGCCGACCGCCGCAGGCACCGCGGGCAGGCAGCGACGTACAGGTAAGCCCTTTTGCCTGCCCGTGCCGCTCTGCCGACGTACATCGGCGTGCGGCGGTCGGCAACTGGTTAAACTTTTTTGCCTAAAAAAAAAAAAAACTTTTAACCTTTTTTATATAGATATTTTCTACTTTTCATTTGGCCAGCAGGTAGTTTTTGGATTTTTACGTTTTCCACAAATTCCTGTTTGGAGAAAAACAGGTTGTTTTATGAAGGTCAATACCTCAAACCAAAATTCACACAGTTTGTCACATCGAGGAAGCTTGAAGTCAAACTGCTTCTGTGCGCCTTTCAGAAAACCCTTAGGGCCCAAGTGTAATACGCTTCTAAAATGTTTGTATAAGATTGCAAAAAAAAGACAAAGTTGAATACAGCTATAAAGAAGTATATTTCCATGCGGCCAGATACTGGCAGCTTTTAGCTACCAAAAACACTGATCTTCTGGTTATTGGTCTTGGTCCAGGTTCTGTTAAGTAATTACCTGGTTTTTAGGCTGGGTTCACACTGCTGCGGTGGCAGACATGGTATGTGATTCGCAGCGCACTGCTGTTCACATCAGATGCGATGTCTGTGCTGTGCGATATCAGCCATACAGATAGTATGGCTGATATCGCACCGCATTCGGTCCAAACTTGCACAGGACCCTTTTTTTTTTTTTTTTCGGACCAGAATCGGATCGCATGGGTGTTCACACCTATGCGATCCGATACATGTCCGAATTGTCAGTTCGCAGTGCGATATGCGAGCTGAACTGGGGGTGCCGTTAACATTGTATGACACTCCCCAGCAGTTCGCATATGGCAGTGTGAACTGCCGTGCGAGTTGGTGCGATGCGGGAAATTCGCTGCGTTCCCGCACCGCAGCAGTGTGAACCTAGCCTTAAACTTTTATAGCTTCACAACATCTTTATTACTATTTTGATGCAGGAATTTTTTTTTTTTTATTTAGCGCCAACAGTTTGATACAATTTAAGACAAGAGGGTTGGGAGTGCTCTGCTTGTAAGAGCTTACAGCATAAAAGGGAATAGCGAGTGGTACATAAGGTAATAAATGTGTGGGGGTGGGTTGATCGAGAAAGTAGGTTTAGAGGCAGGATGGGGTTCCCTGTAGAGATTAGTTTTAAGGGAACGCTTAAAGAAGATAGCTGAGTAGGAGGAGATAGTTGAACAAATTGGCAGGGAGAAGTCTTGGAGGTGACCTATTTAGCTGCTTGCCGACCAGCCACCGTCATTTTACTGCGACAGGTCGGCACGATCCCGCAAACCGTCATAGCTATAGTCTGCTCGCAGGATCGGGATAGCAGGCGCGCGCACGCTGCACAGCGTGGATGCCGATGCTTGTGGCCGACGGTCACGATGACCGCCAGCCACAAGCGATCGTGAGCACGAGAGGCAAAACGGGGAAGTATGTGTGTTTAATCACACAAATCCCTGTTCTGAGAGGAGTGACAGATCGTGTGTTCCTATTAGCTAGGAACCACGATGGCGTGGCGAATCGGCTGCAGAGACCACTTTTTATCTTGAAGCGGACCACCCGCTGAAGAAGAGGATAACCGGGGTTATGGCAGAACTAAATCCCCCTACTGATTTACGTGTCAGACGCCGCTTCACCGGTCCGAGGATTTGAAATCCTCCTGGATTTCTTTCCTCTCTCCCAGCACTGGCAGGACGGACTAGACTGAGTCTGATTGGCCAGCATTGTCCATGTGACAGTGCTGACCAATTAGAATGCCTCCTATCCGTACACGTTTTTAGAGGTACGGATAGAAGAAAAAGCCGCAGGGATTTCAAATCCCCGGACTGATGAAGCGGCGCCCTGGTGTCTGACAGTAGGGGGATGGGGTTCCAGTGTAAGTTGACCTTACAGATTTTCTGTAAAGGTGAACTTACACTTTAAACATACCAATGTACATCCTCCTTAATGAAGTGTGTGCTAGATTACCACTTGCCAACAACAATTTGTGTATATATAAGTTACAGTTTGCAAGTGGAAGCTATCAGCCATATCCCAGCAACTAGCTTTCTCTTTGAAAGCGTTCCAAGGGGCTCATGAGCCACTGGAACTTTTTCAGAAGCGGTGTGTGGAGATAAAAGTGATCAAAAAATAACAAAATAAGAAAAAAATAAAATAATTTAAAGTGCCCCCATCCCTCCGTTCTCGCCCGCAGAAGTGAATGCATACATAGATGACACATGCATTTGTAAATGGTGTTCGCACCACACATGTGAGGTCTTGATGCAAACGTTGGAGCAAGAGCAATAATTCTAGCGCTAGATCTCCTCTGTAATGCTAAACAGGTGACCTATAAGAAAAAAAAAAATGTAAACCGTCGCCTATGGAGATTTTTAGGTACTGTCGATTTGTCGCCATTCAACGAGTGAGCGCAATTTTAAAACTTCATATTTTACAAAATAATCAGAGTATATATTGTGGTGGTGTTGTGTGAGTGTTTGTTTTTTTTTCTTAATTAAAATGTATTTTTTCCCCAAAAATTGTGTTTGAAAAACCGCTGCGCAAATACTGTGTTACACAAAAAATTGCACACGGGCGCCTCTGTTAAGTGGAATTTGCTTGCTTAGTGGAGATCAGGAGGATGACTGGTCCGTGTCCGTTCCGCTATGCAGAGCGGACACGGACACAGTCCCACTCTCATCTGTGGGGCAATCGAATGGATGGGGAATAGAACCACCATCTGTCTGTTTTTTTGGTGGACAGGATCGGATGGCAGCAGGTGTCATCCCCACACCATAGAGACTGTAGGGTACAAGCAGGTCTTCCTGAAAAACTGATAGGCGGACCCGATCGGACAGCCAGTGTGAAAGGGGCCTAGGTCAGCTTTCAACCAAATTTTCAAACCCTAAAATAGTATAATAGCTGGTGGATGCAGCATCTGTCTCTAGGCCAATAATTAAGTGATCAAACACACTGTGACGACAGTGGACTTTAGCCTGCTGTTGGCTGAAAACTGGTCACAGGAATGCTTTGGCTATACTTCTCCTTTTTAGGGTGCCATATTTAGCTGCAAAAGGATAGTAGAGTTGAGTTCCAGTATAAAAGATGTACCCGTCTTTAAGCAGCAGATTGCAGGCCACTTAGATGTGCTGACTGCAGCCCAATAGAGGTTGGTCTAAGGCCAAGTCTTAAACGGTTGTCGGAACTTACCCTACACTAGAAATTTTTTGTAAACTGGTTTCTATTAATTGCTAGATATCCCACGTAATAATACTGTTTGTTTTTTTTGTGTTTTTTTTAATTTTGCTATCTGTAATTTTATTTTTTTCCCCTCCTTTAACAGAGAAGTATGATTACGTTGGCCGATTATTGAAACCTGGAGAAGAGCCATCTGAATACACAGATGAGGAAGATGTTCGGGATCATTCAAAACAAGATTGAACTGTGTCAATAACCAAAGTCAGGGGCCTTTCAGAAACTGCAGCCTGTTCCTTCCCACCAACACCCATGGACATCTTGGGTGGAATGTGTTCTCAACACTATTGCCAGATTTTGTACAAAGAAATAAGAATGATGACCTTGAGGGTCTGTGAAAGATTTTAATACTAGCAGTCTAATCTAAACTGCCAGCCATTTTTCTCCCCGACACAGTTGCTGTATCTGTATAAGGAATCCTGGTCCGGGAGTAAAACTTTGTGGGAAACTTGTGTATAGCTATACCTATCTTGTATATGAAAACTGTCAGCAGTAGCTCCGTGATCTCCTGATAACCTGCACATATTGCCAAGCGGTTTTCTACCATGGTACTGGCAGGTGGTGATAAGAGCGCTTGAGGAGAGCTTACGCATTGTGGTATCTCGGGTCTTTATCACTTCTTGACTCAGTCTGCACTACTTAAACCAATGTTTTCAAGTGAAGCCCTCAAATTAGTATGTACATTTTTGCTAGCAATTCCAGGTATTGGCACTTAGATTTGTTGAAGGAGGAAAAAAAAGTAAATGTTCACCACCAATCCTCAGGTATCCCCAACATGTCCTATTCTCCACACTAGATACAGCTGTAATGATTACTTACCTGAGACACTGAATACATTTGGGGGTGTCCTTTCTTTTTTCACTATTTAATTATAAACCTGGAACAAATATGAAGGTCGGGAATTTTGTTTTCTGGCTGCATGCATGTTCCAGGCTTTTGACTTGGTAACTGAGTAATAAGAGATGTCAGTGATGGCATAGAAGTGTAAAAGCAGGCTGGCAATGTTAACCTACCATTTTTCTATTGGGGCAGCTTCTCTTTAAGGAGGTTAGTCCATCCATATCGTACTTTTTTTGTTTTGTTTTTTAGTTATAGGAAGCATTTTTCTGGTTTCTGTCACCTTAATTTATATTCCCTGTGTACTTTTTAGTGGTGAAATCTCCAGCGTCTGTCTCTCTAAACACTGCTGTAGTGTTTTGCTTCCTCTAATTCATGAAGAGTGGTCCCACATCTGACATTTTGTAATGGAGATTTAAAGAGCAACAGAGAGCAGGCCCTTCTTATAATGGCTGTAACGGGTGTGAGGAACTGGCAACACCCAGCTGCAAATTTTTTGCTCCAAGAGACAAAACACAAGGTGGAGTGCTAACTACCCTGCACTAAAAGATCATTTTAGGTGGCCAGATCTTTAAAGAAATATCAACCTGATTTGTTTGGTGTATTTATGGAAAAGATTTTCCCTCCACTGTCAGAATGGCTTTGTGCCAACTTTGTCTAGTGATTTAAAGAGGTTTTTTTTTTTTTTCAAATACAATTGTATTGAAGGCAACATTTCCAGAAAATGGTAGGATAGTGTTAGTCTGGACTCATGAAATCAATATGAACCACTTTGCTGCTGTTGAGGCCTTTTAACACATTGATAAAGCATACCACAGTCTTCTACAGCAGCACAGTTGTTCCCTATGTGCCTTACTTCTTGTAAAGACTTGAATTGCTTTAAGGGAAATCAAACCCAATCTGTATTAGTTCAAGGTCACAGCTTTGATACTGAAGTTGGTGTTCTGTGTTGACTGGAAAACCTTGATAATGTTCTCTGTAAATAGAATGGGGAAAAAAAAAAGAATCTTCAGTATTACTGCCATATATATGTTCATATACATTAAGGTAGCATTATAATGGCCAAAAGTCCCCCTTCGTGTCCATGGCACTGCTTTATTTTGCTCAGAAAAGTTCAGTCTTCATGTTTATGTGGAGTAGAGTGTATGCCTGGGAGTGTGTATGGATGTGAGAAATGTGAGATGCGTTCAGGAAACTGTAAATAAGGGTACCGTTTTATTAAAGCATGTACATTAAACCAAATCTGTGTCTCTTTCTATGAGCTTTGAGGAAGGAAACTGGTAGCAGTATCATACCTTTATGTATTTCGTGGAATGACACTTGTGCATAATAGATGGACTATCTAGAATTTGAATAAACTGCTTTGATATGACTTTCAGCTATTTTTGCTGCACTGATTTATGCATGCACTTTAGATTTACATTTTAGATGGACTGTTTTACATTAAAATGCATTGGTTTCACTAGATTTGACATGGATAGGTTTGCATATTTTATCTATAAAAAAAAAAAAAACTGTCACATAACATTTAAAGCCTAACCACATGCCTGGGAAAACTTTTTTTTTTTTTTTTTGCCTCTAGCTTTAAACACTTCCCAACTGGCTCGTGTACATTTATGGTGGCAGGTTGGCTCCCCTGCGCGGATCGCCGTACCTGTACGTCGACTCCTTTTAGGAGCCATAGCAGGCGTGCACGCCGGCCATCCGCAATCGCGGGCACAAGAGCCAGAACAGGGATTTGTGTGTAAACGCACAAATCCCCGTTCTGACTGTAGAGGAGAGACAGATTGTCTGTTCCTTCTAATTAATCAATATACGCTTATTGCGATATAAATATATATTTTTTTTTTTTTTACCAAAAATTATGTATAAGAATACATATCAGCCTAAACTGATGAGAAAAATTTATTTTTAAAAAAAAATTTTGGGGATATTTATTATAGCAAAAAGGGAAAAATATTGTTTATTTTTCAACATTGTAGCTTTTTTTTTTTTTTTTTTTTTTTTGTTTATAGCACAAAAAATAAAAACCGCAAAGGTGATCAAATACCACCAAAAGAAAGCTCTATTTATGGGGAAAAAAATGAAATCAATTTTAGTTTTCCTGTTACTAGTTTATTAGCTGGTGAGCCAGCCAGTAAATCTGTTGTACTTTAACTCCCTTTCAACCGACCAAGCTGTCCGGCAAAGGTGGTAGCTTGAAGTTGAACTAAAACCCACCAATATAACGCTTTCCCAAAACATTTACATTCAAAACATGCCATGATTGATAAGGGTCAATTCACACCAGATGTGCTGGCATGCGTTGATCATTGCATGCCGGCACGTATGCATGTTTAAAGCAAGATGCAAATGGTGTAGTTCACACCAGTACTCAAATTTTTCAGCATCACAGTGCAACGTGTCCAAAATACATGCAAATGCACTGCAATGCTGGTAATGTAAAATGTGACACATCCGCACAGAAGTTTGCCAATTCTACTAGGGTTGCACCGATACGATACTAGTATCAGTACTGATACCGAGCATTTGCCTGAGTACTTGTACTCGGGCAAATGCTCTGATGCTTGATCTGATACTTGCGCAGTCGGGGGTGATCGGTGCGGCAGTGGGGGGAGTTACAAGCACCGATTCCCCCTGTATAGATTTCAAAAAAGCAACCGACAGCCGCTTCTCCTCTCCCTTCTGTGGCTTTCAGCTGCTTTATTGAAATCTATACAGGTCGATATGTGCTTGTAACTTCCTCCCCACGATCACCCCTGACTGTCCCTGTATCCTTCTCCTGTCCCCTTCTGTGTGCTCCTCCACCCCCTTTTGTCCTCCATCTGTCAGAATGGAGAGCGGAGGAAGGAGCTGGTAAATCTGCCGTTTACTGGCTCCTTCCTTTTCCGAATGAACAGAGTCGGTGATTGACTGTCCATTCATAACTGAGCATAGTAAACTGTTTATGATTAGGGCTACAACTAACGATTATCTTCATAATTGATTAGCTGGCTGATTTTATTGTTTCAATTAATTGGTTAATAACCTTTAAAAAAAAGTGTTTATAATTTAGTTAATATGTAAAGTTTAAAAAAATGCAATTTATTCTTAAATATTTGTATGCAGTGGTAAATATAAATAACCAACTATATGGTTAGGGCGCAAAATCTCTAAGCCACTCTGAGAATAACAGACTGAAGCGATAGTTATATTGTATGTACTATTAGGAGGTTGAATCTGGTAAATATCATCAGATGCAGAGATCATTTTATTTTTTTTATATAAAGAAACAAAAAGTTAAAGACTGTTTGTTTTGCAGATTTTCAAACAGAACTGTAATAGATTACCGTATATACTCAAGTATAAGTCGAATTTTTCAGCACTTTTTTTGTGCTGAAAGTGCCCCCTTTCGACTTATACTTGAGTCAAGCACTTTTCTGCAGCAAAAAATTTCATTTTCCGAACCGACTTTGGGGCCCCGTATCTCAGGGCCACTTGGTGCTAGGAACCCCAAATTTGGTGTGCAAACCCAGTGGAACTGGTCCCATAATATATCTAAAGCTGGGGTTCCTAGCACCAAGTGGCCCTGAGATACGGGGCCCCAAAACTGGTTCAGAAAATGTCATTCTCTGCTGCAGAAAAGTGCTTGACATTTTCTGAACTGAATTTTGGGGCCCTGTATCTCGGGGCCACTTGGTGCTAGAAACCCCAGCTTTAGAAATTTTATGGTGCTAGTTCCACTGGGTTTGTACACCAAATTTGGGGTTCTTAGCACTAAGTGGCCCCGAGATATTGGGCCCCAAATTCGGTCAACTGTGTCCATCTGCAGCAATGTCATTTCGGGACCCTTTGGGTTCAGAGACCCCAAATTTTGGCTGCAGCTAGGGGGCATCTAGGAACCCTTAACTACCGAGTTTGAAGTTCAGGGGACCTATGGCTGCAAATGGGCACAGTGAGGCATGCAAATGGGCACAGTGATGCTGCAAATGGGCATTGTTGACCCTCTTTTCCACTTACAGTAGCTGTGCATTTCTCACCCTCGTCTTATACTCGGGTCAATAAGTTTTTGCCATTTTTTTTTTGTGGTAAATTAGGGCCTCGACTTATACTCGGAACGACTTATACTCGAGTATATACGGTATATGCTGGCCATACAAAAACAATTTCTTCCTTCAAAAAAAAAAAAGGTAATTTTAAGAACTTTCGCTCGATTTTCTAATCGTCAGTGGGGTCAAATTGATATTCGTTTTCAACCACAGTGACGGGAAAATTTAGAAATAGGAAACTTCTTGGTCAAGGGAATTTTCAGACAGTGTATGTGGTTTTAGTTGAGAAATGACATTCATTTTAAAACATTAAATCATAAATCCTTTTAAAAGCAAGTGAAAATTTCAAACATTCTTTCATTCAGCAAATGTACAAAGATTTTTCATATGAATATTCTTGTCTGAAAAAATATGGCTCGGCACACACCTATGCAGTTTGCTTTTGATCCGTTTCTGCAGTGCTTTTTGCTGTGCGTTTTTGATTTTTGCGCATGTGATTTTGCTGCGATTTGTGGTTTTTTTTCGTGTTTTTTTTTTTTTTTGCCCAATTTGTTGTTGGGCAGATTAAGAAACGCACATTGCTGCAAAAAAGCATAACATGCTTTTCTGCAGCTTCTCCATTGAAGTACAGTATATTGAACCAAAAAAGCAGTTTTGCATTGAAAAAAAAAGTCCTTGACCCTTTTCAAATATGCAGCAGCTAAAAAAAGCCTCAATGTGAACGTGTCCCATAGGAAACCATGTTAAATGAACTGTAGTGTGTTTCTGCAAAAAGCACCAAAAAACACATAGGTGTGAACCAGGCCTAAGACATTTAAAGACATTTAGTAACATAATGGGGTTAAAAAAAAAAAAAATTAGTCCTTTATAGTACAAAAAGAGCAAATAATAATCAATTTTTTTTTTTACTGTGGAACAGTGAAAGTAATATTTACAGTAGCGATTATTTTCTCTTTTTGAACTATAAAGGGCTGATTTTAGTTTGTTTTTTTTTTTTTAACCACATTATGTTACTGGCCGATTAATCGTCAACTAATCGATTATGAAAATTGTAATCGATTAGTTGTTTCTGGCCCTATTTATGATGCTTCCGTTTATGAAAGGAGAGGAGCCTCTGTCTCCTCTCCATTCATCTCCAGTGCAGCTGAGGCTGCAGAGAAAGGAACTGGGGAATCTGTGACATCCCTGTCTCAAAAGAAAGATGTCAGGGGTCTGTTAGGACCCCTAATATCTCACAAAGCCCCCAACAGGGCTGATAAAAAAGAAAGTATTGTAATAAATATTTAAAAGGTTAAATTGAAATAACATAAAAAGTACACACTGACACCACCCACTCCTCCCTTATGACTTTTTTTTTTTGCATTCTGTGTGGTCATTTGCTTTGTGTAGTATAGGCCATTTGATTGCCAGTATACCAAACATGAGTGCAACCATCCTGCATAAGTGAGACGATGGTTAAATATTCACCTAGCATGGGTTGAACCCCTATGCAAGTATGGACATATAAGATTCTCAAGACTGAATGCTTCACCAGCCACAAAAACAAAGGCGTACTTGGCTGACTGGTTCCAGGGCATTCAGGTGGAATATCTAGTTGCTTATTACACAACCTCTTGGCAAGTATGGAATTCTTGCAAATTGCAAAATCACTATTGCCTTCAAAAGACCTAACCTCAAAAACAGTGAAGCTGTTTTTTCCACCGGTCTAGGCTGCTGAGACAGGCCAGGGGGGTGTTCTTTTCCTAACACAGCTGCTCAGTGGCTTCCACAGTCAAATCACTGTTATCAGCCTTATATTCAGCATGCTGAGTTTTTCTGCCATCTCTCTGCTGTTGCCACAGTTTTGTCACAGCAAAACTACTTCACTACAGGTGCTGGTCTGGAGGGGTGAGTCTATTTCTTATCGTACATCATGGGACACAGCCATAGTAGTTTCTATGTGGGTTATAGGCCACCTTCTGGTGATGGACACTGGCACGCCTTAAGACAAAAAGTGCACTCCCTATATAACCCCTCCCACTACTGGGAGTACTTCAGTTTTTTTTTGCCAGTGTCTAAGGTGTTGGTCACGAGTAAAGATGTGCTGTACTGAGCTCCACTGGAGCAATCCTTTCTGGGGCTAGCCATGCAGCCGGATCCATTCAAAGTGTTCCTTTTTAGGCCGAATTGAATGGTACCCGGGCCTCGTGTCCAAAGAAACAAGGTCTTGCCTGTAACGCTTCTCTTTTAGAGAATTGGACACCGGGATCCTGTATTTTTGGTAGTAAGGCCATAAAGTTTTTACTGGCGGTGGTGCTATTACAGGTCCAGAATTGTGGGTGTCCCTGTCCTTTAAATTTTGTGAATGTTGTCATGCCTATGTGTCACCACTGGGGGCTGTATATAGCACTTGCTGTCTCATGCTTCTCTGAGAGCCCACGATGTGTCCAGGAACAGCAGTTTCCCTTCCTCCAGCCAGCAGCGGACCTTCGGTAAGTCTGTTTTTTCTCCCCTTCTTCACGGGGAAGAAGCATCGGGAAAAAAAGAAGCGAGAACGGCGCACCGCCTTATTCTGCGGCATCCAGGCCCCCTCTTCGCCATTTTCTTCCCCTCACTGCTGATTCCATACGATCGGAAGCCCGCGCTTGCACGGGAAAGGCTCTTATTCCAAAGGAAAGGAGGGGCCATAGGGGGCGGGGCTTAGAGCAGCGTCCTCCGTCGCCCACCGCGGGAAAGAGTGTTTAAGAGGCACCATTGTCTCTGCTGCAAGCTGCGGAGGGACACAAGAGCAAAGGTGGCATAAAAGAGGTTTAGTGACACAGGCATTCCTTTTGACACATTTACTACTGCATCAGGCTGAGCATTAATAGCAGCGATAGGGCTGGACTATTGCTCAAGCAGTGGATGCATTCCTTCTGGTAGTACCTCTGCTTTGTGCATCAGGCTATGGTCGGAAGGGGGGTAAAAACACCTAAAAAAAAGAGCTCTAGAAAATCTTCTACAGTCACGCGGAAGCCTAGAACCATTTAAAAAAAAAAAGATGGCATCCTCCCCTGAGAGTAATATGGCTGTTCAGAGTGAGCCATCAGGAGTGACGAGTGTTGCAGCTGCGCTTAACACTGCAGCCCCTGTATATATTACTATGGAGGTTTATTCTTCAACCATTTTAGGCTTGGAGCAAAAAATTGACGCTTTAATTGCATCCCAGAGTGGGACTAAGCGTAACGGGTCCCCTTCCATTGCTCAGGACCCTCATGCTGAAGAACAAGAGATGACGAGTTTCTGTCAGGGGACCAGGAAGAGGCTGGTGACTCCTCTTCCAAAGAACGTAATACGGAAGGATCAGGTTTGCAGGAAAGATTGTTGATACAGTCTCTCACTGAATTGGTCTGCTCCACATTTTTTCTGCCAGTAGCGGAGTCAGCCGATGAGCCCACTCCTGGTTTGAGTTCACTAAAGCCTCCCCAAACTGTTCATGCTTTTCCTATCCATTCATGGCTAAAAAAGCTTATGTATTCTGAGTGGGAGCACCCAGATAAACAGTTTTTCGCTCGCAGGTTCAGTGGTTCAGCCTGCACTGGCAGCGATCGGGTTATCTCAGTCCTTAAAGGACTAGTTTATAGGGGTATTCCTGATCAGCAGACCCAAAATTTGGCCAGGATATCAGAGGCGTTGTGTTTTACAGTAGACGCTATGAAAGATTCTATTCTCCAGGCCTCACGGCTTATGCTAGGGCTGATACAGGTGCGTAGAATCTTATAGTTGAAAAATTGGTCAGCCGAAGCAAAAAGCTCTTTTCCAGTTTCCCATTTCATGGTGAATGGATAGGAAAAGCATGAACAGTTTGGTGAGGCTTTAGTGAACTCAAACCAGAAGTGGGCTCATCGGCTGACTCCGCTACTGGCAGCAAAAATGTGGAGCAGACCAATTCAATGAGAGACTGCATCAACAATCTTTCCTGCGAACCTGATCCTTCTGTATTACGTTCTTTGGAAGAGGAGTCACCAGCCTCTTCCTGGTCCCCTGAAAAAAAATCGTCATCTCTTGTTCCTCAGCATGAGGTCCCTGAGCAATGGAAGGGGACCTGTTACGCTTAGTCCCACTCTGGGATGCAATTAAAGCGCCAATTTTTTGCTCCAAGTCTAAAATGTTTGAAGAATAAACCTCCTTAGTAATATATACAGGGACTGCAGTGTTAAGCGCAGCTGCAACACTCGTCACTCCTGATGGCTCACTCTAAACAGCCATGTTACTCTCAGGGGAGGATGCCATCTTTTTTGAGATGGTTCTAGGCTTCCGTGTGACTGTAGAAGACTTTCTAGAGCCCTTTTTTGAGGTGTTTTTACCCCCCTTCTGACCATAGCCCGATGCACAAAGCAGAGGTACTACCATAAGGAATGCATCCACTGCTTGAGCAATAGTCCAGCCCTGTTGCTGCTATTAATGCTCAGCTGATGCAGTAGTAAATGAGTCAAAAGGAATGCCTGTGTCACTAAACCTCTTTTATGCCACCTTTGCTCTTGTGTCCCTTTGCAGCAGAGACAATGGTGCCTTTTAAACACTCTTTCCATCGCTGGGCGTTGAAGGATGCCGCACTAAGCTCCGCCTCTGCCCCTTATGACCCCTCCTTTCCTTTTGAAAAAGAGCCTTTCCCGTGCAAGCGCGGGCCTCCGATCGTAGGGTCCTTCTGCCTGCAGTCCATCTTTGATTCTCGGTAGCAGATCTGCAGGCTGTGTAGAGCCGCTACCAAGCAGCCTCCTTCCTCCAGAGTCTGAGTCGAATGGCGAGACGTCCCTCCTATTAGGAGACCTCTGAGGTAGATGTGTCCTCTCTTTAGGATAGTGAAGAGAAGCTACCGGCAGCCACTTTGGCGTGTGAGGAGCTGGTCTCGCATCTTATCACAGTGGTTCGGGAAACTTTTAAGATAGAGGATTCCCCATCCACTTTGACAGATTCCCAGGTTCCCTACGGGATTCGCAGGAGAAAAAAATATATATATATATTTTCCATTATTGACAGTTTTATCTACAAGACATGGCCACTTCCAGCTAAGTTATTCACCCTGCCAAAACGCTTCTCCGTGTGCTATCCCTTCAAGGAGGCATTTGTCAAAAAGTGATCTACTCCTCCAGTAGTGGACCCCCCCCATTTCAAGACTGAATAAGGCCACCATCATTCAATCTTAGAAATCCCCCTCTTCCGGGACCCATCAGACAGGAAAGTGGGAAGCACAACATGTTTCTCTTAATCCATTCAGTCCTTGCCTCTTCCCTGGTTTCTCAGACACTGACTAAATAGGCAAAGCTGTTTCACAAAGGTTTGGTTTTAGAACAGTTCTCCCCTGCCTATATGGAATTCGTAGATCAATTACAGTTTGCAGTATTGGTGTAATGAGGCCCTGGTTCCAGCTATCTGGTCCGCTGTTATTTTGTGGTGTGTCTGGCTTAAGTGCTAGTCTGCAGATCCAATGTTCAAATAGGTCCTAAATGAAATGCACTTTGTGGGCAGTTGTCTTTTTGGTACTTCTCTAGAATGACATTATCAAAAACAGTATGGGTGGCAAGAGTACCCTTCTATCTCAGGCGCATAAGAATAAGGACATGTTTTGGAAGCCTGGTCTTTCTTTCACTGCTCACAAACAATTTTTTTGTGGCCAAAGATCCTTTTCAAGGTCAAGTCCTCTAAGCCCACCGTCTACCCTGGCCACAAGCACACCTGAAAGCCCAAGGCTTCCAAATACATGGAGAAGCCCACTTGTGTATGAAGGTACACCTCCACTTTGCCATCTCAAGGTGGGGCGACATCTTCTGTTTTTTTGCGGATTGCTGGACGTCTCTCATCTCAGAAAAATGGGTTCTGGAGGTGAGCTCCTCAAAGTTACTAAAGAGAGTTTCAGTCCTTCCTCCAGACCATATCTTTCCATCCAGCTTGCGTCTTTGACCACAGCGTCTAGTTGTGGCATAAACTCAGGATGAGAATGTATTTAAAGTAGAAGTTCAGCCTAAGACTAACCTTGTAAAGCAAAAATTGCTACCTTTTCTGAAGCCAGTCCCAGTCATTCTTTCAGTTTGAGAGCTGAAAGAATATCAAACAAGTAAGTCTCTTGTTTACTGTAGCTATAGAGACAATAGCCTATTCAAACTGTAATACAACAATGGTACCCTTCTATCTCAGGCGCGTAAGAATAAGGACATGTATCGGAAGCCTGGTCTTTCTTTCACTGCTCACAAACAATTTTTTTGTGGCCAAAGATCCTTTTCAAGGTCAAGTCCTCTAAGCCCACCGTCTACCCTGGCCACAAGCGCACCTGAAAGCCCAAAGCTTCCAAATACATGGAGAAGCCCACTTGTCTCTCGTCTCACAAAAATGGGTTCTGGAGGTGAGCTCCTCAAAGTTACTAAAGAGAGTTTCAGTCCTTCCTCCAGACCATATCTTTCCATCCAGCTTGCGTCTTTGACCACAGTGTCTAGTTGTGGCATAAACTCAGGATGAGAATGTATTTAAAGTAGAAGTTCAGCCTAAGACTAACCCTGTAAAGCAAAAATTGTTACCTTTTCTGAAGCCGGTCCTATCCCATTGTAAGCTGTCAGCAGGGTTTTCTGTGTGTAGGCCTGTTTTGCTTGCGTCTATCTAGCAAGGTTACTCTGTGGTATAAGCAAGGAAGCTGAGACTTCTGCAGTGTGTAAATGTGCTTTTACTATACAAAGATGCTGTACATGCAAAACTATTAAAATATTAGGAATACAATACAAGACTGACATATATCTATAAAAAGCAAAATGCCTAGCAAATGAACAGCCTATGGTCTATAACAGTACAAATACACTTAAAGGTTACTTATCTTCTGTTACTGTATGTTTGTGATCTCCATTGGCAACGATTCTTCTGGAAATCAAGCACTCTTTCTTCTATCATGAGTGGCTTCTGATCTTACAGCATGATGTGTGTCCCGGTCTCTACTCATCCCTTTTTATTTGTACAAGTTTGTTGCCAAAAGTTAATGGTTACAAACTTGTTTCCATAACAACCGACTAACAGTCATTCTTTCAGTTTGAGAGCTGAAAGAATATCAAACAAGTTTCTTACTTGTTTACTGTAGCTATAGAGACAATAGCCTATTCAAACTGTAATACAACATTGTATGCAACAGCATTTTTTGAGAAATCTACTCAAGCCAAAAAACCTGACAGTAATCTATGACCAACCACTATTGTGTAATGTTATGTCTGATTAATATAAAAAAAATCATATTTTAACAAACGCAACACATTCCGCCCTAGATTTTTTTTTCTTTCAGACTCCATACAGAAAATCATTTCATTACTAAGAAAACTCATTCTAAACATTCATTTTCCTTGAATGCAACACCTCCAATATTTCTTTAATTGAGGAGGTGTTTCAGTCTTTAACTAATTGTTCTTTAGAAAGTCCATTCTAAAGTTCTTTAGAAACAAGTCCAGGCTTGTAATACATCAAAGGCCTTGTTCTCCACAGCTCTTGCGATCTTCCGTCATCCTTTCCATCATGTAACCACTTTTCTCTGGTCTTCCTATGGATCAAATCGGAGACAGCCTGTGGAGTGGAAAACAAAGCGGATTATCTGTTCCTTCTAATAATACATAAACAGATCCAGGCCCTTCAGCTAAAATCTCTCCTCTAAGTGGCTTCTTGCCTGGATATCTGACTAACACTTTGCCCCCTGCCTGTACCCACTTCTGACCCTGCCAAAGAACATCAATAGGGAGGAGAGGAAATATACTGATATTTCACTGCTGTTTATTTTGGAAGGTTTGATGTTATGTAGCCTCACTTTCCACTCTTGCTGAGAAGTATCCACTAACCAGTCAGAGTACCAGCCACTGCCTTCAAGCTCATCTGCCAATACAAATATAACTTCAGACCTTCCTGCCAGATTCCCTCTCATTCCTAGATAGGCTTCAGCTTCAGATACATCACTCTTGGTGTCTATGTCATGGGAAGCAGTAACATGGTATCTGTTAAGCCCTGTTCTTTCAGGAACCTTACATAAATACCGAACTCTGCACTCTAGCTGTGGAATCTGTGCCCCAGCCCCTACCATCCTCTCATATGGTGTGCTTTTGGCTATTGGCCTAGAACAGTGGTTCTCAACTCCAGGCCTCGGGACCCACCAACAGGCCAGATTTTAAGTATTACCTTGGGGAGTTGCAAACTAGAATACTGCAATCACTTAGCAGCAAGTGATATCACCTGTGATGTATTTCAGCTATCTTGCAAACCTGGCCTGTTGGTGGGTCCTGAGGACTGGAGTTGAGAACCACTGGCCTAGAATTTAACAACATGACTGTCTGTGTGAGGACCCGATCCCACCCCCTTAGTGTATATGTGGGTGTAAGTTTGCGTATCTGGTCCTTCAATAGCCCGTTGTATCTTTCAATCAAACCAGCTGCCTGTGGATGGTATGGGATGTGGCACAACCAGTACACTCCAGAATCTTTGGCCCACTGCTGTACTGTTGATCCGGTGAAGTGTGAGCTGTTATCACTTTGGACTTGTTTGGGACAACCATAAGCAACGAGAAGTTTCTGGAGCAGTTGAAGCGTTGCGGCTTGATCTGCACATTTGCAAGGATGAACAAGCATAAGTCTTGAATAGGTGTCCACTGCAATGCAACAATATCTCAGTCCATTGTTTCCCCCGGGGCAGGGGACCAATGAAGTCAATCTGCCAGATCTCTGCAGGCCTCTCACCCCTCTTAATCGACCCGGTGGAGTACTTTTGCAATGGCCATTGTCGCACTTCTCCACACTGTACAGTTCCCTATTAGTCTTTGTCATGTCCATGGATATAGGCAATCCTCTCTGCTGTGCCCATTCATATGTTGCTTTTTGCCCCAAATGTCCAGATTGCTTGTGGGCCCAGTTGGCCACGTTCATCAAAACAGGATCAATTGGCACAACTGCCTTAATTTTGGCGATTTCATCTGCAACTCTGTTATAGTTCTCAAAGTCTGGGACTAGGGGCACATGTGCATCAACATGCCCTACTTTTATGGTGCGGGAGTGAGCTTCCTTCCAGATGTAGTCCCAGACTTCCTTGCCTCCCCACACCACCTTTCCATGAATCATCCATTTATTGGACTTTCACGTGGGCATTCAATTTGTCAGCCCTTTAAAAATCACCCAGCTGTCAGTGTACATAGTGACATGGGAAGAAGGATCCTCCTGAAGAGTCATCACTATAGCTTTCAACTCTGCATACTGACTTGACCCTCCAATTCCGGTCTCCTGCAGGACTGTGTCAGTACTTGGGTTGTAGGCTGCTGCTGTCCATTTACGCCCAGATGAGGCGACTATGGCTGAACCATCAGTGAACCATGCTGACTCCTTCATGTCTTCTGACAGAGACTCAAAGCGTGGAGCCTCTTGAATGGAGGATGACTGCAGCACAGGATTTTCTTCTTCTGGCTGGGTGCTGCTAAAAGTAACAAGCCCTGCCAACTGTTTTGAAATGTCTCTAACATCCCCAGCTGCAATACCCCCTCTTTCTTAAAGGTACCACTTCCATTTTATCAGTGTCTGGTTCTGGGCTACAGCAGCCCTCGTGGTCAGTCCATTATCTCTCACCCATCCTGCTATTGGCAATGCAGTATGGATGGTGACTGTGTCCTTTCCTGTAATGGTCTCTACATGTTGAAGTGCTGTGTAGGCCCCAAACAGGTACTTCTCTAGGGGCGTGTATCTCTTCTGTGCCCCTGTCAGTTGTTTGGACCAAAATCCAATGGGTATTGCTCTCAGTCCTTTCTTTTCATTTGGCTGCCATAGACTCCAAGATATGGTACCATTCTGCTCCACTACATCCAGCTGAAATGGTACTCCTTGTCTCACGGGTCCTAATCTCTAATGCTGCAAAATAGCTTCTTTAGCAGCCAGGAATGCAGTCCGCTGCACTGAACCCCATGAGAACTGTCTTTTTTCTGGTGACATATATAGGCCTCACAATCAGTCCAAGATGTGGGATGAACGATCTCCAGAACGCCACAACTCCAGTGAACTTCTGTGCCTCCTCTTTGGTAGTAGGGGGCGACAGAGTCTGGATAGTTTGCACAAATGTCTCTGGAATTTTCCTCTGCGGCCCACTCCACATCATTCCCAGGAATTTCACTTCTGTGGCAGGTCGTTGGACTTTGTCTTTGTTGATAGCTCACCCTCTGTCCTCCATGTGATGTATCAGCAAGTGCAGTGCTTCAGTTACATCTTCTTTTGTTCCAAAGATCATGATGTCATCAATGTAGTGAAACAGCGACTTTCAAACTCAGGGTACTTAAATCTCGGGCAATCAGTCCATGACAGATCATTGGAGAATGAACATAGTCTTCAGGAAGCACGGTGAAAGTGTACTGGCGGCCATCCCACACCATAGCAAACTGGTCTTGACACTCTGCATCTATCAAAATTGAAACGAAAGCATTAGCCAGGTCTATCACAGCATGATATTCTCCTGCCTCTTTAGCAATTTTCTCAACAATTGAGATTATATCTGGTACAGCTGACTTCAATGGAGGTGCCGCTTTGTTTAGACCTCTGTAATCCACAGTCATTCTATATGTCCCATCGGGTTTCTTTACTGGGAACACCGGAGACGAGAAAGGACTTACAGCAGGTCTAAGGATCCCTACTCTCAACAGTTCTTGAATGGTCTCCTAAATTTCTTTGTGGCCTCCAGCATAGGTGTGCGCAGGGGGTGTGCCTGGGCACACCCTGATCACTATGTGTGGTACAGATTCCCCCTACTGCCTGGGCTACCCCTCCCCCCTATGTTGCCCCCACCCGCCCCACAGTGCTGCTGGCTTCCCTCCTCTCCTCTCAGCTGCTGCAGGGCATGTTTCAGAATGGAGATTGGGGGAAGGGGCTGGTAAATATGTAATTTACCGTCCCCATCCCCTTCTAAATTAATACAGTGAACACACTCACTCACTGTGTCCATTCATAACTGTTTACTATGCTTCAGTTTGTGAATGAACAGGAAGCTGGTTAGCACAGATCACTTCCCATTCATTCATTATCCAGTGCAGCTGAGGCTGCAGAGAAAGGCGTGTGTGTTTGAGGTTTGGGATGCACACACCTATGGCCTCCAGGAAGTCTGTACTGCTTGAGACAGACTGGCTTCTCTGGTGGAGGAATGTAAACAGGGGTCCATTTCGCATGACCTCGGACCACAGCCTTCACCGCCCTTACCAGATACGCTTTATCAGGATACCCGAATGTGAATGTACCTCTTTCAGTCTGAATTGACTGACCTTGAAGAACATCCATCCCAAGAATATTTTCGGGTAACTCTGATACCAAAATATTTGTCATAAATCCTGATCCCTTGCCAATAGCCAATTTCACCCGTATCCTAACTGCTGGTGTAGTTTGCCCTCCCAAACCTTCTACATAAATTAATTCTCCTTTGTGATTTCCTTGCAAAAGTGTAACTTCAGCTCCGCTATCAACTAAAGCCATTTCATGTGTAGGAGAAAATGACTTCCCCACCATACAGTGACAGGTGCATATGGGCGTCGGTCTCCTGCTGTCACTGCCCTCACTGCTATTACAGGAGACTCACCTTCCCTTCATAAAGGATAAGGAACCTCCCAATCCCCTTTTCTGAGTCTCTCTAACTTCTCCCCAGGATAAAAGGAATTTGGGTTTGGGTTCATGTTCAGTTTTGGGAATTGGTTTGGGGCTAACAGGAGGGGTCTCTTCTGTTTTCTCTAAGTCTAGGCTGATGTTATCTTCACTAGGAGTAGTGTTTCTAACCCTGACAGTTTTCCCTACTAAATGTTTCCACCTCTTCAGCACTTCTGCAGTAGAAATGCCATCTATCTCATCTTTAGGTACTCCTGCCTTTAATAGGTCCACCCACATTTCTTTCCTAGAAATAACTAGCCTGGTTTTCTCTTCACCTCCTGTCTTCTCTACCCCATTCCCTTTCTTCTCTGTTCTTTTCTGCTTGTATTCTTCCTGTCTGGCCTTGACCTTATCTACTGCCCTAACAGGTTTTGTTTTAGTCTCCTCTAGCTCCCCAACTGGCTTAAAAGGGTTGTGGCTTCATGAATCTTGCTGTTTAATCCCAGGCCTCCCAACAAGGACAATAATGGAGCCCTGAGATTAAATGGCGCAGACTTCATCAGTTTAGAGCGCAGAGCAGATGTAAAGGGTTCCATATCTGGACCCATCCATTCTGGAAATGTATTTAATCCGGTTATACAACCCATGTCACGTAACCTGGAAATACCCTCTCCTATTGATCTCCAGGAGTAGGTATTTTCCTGGTCAGTAGGACTAGCCTATACTCGGACTATTACATCTTTCACAAGGTCTAACAGTGAAAAATTCACGCTAAACTCTCGGGCTTTTCACATTGCCTGACGCAATTGTAGATCATTTGTTAACACTCCCATAGTCACTGCTTCCTTACCTGACAAAACAACACTGTCCACCCCTTCATCCCATAAGCGTAGGAGCCAACTCAATAGGGGCTCCCCAGACCTTTGTTTGTATTGTTTTGCCAGCTCATGGAATTCAGTTTGTGTAAACTCCCATACTTCTTCAAATTCAACATCTCTGGTGTTGCGATAATGCACCTCCCCATCTGCCATATCCTCTCTATCTTGTTGCCGTTTCCTATGCTTAGTAATGAGAGGTCTGGCATATTTTTTCTTTCCCACTAGCAGATTATCATGCAAAATATCAAACTCTATCTCCTCATCCTCACTATTATTTGAGGAGAGCACATCCTCACAATCCCAATTTTGGGATGTGACAATGGCACATACCCTGGCTTTACTAACAGGTTTACGGCCCTTCCTTTTCCTTAAGGCATTAATTGATTTGGTCATGAGGGCTGCACACCGCTCTTGCAATCATCAGGCCAACTAGCAGGTTGAACGTACACACTCTGAAGCAACTGTTAGCTGGTTTATTAATACCTTAACTGCCTCTGCCTTCTCCCTTCTATGTGATTCGGTATAAATAGCATGAAGAAAATACCAGCTCACTGTGGACACTGTCCTCTTCTCTTTTTTACTTAAATCCAACCCCTTAAGGCTAAGATCTACAAAATGATCTGAGACTTTATCACCCCAAGTCAGGTTCAAGGGAGAAGCATACTTCACAAATTCTTTAGCAAGAGGCTCCCACTCATTGTTTCTGGGCCAGATAGGTAAGCTGCACACTTCCTTCTGGCCACCAGAACCCTCTGCAGCCTTGCTTTTCCTAAACAGCTTACGCAGCATATTACCTAGCACAAGCTACACAACACACTACAGAAAAACAGGTCTGCTTCAATTAAATTATAGCACAGATCCCGGACGAGCCCCCAAATGTTTTGCTTGTGTCTATCTAGCAAGGTTACTCTGTGGTATAAGCAAGGAAGCTGAGACTTCTGCAGTGTGTAAATGTGCTTTTACTATACAAAGATGCTGTACATGCAAAACTATTAAAATATTAGGAATACAATACAAGACTGACAGATATCTATAACAAGCAAAATGCCTAGCAAATGAACAGCCTATAGTCTATAACAGTACAAATTCACTTAAAAGTTACTTATCTTCTGTTACTGTATGTTTGTGATCTGCATTGGCAACGATTGTTCTGGAAATCAGGCACTTTTCTTCTATCATGAGTGGCTTCTGATTCTACAGCATGATGTGTGTCCCAGTCTCTACTCATCACTTTTTATTTGTACAAGTTTGTTGCCAAAAGTTAATGGTTACAAACTTGTTTCCATAACAACCGACTAACAGTCATTCTTTCAGTTTGAGAGCTGAAAGAATATCAAACAAGTTTCTTACTTGTTTACTGTAGCTATAGAGACAATAGCCTATTCAAACTGTAATACAACATTGTATGCAACAGCATTTGTTTGAGACATCTACTCAAGCCAAAAAACCTGACAGTAATCTATGACCAACCACTATTGTGTAATGTTATGTCTGATTAATATAAAAAAAATCATATTTTAACAAACGCAACACAAGGCGGGTGCAGGAGAGGCAGCTGACAACAGAAGTCCCATAGTAGACCTATCACTTCCCAGCTATTGTCTGCTGTCTCCTGCACACAGCTTCCGCCGCTGGAGACCGGACTGGAGTGGCTTCAGAAAAGGTATTTCTTTTCGTTCATCGACTGACACAGCGCCTCCTTAATCTTGACCATTGGGTTATATAGCCTCTGCAGGAGTAGGACTAGGCAGAACAAAAAAACACCTGGCTACGCCCATGGGCTGTCCTCAGTCAGTATATAACCCCTTCCCTGCTCTAGGCATTCAGTTTAGTAGCAAGCGTCAATATCGCAGGTTTGCAAGGCGCCCACTTGGTCGTCAGTGCATACCTTCACTAAATTGTATAAAGTAGATATTTTGACATCTGCGGTTGCTTCTTTTGGCCACAAGGTTTTGCAGGCTGCTGTTTAAGAGGGGGGTTCCCTCATGAGGGGTGTTTTTTCTTTAAACATTTTTTATTTCAGATGGGACTCCTGTGACCCGGTTAAGGCTCTTGTGTTCTGGTTATGGCTCTTTTGGTTAGCCTTAAGTTATTTTTCCCACCCCTCATTTTTCTTTGGCACTGCTTTTGGACGTCCCAATGGTCAAGATTAAGGAGGCGCTGTGTCTGTCGATAAACGAAAGAGGAAATGGGATTTTTGTACTCACCGTAAAATCCATTTCTCTGAGTTCATCAACGTACACAGCACCCACCCCTCTATGGAGTTTTTTGATACTTTTATTACTGCTTGCTACTAAACAGAATACCTAGAGCAGGGAGGGGGTTATATACTGACTGAGGACAACCCATGGGTGTAGCCAGGTGTTTTTTTGTTCTGCCTAGTCCTACTCCTGCAGAGGCGATATAACCCAATGGTCAAGATTAAGGAGGTGTCCGCCGAACTTAGAGAAATGGATTTTATGGTACAAAAATCCCATTTTATAGCGATATTTGCTTTGCAGGGTTAATGCTTTATTGTGGCTGCAAGTAGATTTAGAGATTTTAGTTTTAGGCTGAACTTCCACTTTAATACTTCCCCTGTTCATCTTTTATTTGGCGTACATGTTCTGTCCTAACATTTTTACTATAAAATATATATATATATTTTATTTTTTTCTTTTACTTTTATCAGCAGTTTCTCATAATGTATTTTAGCTGACCGGACATTTCTTATTGCATTGTAGGTTTGGAATGACGATGGTGACCCTTTGGTCTTATATTTCTTAACCACTTCCAGGCCACCCCATGTATATTTACTGCCGCAGAGCGGCCCTTCAGTGCGAAATCACCTACCTGTACGTGGTTTTGTTTGCGGGGGTCTGGGGTGCACACGCAAGCCGCTCCCGCTGTGATTGGACACAGCGTGAGCCAATCAGCGGGTCCGGCGGACCCGCCGATCGTTTCCGGGACAGACAGAACGGCGGTCTGCTTATGTAAACAAAGCAGATCGCCGTTCTGTCAGAGGAGAACATGGAGATCGTGTGTTTCTGCTAAGCAGGAACACAGGTCTCTGTTTTCCCCCAGTCAAAGCATGCCCCCCCCCCACAGTTAGCAAACACTCCCAGGGAACACATTAATCCTTTGATTGCCGCTGTTAACCTCTTCCCTGTTAGTGTCATTAGTACAGTGACAGTGCTTTTTTTTATAGCACTGGTCACTGTATTGGTGTCACTTGTCCCCAAAAAGTGTCACTTAGTGTCAGATTTGTCCGCCGCAATGACACATTTCCGCTAAAAATCACTGATCGCCGCCATTACTAGTAAAAAAAAAAAATCCATAAATATATTCCATAGTTTGTAGACACTATAACTTTTGCGCAAAACAATCAATATACACTTGGGATTTTTTTTTACCAAAAAATGGTCTGGTAATGAAGGGGGGTAAACCTTCCAGAGCTGAAGAGGTTAAAGAACAAATTTTTCTTGTTTTTATGCCTTGTTACCTTAGTATTTAGCCACACAGGTTTTTTTTTTTTTTAATGTGTTGCCCAGTGGCAGGCACTGCTGAAGCGGCTTTAACATGGCCTTTTAAACACTCACTTTTCCCACTTTTAATCTTTGTTGCAGGAATTTGGTACTATACTATCTAGTGATTGACTGATTATCGGTGGGGCCAATTATCGGCGGCCGATATTCAAATATTTTAGAAGTATCGGTCACAAAACAGACCGATATTACTTCAAGGGGTTTTACTGGTGTGATGCATGCATCTGCATGTATCATATCGGTACTGTTCTTTAGAGTGGACGGTCGGCTTTATTGTAATAACAACCGATGCGGCTGTTATTACAACAGCGGGAGGGGACGTCCCCCTCCCGCTGCTCACCCGGGCTCTCCCGTCCCACCGGGAGGCCCGTGCAACCAGCTGGCCGAAGACTTGAACAAAGCCAAAGCTTCGTTCGGGTCTCGGATCTAGTAACCCAGAAGCGATGTCATGACATAATTTCCCGGATTACTGGCATCTTAAAGGCGCCAGTTTTAAAAAATATAAAGTATTCAAAAACGCAGATCTTGATGTTTTGAATACTTTCAAGTGCAGTGGGGAGGTTTGGGTTCTTATAGACCCCCGATCCCTCCATTAAGAGTACCTGTCACTGCCTATTACTGTCATAAGGGATGTTTACATTCCTTGTGACAGCAATAACAGTGATAAAAAAATAAAAAAAAGTGTAATTTTTTTTTTATAAATGTACAGAGTTATTGGCAGACAATATCGGCTATTGGCCTGAGAGGTGGCCGAAATATCGGTAACGAAAAAACAATATTGGTCGATCTCTAATACTATCATGCTGCATGGCTCTCGATGTTCTGTTCCTGTCCTACTCACCTGATTCTTATTGTTCTATTTTATAACAAAAGTAATTACTCTGCGATCACTGTTACCTATTATCCCTAACCTTCCACATCTGCAATCAGTTCTGTGTTGTTTGATATTAGTAGATTCAACAGAGCCATATTTCAAGTTGGGACTACCACCCTTTGAACCATGAAATTGTCCTGGCGTTTTTATTGCTGACACTGATGGGGCTTATTTTATTTCCATTTTCTCCTCAGCCCTAACTTGTCTAAAAAAGCAAAGGGGAAAAGTGTCACACTGCAACATCCATGCCATAAAGCATTACCCACTTTATTGACAATGTCCATATATTGCACACACTGCATTTTTTTCGTCTTTTTCGTTTTCTTAGGGCGTTCCCCTAGCGATTTTTAAATGTTGGCAATGATCACTTAATTTTACACCTACTGACACCAATGACTGGGTTTATTTCTAAGCACATTTAAGGTATGCTCAAAGGGTTAGCCCTCGGGTCTATATTCTGTTTTTGGAAAAACATACACTGTATGTACTGTAATAGAATTGTGAACAATCTATAACCGTTCTTGTGAACAGAGACATGAAAGACTGCTCAAATGTCTTTTGTAACTTGTGAGCAGTCTCTAACATATAAGCAGTAACTACAGGTAACCCCTGCTATCCTGAGTTAGATATTCTTTGGATACAACATCAGCATCCCAACTATGCAGCCAGAGAGCTCCACGAATCTATATGTACATTAGTCCCAGTTATATACCAAGCACAAGCTTAGATGCTTACAAGACATTGCAACTTCAGCACAAGGCTTCAGACTTTGTTCCATCCTGTGACAGGAGTCACTGTGAGCGGGGGGGGCCGTAGAACCCAGAATTCCTTGGAGAGGTTGGTAAACCTTTGTTTCAGCTCCCCATGCACCTTCTATGTCTAAGTTACCCTGCATCTATTAGGGGCACAGGGTGACCGAGAACCCCAGCCTGATCTGTACTAATCGGACTCGCTGTACAACTACACTGGAATGTTGTGTGTGTATATATATATATATATATATATATATATATATATATATATATTGTCTCATACGGTTGTGGACTCTTTGCTGCATTGTTTGGGGTGTGGCTGTATTCCATTGTTCTATTGTGTCTGTCTGCCTTGGGAGAAAAGTATTATGGGATGTGTATGTGTGTTTGCTGTGAGGAGGGAGAGGGGAATTCCTCCAACAGCTCTCCCTGCTGATTGGACAGTCTACCTTGCCCTGAATGCAAAGGGAGGGGGGATTGTCCCGAGTGTTACCTGTGTACCTGTGTTTCAATAAACAGTTCATGTTCAGCAGCCAAAACGAGTACTGCCTAGTTCTTGGTTGCAAGTGATTGAAATATCTTATATCTATATTCAGACTGGAAGGAAGCGGTATATAACAAAAAGCACTCAAGCGGAGTGTAGGATGTTTTGTTACATTGGTGGCAAGTAGTGGGATGCTTCCTGCAATCTGGGACATCCAAACCTCCACCTTGATCCAAGGTCCAGATAGCAGGAGAGGAGAGGTACAGATACCAGCCTCCATGAAAGAGGAATTCGGAAGGAGGTTGCAAGAGATGCAGATACAGCACAGAGGACCAGTATCAGATCAGGTCCTGCTAGGATGGTATGATTCTATCCGCTACAAACTCTGGAAGGAAACGCTAGCCCGTGAGCACCACCACCAGGGAAAAATTCTCTCCTTCAGCCAGGAGAGGTACTGGTCGCAGTATGGATTGCGGGTGCTGTTTTTGGGAGAAAAAACACACAAGGAGCAGACAGCTGAGTTAAGCAGGCTGGTCTGGGCAGAGATGCAGCTAGATGAGAGCTACAGAGCCCTCCGGTGGAAAGTATCCCAAGCATGCCCTGGGTAGCGGAAGCTGACAGGGGACCAAAACTTTGGGAGCGATTTGGCGTGGCGGTTGGATGAAATCATGGATTTCAGAGAAGAGATACTGAACATCTCAGAAGTGCACTGGGTACTGGAAGAAATTGTTTCTGGACGTTCAGGAATGGGAGCTGGAGATCACCTACAGACAGCTACTAGATTCTGCTCAGCGCCAAGACTGGGCTTCCTTTATCTGGAACTATGCAGAAGTACCAGCTGACAGTCCTGAAATCTTGGCTGAAGTGTCAGCAATGTATTTAATTTACTTTTCATTAGAGGATGTTATTGATGAGTCACCTGCCAAAATGTTGGCACTGGGCCCAAGGGCCACCAGCCCATGTCCTGGACTTTTAGCAATTATAGTGACTGGGGATTTAATAGACGTTTCTGTAGAGGAGGAACCACCTAGCAAACCCCCAGCAGAAGTGCTGGCAGCAGGACAGAGTACTGCAGACCCCTGCTCCATACCCGTGGCAGTTTCAGAGGCCCAAGGTGAGGAGGTGGTGTTTCTTCTTCCCGAGTGAATTGCAGAGATGTAGGGAGGGGAAGCAGCCATTCCCCCTCCTCAACAAGCATTCGTGCACCTGGGAGTACCAGAGAAAGGGCGTCCCAGCAGCAGACGGTGCTGCAGAATGATGACACCAACCCAGCTGAAGCGCTGGCAACCGGACAGAGGGTCTAAGACCTCTGCCCCACACCTGCGGCAGTTCTAGAGGCCCAGGGAGAGGAGGTTGTCATCTTCCCTCCCCAACAGTTAGCTGGAGTGGATGATGCGAGCGCTGAAGAGCTTAACAGGGCATAACACTACTGGCCTCTGCACACAACAATCCACTCCGCAGGAGCTCCAGGGAGAGAATGCAATTGGCACCTCACAACTGCAGTTAAATCTGTTGTCAGTGGATGGGACTGCCATCTTCTCTTCAGCGGTTGAAAGGACTCCAGGGAGAAGGGCCAGTATGCACTTCCCCCCAGCAGCGGGTATGTTTAACGAGAGAGGCAGAGGTTGGCTGGGTGAGTAATGCTCTGTTTGGAACAATTTGTTTAGTTTACTGTGTGGGTACAGGCATTGGGGGACTGGAACTACAGACTAACTTCAGAGTCATAAATCAAATAGTGGTATAAAAGGAAAGCTGCGCTGGCCCAAAACTAAATATGTGCAAACAATATGACAAGTAGCAGCTAACACACAAACAAACCAAGTCGCATCAGATATATATAAAATAAGTGCAGCGCTAAACTATAAACATGTGAATTACTAAAAAATAACACAGAAGTGAAGCTATGCCCAGTATAGTAACTGGATGTGAAGTGAATCAGTACATATAGTATAATAACTAACAATAAAAGTGAATCAACACGGGGATCACTGAAATGAGCGTAAATGTCTATAATATAATGTGTTAAACTCTGTGACCAGAGTCCATAAAGATGAAAGGAGTCTTCTCAGACAATGGGGGTGCTTAAACATAAGATGTTGGCTCAAGCTGAACTGAACAGCAACCACAGGTGATGCGTCATGAACATCTGAAGTTGGACACTCTTACCGGATGTTGTGGGACATATCTGCCATATAGCAGTACGTCTGTCAGAGCCTGAGGTGATAGCCTCCCGTAGAATCCGCCAGGTTGTTGTCACTTCGGTCCCGATCTCGAATAGGCAGGGTTGTCCCTCGGGTCACGGTCTCCGATAGCCAGAATCGTCTCGGATGGCGACTGTCCCCTCACTCACACGCTCTCCAGCTCCAGGCGAGTTCAAAAAGTCAAGGGCAGTCAGATAGATGAAATCATGGAGAAAAAAAGAAAAAGAGGGGCTCCACATGGCGTAGGTCAAAAAATAAAAGGATTTTATTGGATAAAAAGCCTTACAAGATAAAAAGTGATCACTCAATAAAATAATGGCAACGTGGGCGTTTGCTTCCCACGTTGCCATTATTTTATTCAGGGATCACTTTTTATCTTGTAAGGCTTTTTATCCAATAAAATCCTTTTATTTTACAGGAGAGCACCCAATGTTAAAAACAAAATTGCCCCTAGCAAGCTGAAACCCCGTCCACACATTCCAGTCCATGGCTATGCTTACTTCCACTACAAGGCATGTTTCAGTGCAGAAAAGCTTTGTGAAAAACTTGCAATTTTGTAGAACATGGTCAGAAACATTTCTCAACTAAGGGCAAGACCTATTTTTTTCAAAATGCCAAAAAGGCTCCACCCATAGCCTGAAAGTATGGGTCTTAGAACAAATGCCGAAAAATCTCTCTGAAGCAGAAAGGTTTTTCAGGCTATGTGAACGGGAAACCTATTGGATATATTCCCTCGATACTCTGTCACCTGGGGGAATCAACGAAACTCTGGAGTTATCTACGATCCTATCATGACCTATGATTGTTTTTTATTTCTTCCCTTGTATTCCCCTCTCCCCTATCCCGAGTTTTTAGTATATATATCTTTTTATATATTTTTTTTTATTATTGGGAAACTAGAGATGTATATATATGCTTATTATCTTTAGTTTTATCAATATTCTAGTTAATGCAATACTTTTAAATGTACACACACACATACATATATATATATATATTTAGGGAATTCAGTCCACGATAGATTTATATCTATCTTGTTTTCCCTTTCTCCCCATTCTTATTCAACCATCAGTTATTTTTAATGTTCACTGTCCAGGTTTTGAAAATATCCCCCCTCATATATCTTTTGATGACCAAGTTATGAGATTCCTTTATACTGACTCCACCACTAAAAAAGTGTTTTTTCATTTATTCCATTATATCTCATTTATTGTTTTTATAATTATATTCACCTGATCATACCATTTTTAGCTCTAAAAGATAATAAATATGCCGTCGTCTGTATACTATGGTCCCATAGATGACAGTATATATACACTTTACTAATCAGATCCCTATTTGTTTTTTATTCTCACAGTCCCTCTTCATTTGATACATTTTTTAACTTCTGCCGCTGGAGTCCCTCTATTCAGGTTGTGTTGTAGTACGCAATCTCCACTAGATGGCTCCATTTGTGAGCACATATAAGGCTCCTACGAGCCTTCGTCCTCTATGCCTGAAGAAGGCGCGCGCCTGTAATACACAGTGCGCATGCGCCGAAGCGTCGTCGCACTGCTAGTGACATCACCGCACCAGAGGCCTGCGTTACACAGCTCATCCGAGCCAAGCCTCGTTTTCACCCCTGGGACAGAGCCTACACATCCTGCTGGACGGAACTGTCTCTCCTCTCTCCTATGGACAGATCTGACATACAGGCTACTCATGCTGGGACATCACTACTGTGCTCTACTTGCCTTTTATCTATGTAAGTGGACATATTCGTTTTGTACATTAAAGTCTTTTAACTGATCCTGATCCGGAGGCGCTTCTCTTTTGTTTATTTCTTTCATGCCTGGAGCCTGCTTCACGCTTCCCCGAAAGGCTTGCCCTGGATCACAGACTGTTTTTAGTCCATACAAAAGGTTTTTGTCCTTTTTTCTTTTAAATCACACTGTGTCATTGTCCACTAGTTCCCTATTTTCCCAGAGGACATTTGTATCTTAATTATTCTCAACCAGCAACAGCGCTACTCATCTATGTTTTTGCTCTGTACTTAAGCAAATACAACCTAGGGGATCTTTCTCACAGGGGGCGGTGAAAACAGGCAGCTGGGCCTCAGTTTTATCACGCTCACCTGCCAAGCTGAGGCTTAACATTACAGCCTGCAGAGCGTGACAAGTGTCACCTCCTGTCAAACTTGCCTGTTGAAGTCAATGGGTCTACGCTGCAGTTGCATGCAATGCATGCGATTGCGCTGCAGTAGTGCAGCATAACAGGTTAAATCAGGTGAAAAGGAGGCAATATGATGCCTCCTTACCACCCATCAAGTGCCCTCTGATAATCAAAATGCCAATCGCTCCTCAAAAAGCACTGTAAAGCCTAGTACACAGGGGCCAAATGTCGGGCGGCATCAGCCAGTTCAACAGAAACCAGTCAACATTCAGCCCCTGTGTACTGCAGCCGGTTCTACAGAAGCTGTGGCTTGGGTGCCCCCATTGCAAGCGGCTTGCTGTGGGGGCACTCGGCTGGAGGAAGGGGCCAGGAGCACCGGCCAGGAACCCGAGAAGAGGAGGATCTGGACTGCTCTGTGCAAAACTACAGAGCAGATAAGTATAACATTTTTTTTTTTTTAATTAACAGAGACTTTAGTATCGCTTTAATGGAAAATATGCCTGTAGGGAGCTTATTCTTCTTAAAGATTAAATAGCAATGGTTAACTGAAGGGCAGATATGCCTATAGGGAGCTCATTCTTCTTAAAGAAGCAGGGACACACCAGACGCCCAGCAAAGTACAATGAAGACATACAATTTGTTCCCAGGCCTATTCCAGGAAAGTAAACAAAAATGGCAGCAACCCTAACTTCTAACTAGCTTTTAAAGTCAAGTGGACATAGAAGGTATTTGCATGCATAAACAGGACAAAATGTCTTCCCAGCACCCTTACCTGCTAACGAGCCAAAAAAAAAAAATACACTAAAAAAATAAAATGCAAATTGTTAAAGGGTAACTCCACTTTTGTTGAGAAAAAAACATTCCCCTCGGGTGATCTTTGTACATTGCAAGGATTATAACAAACTTTGTTGCAGATTCCTACCTTTTGTCATTCTGAAGAAATCCCCATCTGTGCCTCTGTTCTGCGTGGGTCTAATGGGAGTGGTTTCACAATTATCAGTCAGCTGTGCAGCTGCAGGGCTGACTGATGCTTATTTTTTCCTGCAAAGCATTGCTCCCGCGATCAGTGGATCAAAACTGATGCAATGTCGACTACAGGAACACTCATCAGTGCCCCCACAGCCCATTAAAAAGTTTGTGTAGTTGGTATTGTATTCATTCACAGGAATCTGTAAATGAATGACGTGGCTGTGTGGACGGGTGATGTGAAGTGACAGCGAGTTGAGGGAAGGGGGGGGCAGGGGGATAAGGGCAAAGGGACTGAAACATGTAACATGTTCCACTCCATCGGCTGGTTCAAGAGAAACTGGCCCATATTCAGCCCGTGTGTACATCCTGCCACCCCCCACCTCCTTACTGCGCCAAGCAAAAAAGAAAAAAACAAAAAAAGAATAATAACAATAATAATAGACCGAATGCATTGCTTGCATTCTTACTAAGGTTGGAAGAGGGTTGCAGCACCTGTCAGGCTGGTAGTAGGGGTGAAAAAGTGGAATTGTGGCTGAAAGAGCACACAGAGTCACTACGTTCAGACTTCAAGGGCTGCTTCAGGAAACAGGTGGCATAGTCAGTATCCACTTACTGAAACATGGCTACAGGGAGGAAGAAGTTGTGAAAAGGTTACAAGGAGGCAAGGAATGTAACATTAGGTATGTGGAGGGTTAATTATGTGACTACATGGGAGGAAAAAAAAAAAAAAAAAGTTTTGATGCGACGCAGGGAGTATTTTGATTCTTTGTTGTTAATTAGATGGAGAGTATTAAAAAAGATTTGACATCAGATGTAGAAAACTTGTAGTATTTTACTATGCAATGTCTAAATAAGACCAACAAGCCATATTCATTTTGCCTTTTTTTTTTTTTTCTCTACAGAAACGTGAGAAAATAAAGTGTGTAAAGAGCTGGGTGCTACAGTGTACACGTCTGCATTCACCATTGGCACTGTGTCAACTCAAGCAACACTCATTATTGATCTTGGTGGCTTCTGGCCAAGGTCGGCATGCATTTGTCTCTAACAACACTGAAAAGTTTGTCCTGTGCAAAAGAAAACCACACATAAAGCATCTTACATAAAAATATATATTTTTTTTTAATTTTTATAAAATACAAAATTCCACAATTTCACATGTCTACATGTATTGTTGCAAAGCAAAAAACACCCCAGTTTTGTTAGATATTTTACATAACAGGTAAATAGAAATAAATTACACTTACATCATTTTTGTGAGAAGGCAAGAACCAACGTGCTAATGAAACCTTTTAATCAAAATAATTGTAAAAGTGTTAATTTAGCTCCCCTCCATAAATGAATACAGACCGAATTATTCCCCAACAATTGCATTAAGATTACCAAAAATCCAGATACTCAACTGCTGTAAGAAATGAAGTCTGCAGATTGTTTTAGCCAACAAAAATGATTATTTCTCAGCAAACAAAAGCTATTTAATAAAATCGTAGTGCAAAACGTAGACACCCAAGGCAACCAATCAGATCTCAGTTTGTTGTAAGCAGGTGGATAATACTTAATTACTATGTATTACTGCAGTTTGAGTTCGACTTTGCCAATTCTAAAAAGCATGAACCAAGCTAGCTGTAAGAAGACTGTCCCGATAAAGACAGCATTATTAGGATTTACTAGTAACCGTGCATGTTTTCTGTGGTTGTACCTGGATCATAGGTGAATAGGTTGGTACATGTCTTTACACAAAATTAAATTGTATGTCTAGGTTTCTATTTTCTGCCAGTCTACAAAATGTGACCTGTCAATGCTAATTTGCACCACTGAATATTAAAATATATACTGTATGCCCTGCACCTGTTTGCTGTCAAATGGTAAATGTCAAATAATATTACATTTTTGTTTTTTAACAATTTGCATCAACATTTAATATCAAAACATCTGTCAAATGTTGATGCAAATTGTTAGATCTGTTTAAATGTCAGAGGGGCCTAAAATGACAACTGAAAAAAATTTAAAGCAGCAATAAACCCAAAAAACAAAAATGTAATATTATTGCAGCCTACCAATCTTTACATTCGATGGCTACATTGGTTCTCATTTTTAAGCTTTTTTCCTTTTATTGGTAATCTGGTTAGTAACACACTTCCTGTCTTATGGGGCGTACACACGGTCGGACTTTTCGGCTACAAAAGTCTGACGGACGCCGACGGACCAAATCCGGCGGACAATCCGATCGTGTGTGGGCTACCCCGGACTTTCAGCGGACTTTTCCAGTCGCAAATCTGACGGACTTTAGATTTGGAACTTGCTTCAAATCTTTACGTCGCAAGTCCGCCGGATCCAGAAATCCGCTCGTCTGTGTGCTAGTCCGACGGACAATAACCCACGCTAGGGCAGCTATTGGCTACTGGCTATCAACTTCCTTATTTTAGTCAGGTGTACGTCATCACGTACGAAACCGTCGGAATTTTGTGTGATCGTATGTAGGCAAGTCCGTTCGTTAGAAAGTCCGTGGAAAGTCCGTGGAAAGTTTGTCGGACTTTTGTAGCCGAAAAGTCCGACCATGTGTACGCCCCATAAGGGTGGCTCCACTCCACATGGAGGAGCAACAGACACCCCTGGACACAGGGCCGGTGCTACCACTAGGCAAACTAGGGAGTCACCTAGAATGCACTGCTGCCTAGGGGCGCCCGGCCATTGGTTTCCCTACATGTCTGCATGCCCTGCAGGCTGCAGCATGCAACTAACTCAGTCCAACAGGTAGTGTAATTAGAGGTGTGGGGCAGCACTGGAGCCAGCGCTAGAGGAAGCAGAGCCGATGCTTCCTGTATAGCGGTGGCTTCTGTCACATGGGCAAATGGGGTGAAGCCAATGGGGGCGGAAAAATGAGGTTTCACCTAGGGCAGTGAAGGCGAACCTTGGCACCCCAGATGTTTTGGAACTGCATTTCCCATGATGCTCAATTACACTGCAGAGTATATGAGCATCATAGGAAATGTAGTTTCAATACATCTGGGGTGCCAAGGTTCGCCATCACTGCACTAGGGTGTCAAAAATCCTTGCACCAGCGCTGCTTGGACAGCAGCACTGTCAATCTTAGGAGAGGGTATTGTTAGATGGACTAGCATATTTAGACTGGGATGTGGACAGCTCAAGCTAAACTCCAGCTAAGGCCGGGGTTCACACAAGTGCGGTCGCAGTTTCGTGCCTGAGGTCCAGTGCGTTTTCTGTTCAATTCAATTCAGGTCTGAACTTCTGCCTGAATTCACACCTGAACTAGACCCAAAAACACACAGGGCCCTTTTGCAATCCGCTCCGCGGCCTCCCCAGACCTCCATTGAGAGCCAGTATGGTGCGATTTGAGCTATAGAAAATGAATAGCTAAAATCGCATTCCTGTGCGAATGGCATGTGATGTGCCACACTGCGAACTGGGCCTTGCAGGAACAGTTTTTTTTCTCTTGGGATAAAGGTTTTACATACATGAACAAAAGCTGACAGTTGTAAACACCCCAGTCAGTGGTAAATGCTTTGTTTCAGTCCTCTAACTGCCACTTTTGCTGGTCAGCTGTAAAAAGAAGTTGAAAAATAACACTTACAATCAACAGGTGAAAGAAAAAAGCCACACATGTAAAGTCAAACCTGTGTATACAGTATTTACACAAGATAAAAGAAAATTTAAAATGCCAGCCCCATACTTTGTGCATCTTCGGGTACATAAGCATATCCCTAGCTTTTCATTTTTTGCCATTCCAATTCTTACCTTCACTTAGTCAGTTAAATTGTAATAGTTTTGATTATAGATGAACATATGAGATGTCCCCGCCTTCCCACAAAGCAGTGAGGAGGACCTGACTGCTACAACATTAAAGAAATGCAAATAGTAAAAAAAAATGGTTGTGTCTGTAAATGGCAATGACAGGGATTGGAGAGGTGCTTAGAGTACAATAAAACAAAAAAAAAAAACAAAAAAAAAAACCACACACACACAGGTAGCCTGAAAGGACTATGGATGCCACCACCTTACTTACCTAGAGGGTATGTATGGTAGAGAAATTACTGGGACCTCAATGTCATTTTTCCTGCCTGTAGCATGTGACCCCCATGACTTATGAGAAAAGGAAGCAGTTGAAAGTGAAGCGAGGGTGGCAATTATCATCTTTCTACTTTCACTAAAGTCACACAGAGGCTCCTGCAAGCTCTATGCTCAAGTCAAGATAAATGGATATATGCAAGCAAACGTCAATTATTTTGCTAAAATTAAACTATTCTTTATCATTTTGATGGATAGATTTATATATATATATATATATATATATATATATATATATATATATATATATATATATATATATATATACATACAAAAAAAACAACTGTAAATCGGTAATCAATATTTAAAATAAAAATAGCAAAATAAAAATGCGCGATCAATCAATCCTGCTGTATGAACAATTCCCCTGCTAGCACTGCTACAACCCTTGTACTTCCATGGTAGGGGGAGAACAGACATGTACCTACCCACTATGCATTATTCAGTGCCTTAGTGACCTATAACCAGCCCCTGCTCTGCCAATTGAGCTACATTCAGAAAATTCTGTGCGTTTTAGCAGCACCAAAGCCTTGTTTAACAACTTAAGAACCAGGCCTATTTTTCAAATTTGTTTTTTACAAGTTAAAATCATTTTTTTTTTGCTAGAAAATTGCTCTAACAATCGCGGTGATACATGTGTGGTTTGAAAACACCGTTTTCATATGCGGGCACGACTTACGTATGCATTCACTTCTGCACGTGTGCTCGACGCGGTTTTAAAAAAAGGTGGAAGTGACGTTTAACGTCGCTTCTGTCATCCAATGTTATGGAGCTGAGTGGGGGCCATCTTTCCCTCACTCGGCACCATGCTACTGATGGGATAGGATTGGATCGCTTCTGCTGCTACCGGTGGCTCCGGTAAGCAGTGGAGCGGTGGGAGGGGACACCTGTATCGCCGCCGATAAAAGTGATCTCGCGGAAAATCCACCGCGGAGACCACTTTTATCTGAAAGCAGACCGCCCGCCATTGAAGAAAATACCGGGGTTATGCCAGCTATCTGCTACCATAACCCCGGTATTCTACATCAAAGTACCGACGTACAATGATGGCGGTTTGCGGGAAGTAGTTAAAGGGCTTCAGCTTGCATAGGAGCAATGTGTACAGCCAACTATTACAAAGCATTTGCAGAACTTTTTGCAAGCTTTGTTGAAGTCAGCCCGTCAGCTTTAGTTTGGGAATGTTAAACATGATCTTAATAGAAGTGTTGACTATCACTTTAAACAAGGTGCTAGAAGGCTTCATTAAGCTTCAGCGCGCCTAAATGCCTTTACAACAAGGCGGCTTTAGGCGCTTTTTTGATGCTGCTTTTCTCCTGCCTGGAGAAAGGCATTCAGGAGAGCTGGGCAAATGCTCTGTGTGCATGAGGCCTTGAAGTGACAGTCATCACCTCTATTAAGATCCTCCATTTCCCATACTGGAGCTGAAAAGTTTTTCTAAAGGTTCAACAAAACTGCTCGAATCTGGATGGAATTTTTTGCAAAAGCTTGCAGAAAGCATCACAAATCCACACGTTGCTCATATAGAAGCTGACGCACATGGCCTTACGGGGAATATTTTATTCTCGGGCACTTGAGGAAATATCAAAAAAACAGTGGTAAATCTGTAAAGCAAATGTTGCAGGTTGAATAGGCTTGCAGCACCTGCTTCTGAAAAAACTCATGTAGCTACACACTTTCCAACACTGTGATTGCATAAGGGCCCTTTCACTCGGGCAGACCGATTGGGTCCGCCTGACGTTTTTTTTTACGCGGACCCTCCAGTCTCCTCTATGGAATGGCAGGAGCCAATGGACACGTGTCCCTTGACACCATCCAACATTTGATTTGATCCGATCTGCTAAAAACAGGTGGATGGGAATCCGTTTCCCATCCATCTCGTGAAACGGATTGGATGTCAGTTGGGTGTGAGCGGACAGGCAGTCCGTTTACATTTGACTGCCCATGCAAGAGAGCAGGCTGTGTCTGTGTTGCATAAGCGGAGAGGACACGGACCAGCCATCTGTTTGCTCAGTGGGGATCAGCGGACAGACTGAGCAGGCGGACTCCTAGTGGAATCCACCCCATGTGAAAGAGGTTTAACTACAAAAAAAAAAAGGGGTAGCAGGCGCCACAGACCCCTGTAGTAGTAAGGCTCTCAAAGCACGGTTAACATCTTTTGGGATGGTCACGGCCCACAAGACATAGATGCTACAGTACAGGGTTCAAGCAATTTTTATATTCACGGGGAATTCTTTAGTAGGTTTAGCTCAGCAGACAATATGGCACCTAAATCTAAATGGCCTGTAACTTGCCACCAACCACCACCAATTAAGCAATGGCCTCAAATACTAATGGAAGGAGTAGCATATCACAATGCAGCAACCACAAGTATCAACTATGCTCTGCAGTTAGCTGCTTAAACTGCCGTTACTGAACTCCTATCAGTCAAAGGAGATTCCCTGTAGCCAACCCCTCTGGCAAAATCTAGAATTTAAGCATGAAATTAGGATTTCCTATTGGACATACCAAAACATTTAAAGTTTAACAGCACCAAGAATTGTACCAAAGAAACATGCTTAATAAATGCTTTGATGGGTTAAAACAAACATCATAGTTGTCTGTTGAAATGTTATAGAATATAAGACATGGTTTTCCGAAAGGAAAGAAATTATATATACAGTAACTTTTCCTGAAATTTGCTGGCAAGAACTAACACTTAACATCTGCTCGATGTTTTATCCCTAAAGATTATTAATTCTTGCAGGAACATCACATTCTGTAAAAAATTTGATCTCAAGAATTAGCAAAGTTTAAAAAATATATATAATACGGTAGAGCTAGTAGGTACGAATTGTATACTGAAAATATGATATTTTCCTTTTCAATGTATTCATGATGTCATACTAACACAACAAAAAAATATAAATAAAATTTAGTTTTGCAACAAAGGTTCCTAGAAGACATGAAACATCCATTCAAAGCAAACTCCTGCATCACCTAGAATTACTGCTTAAAATAAATCTATCATTGCTATGCATAAAATATGTTATTTTTTTGTGCTTTTTCTTTTTTACAATTTTACAAAAGTTTGTAACTAGGCCAGTTGAACAAAGCACTTTTATGGCTTGTTTAAAAATGGTATCTGAGCAATAGTTGAAAAATAAGGCATTCCAATAATTGCATATTAACTAGGAATGCACATTGTGAACACTACAAAGTACCCTTCTCTTCTCCCAGCAAACGATACCTCAACTCCCTTTTAAACGTCACAGCGTCCACATAAATCACATAATGGATCAAAGTTCCATCTGCTGTTTCTAATACTGCCGACCAATCTGCTGGTTTGGCCATAAAACCCCGAGTCCATTTCTCAAGTAGCCATGATTACTGAAGATGACATTACTGTCCTGGGTGGTAAGAGCTTCCTGGGAGGGCAGGTTAAGAGGAGCCCTGAGAATGACTGCCAGTTGAATATTTAGTGGTATGACCAGCCTTGGAGGAGCCTGAGCGGTGTCTTCGACGACCGGAGTCCTCATGTCCTGAATTAGATGGATGTCTACGGCGTCCTGATTCTTCTGCTATTGGAGGCTGAGGGCATAAGGGGAATAGTCAACAGAAATAGAAAAAAGTCACTGCAGGTTAGAAAATAGCATTACCACATGCAGTTTGAAAGGATATCCACAATTAGGGTAGGATTGGAACTGGGGTCACAACTGTGACTGAGGCCCTGCTACCGAGTACCTCTTTTTGCTACTCCAATGTTGTTAGTGGTATAAGGTTACGATTACCACTATGTGTGGTCAATAAGGAGGGTGGGTGGTGTGTATTCAACGACAAAAAGCAGCATAGTCAGACCTACTATTTTTTTTAGCACAGAACCCACTGTTAAGTTTAAGGAAATAGCAACAGGCTTTCCCTGCTGTCGGTGTAATGTGATGTTTGTGGCCCCATGATGTAAAACAGCAGAAAAAGTTAGGCGACACTGTGCTGGAGAAAACTGTGAACGTGGTACTAACACATAGACTTAAAAGGATTTATTTTAATCCAGAAGCAGAGTTATTAATTTTGCACAACCATAATATTTGAAAAGCCCATTGAAACAGCCCACTAACAACTATTCTTCTTTCTGGAGTGGTGAGGGATAAAGTGGAACCAAAAAGTCCTTTGTTGTAAACCAAAGCATTTCTAAAAGTCAGTCTATAAAGTTTAAAATCATACAATACAGCGCTCGCAACTATATATAATCAGTGATCTCAAAAATAAAAGGAAAAAGAAGAAAAGCTTTGTTGCAGCTGCAGAGTGAAAGTACTGTACTTTAGTAATATATAACCAGGTGAACTGCGCTGGCAACTATATGTAGATAAAAATATACAAAATCAAAAAAACAAATAGTAAATATCAAGGTGACACGTTATAGTGAATATGAAGGTGTCAGAGAACTGGGCATGCACCCAGCGTAACTAACCCAGCAATTAGTGAGAATACGCTGGACTGTACTACCAGAACTACAAGACCCTCTATATAAATGTGATATATCAATTTGTGTGCATAATTGCTGCAAAATAGCAGAAAAAGCAACAGGAGCGTGAAAAATGCACTATCTAGATGAAAAACCTTCACTACAATATAAATAGATTGGTATGCATGTTAGACAAGTGCATCTATAAAACATCAAAAATAGCGGTTTGACATAACACCAGTGCAAACAGAAGAGTAAAATTATACAAAAAGTTCACAATCAGCAATGACTAGGAGCGATCCCCTCAAGGAATACCAGATGGGATATTAAAACGTCAGCAGTAGTAAACAGAGAGAAACGTAGCTGGTGGTTAAAACCCCTTCATAGGAAAAACAATGGGCAGACTTCCAGCTTTTTCATCCTTCCAATCAAACAGGGCCAGTGATGTAGCGATGTAAAAATTGCTTGGAAGGAACCACAAAGCACACGTTCCACCGAAGGAGAAAAGAGAAGCATATAGCATAAAACCCAAAAATACCAAGGGTCACCTGCGCATAAATGTACTACTCACGGGACCGGTAAGCAAAACAGGCATTCAGATATTTGGTCGGTTCGCTGCTCTCCGGCGTGCGTTCCACCCAGAGAGAGCGGCGAACCGACCAAATATCTGAATGCCTGTTTTGCTTACCGGTCCCGTGCGTAGCGCATTTATGCGCAGGTGACCCTTGGTATTTTTGGGTTTTATGCTATATGCTTCTCTTTTCTCCTTCGGTGGAACGTGTGCTTTGTGGTTCCTTCCAAGCAATTTTTACATCGCTACATCACTGGCCCTGTTTGATTGGAAGGATGAAAAAGCTGGAAGTCTGCCCATTGTTTTTCCTATGAAGGGGTTTTAACCACCAGCTACGTTTCTCTCTGTTTACTACTGCTGACGTTTTAATATCCCATCTGGTATTCCTTGAGGGGATCGCTCCTAGTCATTGCTGATTGTGAACTTTTTGTATAATTTTACTCTTCTGTTTGCACTGGTGTTATGTCAAACCGCTATTTTTGATGTTTTATAGATGCACTTGTCTAACATGCATACCAATCTATTTATATTGTAGTGAAGGTTTTTCATCTAGATAGTGCATTTTTCACGCTCCTGTTGCTTTTTCTGCTATTTTGCAGCAATTATGCACACAAATTGATATATCACATTTATATAGAGGGTCTTGTAGTTCTGGTAGTACAGTCCAGCGTATTCTCACTAATTGCTGGGTTAGTTACGCTGGGTGCATGCCCAGTTCTCTGACACCTTCATATTCACTATAACGTGTCACCTTGATATTTACTATTTGTTTTTTTGATTTTGTATATTTTTATCTACATATAGTTGCCAGCGCAGTTCACCTGGTTATATAGTCTATAAAGTTTAACTCCAGGGACATATTAAAGGCGCAAATGTGCGCAGCTCTGTAATCATTGATATATCATTAAAGTATTTGTAAAGCTTAATTTATAGAAAGAAAGAAAGAAAGAAAGAAAGAAAGAAAGAAAGAAAGAAAGAAAGAAAGAAAGAAAGAAAGAAAGAAAGAAAGAAAGAAAGAAAGAAAGAAAGAAAGAAAGAAAGAAAACAGGATGGCAACCAGGTAGCCCTGCAGTGTGCAAATAAGTACGGGTATCAAAGCAGACCCAGTGGCCTCACACTCGCTCTTAAGTGATTAGAGTATTATTCATTCTAGGTGTAACATCTTCCATAAGCGTTACTTCTGAAATGAGAGAGTGTAGGTACAGCATAGCTGGTTCATTTATCAGCTGTCTGTGAAAAGCAATTAGACATTGCGTGGCTTTTATTATGTGCAAGAGTAGCTTTTTAGCATCTTTAGACACGTTTGGTGGTGGAAGGCCCAGTAGATGTGGATGGGCCAAGAGAGTCGAATTTGCAGGAGGATGTAAATTAGATACTCTACTCCTAAATGTATTTTTAAGTGAAAGCAGTGCAAGTACCTGAATGTAGCATGGTAACACTTTCTTGCATACCTATGCAGAAATTTTTAGACGAGGGAAGGTGGAGAAGCACGCCGACAGAAAGGAGAACGAGCAGAGAAACACAGAAATTAGCTTATCAGTGTGCTGCTTCTCCTTTCACTATCCAGTCACAGGCTGGAGGCAGGGAAGAGATTTGTAAATAAAAGTAAAACTGCAGCAGAGATCTTCAGCCTGTCAGACAAGGCTGTATAACTTTTAGGGTTGCATGGACAAAAAGGTAAATCCTTTGGTAGGTAAATCAGTTTACATATATATGTTATCTGCATATTTAGCCATTTGCCTGACATTCAGTTTTAATTGTACATCAACAACTGACACTGAGCACAATGGCAGAGGACAACTGCAAAAGATCTCAGAAGTTTATGACTTCATTCTGGACTTGTCAGACCCATGATGCACTTGTACAAACACCAATTCCAAAAAAGTTGGAACTCTGTAAAATGTAAAATGAACGGAACAGATGTCAGTTTTTTTTTTCCATCCATGTCACACACACACACACGATAGCTCTAGGGGCAGCCGGTATCTGTTTACATTAGGCTACCTCTGATCCATCACATTTAGGTCTGGAAAAACAGAAAGCATGCAGTCCTTTTCCGTTTTTGTATCTGGATGGACTCGAAGGTAGGCAGGTGTAAATGGGCAGAAGTCTGTTTACATCAGCCTACCCATAGAGGTGCGTGGAGCTTCTGATCAGGTTCGCCTGAAAAACTGACAGGTGGACCTAATCCAAAAAGAACATGTGAAAGGGCCCTTAGACTAACACAGCAGTGTTTTGAGATCCTTCATGTGATCTTGATAAAAACTGGTAACTCAAACTGCAAAAGATCTCAGAAGTTTATGACTTCATTCTGGACTTGTCAGACCCATGATGCACTTGTACAACATCAATTCCAAAAAAGTTTGAACTCTGTAAAATGTACATAAAAACAGAATGCAATGATTTGCAAATCTCATAAACCCATATTTTATTCACAATAGAAAACACATAAAAAATGTTTAAACTGAGAAAATGTGCCATTTTGAGAGAAAAAAAAAAAAAGAAGGTCATTTTAATTCACGGCAGCAACGGGTCTCAAAAAAGTCGCAACAGGGTCAAGTTTACCACAGTGTAGCATCCCCTCTTCTTTTAACAACATTCTGTAGATGTCTGGAAACTGTTCAACAGTTCTGGGTTTTCTTTGTCATATTTCTTGTTTCAGGATGTGCCAAATATTTTCAATTGGTGAAAGATCAGGAATGCAGTCAGGCCAGTTAAGCAACCTGACTCTTCTACTACGAAGACATGCTGTTGTTATAGAGGCAGTATGTGGTTTAGCATTGTCCTGCTGAAATATGCAAGGCCTTCCCTGAAAAATAATTGGGAGCTCTAAAACCTGGATATACAGTGTCTTTCAGCATTGATGGTGCCTTTCCAGATGTGCAAATTGCTCATGTCATAAGCACTAATGTAACAGACCATTTTAAATGAGCTTTGGCCCAAAGAAGATGGAGGCGTTTCTGGATCATGCTCAGATACGGCTTATTATTAGCAAGATAGAACTTTAACTTATATTTTTGGATGGCATGGCAAACCATGTTCAAAGACAGTGATTTTTGGAAGTATTCCTGAGTCCATGCAGTGATATCCATCACAGAATCATGGCCGTTTTTAATTCAGTGCAGTCTGGGGGCCTGAAGATCACGGGCATCCAGTATTGCGTTACAGCCTTGTCCCTTGCACACACAGATTTCTCCAGATTCTCAGAATCTTTTGATGATATTATGTACTGTAGATGATATATTGTTCAACAATTTTTAGACGCAGCTTTTCACAATTTGGTGAACTTCTGAGGCATTCTGACTTTCTAAGATGCCCTTTTTTATACCCAATCACATTACTGCCCCGGTTCCGATTTACTAAATTAGCTGTCATATGCTTTTCTTTGATAGTAGCAGTTACTTTGGCAGCTTTTGTTGCCCTATACCATTTTTGAGATGTGTTGCTGCTATCAATTTCACAATTACCTTATTTTTTTTTCTTAAAATGGTAAATTTTCTGAGTTTAAACATTTGATATGTTTTCGTTTTTCTGTTAATAAAATATGGGTTTAGGAGATTTGCAAAAAATTGTACTTATGTGGATTTACATACCGTCTCAACTTTTTTGGAATTGAGGTTGTAGACCATGGTTTAATCACTTGCCCTCCAGAAGATTTACCCCTCTTCATGACCAGGCCACTTTTTTGTGATACGGCACTGCGTTAATTTAACTGACAATTGCGCAGTCATGCAACGTTGTACCCAAATAAAATGTATGTCCTTTTCCCCCCACAAATAGAGCTTTCGTTTGGTAGTATTTGATCACCACTGCCGGTTTTATTTTTTGCACTATAAAAAACAAAAAAAAGGCCGACAATTTGGGGGGGGGGGGGGATTTTTACTTTCGGCTATGAAACCCTTTTTCATAAAAAATGTCTTCATAAATTTAGGGCAATATGTATTCTGCTACATGTTCAATCAAGACAATCGGCAGTTGCCAGCGGACATTGAGTGCCTGGCACATGCAGATCAGCTTCTGCGGTAAATAATCACAGCAGAAGTTGCGCACGCGCGCACCCTGCAGGCGGAAGTCTGGAATCAGGTATAGAGATTATATATATATATATATATACATATATATATATACACACACACACACACACACACACATATATATAGTATATAGTAAAACTGCTATAGTGTGGTCAGCAAGTGGTTAAGCCAAATGCACTATGGATTGCTAGCTTACAGTTGTTACCAATTCCATCTACTTGCTAGGACTGGGTCAGCTTTTAGTTAATGACTTACATCAACTCTGAAGTCTTCTAGTCTCTTGAACTTGCTCAGGTGGTTCTGCAGTGTGGGATCTACAGACAGGTTTTTGGATTGGGTATATTTGAGAAAAGCCCAAAACTTCTCCAGTCCATACAGTTGACCTGATTGTGACAAATAAAGTTCAGAAAATGGCAGGACCAAATAAAACTCTTTACTATGGTACAAGTAGAGATTATTACCAGTTTCATAATCTTTCAGAGTTTCTTCTTGAAAATCCTTAAATATGTCTGGCCTAAATTTCCTTTCCAGTCCATAACTGTAGAACCTGAAAAGGCACTCCAGGCCATACCTGCATGACAAAAAAAAGGTGTAAAATAAAATTGTCAAAAGGTACAGCTATAATGTAGTATAGTACACCTAGCAGTGCAGCGTACACAACCTGTCTGTTCAATCATCTACCTAATAATCTGTCTAATCAAAATGTATCAAAATTTAGGCAGGCCCTTGTAATACATAGTTGTTTATACACTACTGTGCAAAAGTTTTAGGTGGTGTGAGAAAATGCTGTAAGAATGTTTCAGAAATAGAAGTGTTACGTTTTTTTTTTATCAATTAACAAAATATAAAGTAAAGTAAATGAACAGAAGAAAAATCCAAATAAAAAACAATTTTAGTGTGACCACCTTTTGCCTGATGGATAAGTATCTGCTTGTATCCTGACCAAATCTCCAATTCCATTGGCAGAAATGCAGCCCCAAACTTGCAAGAAACCTCCACCATGTTTCACTGTTGCCTGCAGATATTTATTATTGCACAGCTTTCCAGCCCTTCACAAACAAACTGTCTCCTGCTACAGCCAAATATTTAAAATTTTGACTCATCAGTCCAGATCACCTGCACCCATTTTACTGCCCCTCAGTTCCTATGTTTTTATGCATAGTTGAGTCGCTTAGCCTTGTATCCAAGACAGAGGTTTTGGCTTTTTGACCGCAATTCTTCCAAGACCACCACTTCTGGTCAGACTTCAGTAGAAGGGTGGACCTGGGTCCCATTGGTTTCTGCCAGTTCTGTGCCGATGGCACTGCTGGACATCTTTTGATGCCCAAGGGAAGTAAGCTTGACGTGTCTTTCATCTGCTGCATTAAGTTTGCTTGGCCGACCACTGTGTCTACAGTCCTCAATGTTGCCTGTTTCTTTGTGCTTCCTCAAAAGATCAACAGCACATCTTGAAACCCAAGTCTGCTTTGAAATCTTTGCCTGGGAGAGACCTTGCTGATGCTGTATAACTACCTTGTGTCTTGTTGCTGTACTCAGTCTTGCACCTTGGTATACGACCTGTGACATGAAACAGTCTTCCACTTCCTCACCTTAGTAGCAAAGTTTGCCTGTTCCTCACTCAGTTTTAAGCCTCCTACAAAGCTGTTTCTGTTTCAGTCAATTACTATGTTTCAACCTACATATGAAATTCCTAATCATTAGCACCTGCTTGGTATAACTGATTAATCATACATAATGACTCCAATCCTTCAAAATCCTTGTTTTTGTGCAAGTGTAGAAAGTGTGCAAGTGTAAGAATTAAAGCTGGTTTGAAGCCAAAGGGTGGTCACACCAAATAATGATTTGATTTAGATTTTTCTTCTGTTCGCTCATGCATTTTGTAAACTGATAAAAATAAACCATTAAAATACATATTTTTTTAAAGCATTCTTACTTTACAGCATTCCTTCACATTTGCCTAAAACTTTTGCACAGTACTGTATATCTAAGCTTAGGTTCACACTGGTGTGTGGGGAACACCATGTGATTCGCACAGCAATCGTACCGCATTCCTGTGAATATCACATGCGATGTCTGTGCGGTGCAATTTGAGCCATATATAGCATCCACACCAAAATGGTGCAGGACCCTTTCCCCCCTGCACCTGAATCGCATTGCATGGGTGTTCACACCCCCAGCGATTCTGGCAAACACATTGCATTTTGCGATCTGTTTCGGGGTGTCATTAATCTAACATCAACACCAGCAGCAGATCACATGGACGCCGTGCAATAGCTTTCCAGTTTGATGTGGGGAAACACAGCAAAACTTGTGCATTTCCCACATCGCATCAGTGTGAACCGGGGCCTCAAGGGGAATATACAATCAGATTGTACCATGAGTGGTGAGCATTAGGCTGCAAAGCCAGCAAGTCCAAAAAAAAGTGTTTAGTGTAGGCTGGTAAATAAGGTAGGGTGTTTAACTGTCACACAGACTTACTTATTTAGAAAACACATTTGGAGACTCCACAATGATGGAGATTACATTTTACATTTAACAACTTATCATTTAGACCTAATGTTTGTATACATATATTTGTGTTGCACCATACATTTTGCAGCTCTTCTGTATCACTGGCAAAGTATAGTATACATAAAAGAAGTTTGGGTTCCAAAAAAACAAAAAACCCATATATACTCAGATCTATACTGCGGCATTGGTGTGATGCTGCAGCGGTCCCATCAGTCTGAGAAATGAGCGATCACATGACTGCCGATTGCTCAGTTCTCAGGCTTCTCAAAGCAGACAGCAGTGACCGTCACTGCTTACTGCTCTGCCCCTCCTGTGCTCACTGGAGCGGTGGTGAGCGCAGTTGGCTTTAGCTCTTGGAAGCGCATCGAGAGGTGAGCCATCTGTCAATCAGGCATCTGGGTGGATCCAATCAATAATGTTGCGACCCGTCCAGAGCATAGAGCGGGTCTGTGACTGCAGCTGACAGAGGGCTTTAGTCTGCTGCTGGCTTAATCTTTGTCACATGAACATAAAAGGAAGTTCACTCATGCGACCCAGCATAGAAGTATGGCCAAACAAGCTTTGGCCATACTTCTCTTTTAAAGTGGCATAAACATCCCAGACACTTAACTTGTTTTTACACTGCAGATTTAAAAAAAAAAAAACTTTTCTGGAGTTGCGCTTTAAAATATAAGCAGCTGGTAAGAAAGGAACATGTAGTAGATTGCTTTGTTTTAACGCTGTTCGTAAGAGTGAAGGCTTTTCTTCTATATGAAGAAAACAGAATCCTTCTCCTGGCACAGGGCTTTGTTGGGAGGTAGTTGCATAAAAGCAGAACAATGCTCTACCCACCTTTGGAAAATAACAACCAAGCGGCTAGGGAAGTTCTGCATGTCACCATTATACTTTTCAAAAACATACCCCAAAGAAAACAGACTGACCCACCATCACATACTACTGGGAAAAACAGGGCTGGTCAGTGTACTCATGTCCAAGCCCATCTTTGATTTGTGTGTTAGAATCCTTAAAAAATAAAAAGTCAACAATATACATTATATAGCACTACACAGGTTAAGCCAGGCAACTGCATTTCTACACTGAAAACTACTTGTGTTTTTTTCCTGGTATTTTACCGTAGCACTATTTAAACGCAGACAAAATATTAACAAACCATAAGATTCCAGTTAAAAAAAAAAAATCCTGTTTCTAGAAGTGAGATTTGGCTGATCTAATATTTTTTTTTTAGCTGATAATTTTTTTCAGAAGAAAACAAGTTAGATGATTCCATTAGGTTACCTGTAGTTTTCTTTGGCATCTTCAACAGCGATTTGCCTAAACTCCTCATACATTTTCTTGTTAAAGTGATCTCTGAGGAAAAAGGACCAGAAGCGGAACAGAGTGTTCATCTCTGGGGACTGACCAATTCCCAATTTTTTTCTCTCTACAAACAAAGAAAAAAAATGATTCAAGGTACATTTATCAATCCCATCACACAGCAGGTTAGTGCTAAGCAGATGTAGTAAGACAAATTTACTATACAAGGTCATAAATTCCCCCCTCTACTGCTCTGTAGTAGCACTGACAGAAAAGGTCACACACACACATACGCACGCACACGCACACACACACATGTAATAATTTACATTAGGTTTATACTTGGGATCTTGTTGACAGAAAGATTGAGTAGAAAGTTCAGTAAACACTTTGTGTAAATGTGCGCATGCATGGGTAAAAATCTTCATCCTCTTCTAGTTGCCATATATGCATATGTGCGTAATTTATTGTACTCAAAAAAGAAACTTTCTATTTTGATTTTTCCTCTCTGTATTCATCCCTGTTTTATGGATTTTTATGCATCTACCGTAAAACCTTGGATTGCGAGCATAATTCGTTCCAGAAACATGCTTGTAACCCAAAGCACTTGTATACCAAAGCAAATTTCCCCATAAGAAATAATGAAAACTCAAATGATTCGTTCCACAACCATTTATTCATAAGTCCTTCAGTTTATAGTCCATATAAAGATTATAGCAATGTGATAGGTTGTGCAATCATAAAATGTCCATCCACAAATGGCAGCCTCCACAAGGGGATTAGAAGCAAAATCCAGCAGGAGCTACAGGGGTATAGAGAAGAGAGGCGCCTCCAGGTGTAGCAATATGTTGCTAAATGTTGTACCTTCATTAAATGTAACCATGTTGCTACACTTAGAGGCTCCTCTCTTCTCTTTTATACTCAGTTGTGATATGATGCTACTTGTATATCAAATCAACATTTATTAAAAAAATTAGCTTGTGTTGCAAAACGCTCTCAAACCAAGTTACTCTTTTACTGTATGTGCATTGTTCCATAGATGACAAAGTGTTCAGATCAGTAAAAAACATAGCGGCTAAGTAGTTAGCACTTCTGCCTAGCAGCACTAGGGTCGCTGGTTCGACTCCTAACCACGGCACTACCTGCCTGGAGTTTGCATGTTCTCCCTGTGCCTGCATGGGTTTTCTCCGGGTACTCCAGTTTCCTCCCACACTCCAAAGACATGCTGGTAGGTTAATTGGCTCCTGTCTAAATTGGCCCTAGTATGTGTATGTATGAATGTGAGTTAGGGAACTTAGATTGTAAGCTCCTTGAGGGCAGGGACAGATGTGAATGTACAATATATATGTAAAGCGCTGTGTAAATTGACGATGCTATACAAGTAGCTATAATAAATAAACAATAATACATGACTTTTTTTTTTTACGCCCGTGTGAGGCCTGAAACCTGCCCTGGACCACTTTTTAATGGTGCATTTGTTTGGAGTGAAATCTTAATTGTTAAATCTATTGCAGACCTGTGTGCATCCCTATACTTAAAAAGCCTGCCTCTGTTAGGAAGATGGTGAAAGACTTTGTAGTTATGCTCCGCTCTTTGGTTATTAATTCTTATTTATACTCTGACCACACTTCATTTTGGCAAGAGTAGAAGAGACAAGACTGGTACGTGACTATTTCCTCCCTGGAAGCCGATTTGAAGAGTCTAGCCACTTCCTCTGTGGACACTAGCATGGAGACAGCACAGAACACATACTCAAAACAGAAAAGAGCCTACTGGGTCTATGCGATTACCCTGTATAGCTAGCAGATTACATGGTAAAATAGTTATTAGTTTCTAGATGCAGTAAATACCTGTAATGAGAAAAGTACAGGGATGACGACTATTGCTGAATGTCAGTTCCCTATCTGCCATGCGGAACCAACAGCCTTGGGATTTTTTCAGTGACAGACCTGGTACAAGTATGTAAGTTAGAAGTTCTTACTTCACTAAAACTTCACTGGCTGTATGCTTGTCATGGAAGACCTAGAACATATTTGCTTCAGATATAAAGAGCAGGCCCCTGGACACACTTGCAGAATTCTCCAAAGCTTTTTCTAGTAATGGGCAGATCGCTAGCTTACAAAGCTTCAGCATTTCCTGATGGTGCCATAAGTGTGTCCACCTTTTCCTTCCTCCTGCACATTCTTATTGGCTAGTGAAGTTGGCCATTGCAGCAATGGACCAATAGGAATATGTGGGGTAGGAGGTGGTGGCAAGTGTCGAGTCTGCCTTTTAGAAAGGCTCAGGATTCAGCCCCAACAGCTAGGTTGGGGGGGGGGGGGGAGAGAGGCACTGTTGATGCAGGCACTTTTATGTGACAGTACTTTATACCTGCAGCAGCTTTGTTTTGTTAAACGATACTTCGTAGGGGGAAAATATTGAGACAGGTTAGTAACAAGCATTTATAGAAGGAGGTAAGCATTTGTATCTCCCACATTGCTACAAGCACAGGCTTTTCCCTTTTATGCCAAACTAACCCATATCCCATTGCTTCTTTAGTAAAGCTGGGTACACACACACACACACACACACACACACACACACACACACAAAATTCCTGCCAAACCACAAATTTGCTGAAATTTTGGCCGCTCTTTGTTCAACAGAAGCCAGTCTGACTGGCTTCTGATAAATGGTCCTGCTGGAAAACCACCATTTGATCAGCATATGTAGCCAATGGCTGCAGTGCTGATCTGTGTATTCTGAAGGGGGAGGAGTCAGAATAGAATAGTGCAGCAGGGGAGTTTCCTGCATTCAGTTTGCTTGTGTGAATGCGAGAATCTTTTTTTTTTTTTTTTTTGTTCAACGCTGATACGTTCTACCCAACTTAAAGTGGAACTTTGGTCAAAAAATTAAGTCCTGCTAGTAGATGACTTCAGGCTGGATCCTTTTGCAGGTATAGCGATGTAAAACATTAAAAATAAGTGTCTCTATACGGTTTAAAATCCAGTAATACACTGTCTCACCCTGCTCTGCAAATGATCTGTTGCTCTTTTTTAGCACTGCTCCTCCTATCCTTTACAGCCAAGAAAAGCTGCTTCTGTTTGATCTGCAACTGCCATGGTGCTGCACTTGTGATCAGTTATGACACCAGCCATTTGATGGTTTGGCAGTTTGGTTAAAGGGGTTGTAAAGGTAAAGATTTTTTCACCTTAATGCATTCTATGCATTAAGGTGAAAAAACTAATGACAATACCGCCGCCCCCAGCAACCCCCCCCCCCCCCCCCCCGTTTTACTTACCTGACCCTTCGAAAATCGGCTGCTCGTTCACGACATCCATTCCGCTGCTCAGCCTGGCCGCTGATTGGCTACAGTGGATGGATTGGAAGCAGCGAAGCCATTGGCTCGCGCTGCTGTCAATCACATCCAATGACGCGGCGCGCTGGGGGCGGGGCCGAGTGATACAGCGAGCGGCTATAGCCGCCGGCTGTATCACGGGAGCGCGCCCGCAAGGACTAACCACCATGCGAGGGAGCTCGCATTGAGGTGGTTAGTTCTTGCGGGGAGGAGCTGAGACAGCCGCCGAGGGACCCCAGAAAAGCAGGTTCGGGGCCACTCTGTGCAGAACGAGCTGCACAGTGAAGGTAAGTATAACATGTTTGTTATTTTTTAAAAATAAAAAAATTACCTTTACAACCCCTTTAAGGACACAAGCAAATGTGACAGTTACATTCCTGGAATGCTGGGAATGTAACAGTTTTTTGAAACCGTTAAATTGATGGGTTTAGTTACGCTTTATAAATTTATTGTGGTTCCGGGGCTCTGGGCTTCAGCAATAAGGCAGCCTCCAGCAAGAAGAAACAGGAGCAATGCTAAAAGCAATTTACAGCACATGCTAATTTTGGTTGCATAATTATTGTAGAATGTATGTTCCTTGCTAAAGAATATTATTTTCTATCAAGTTGTTATGGGTTCTGATTTAAGGCTTGCTACTTGACCAGACTGACAGGTTGCAGTGCTCTGCTGACTAGCTGAAAGTGGAATGGATTAGCCATCCTTATGCCATTTGTTCAACAGTAACTACACTAAACTAGTTGTCCATATTAATTAAAGCGGAGTTCCACCCAAAAGTAGAACTTCCGCTCATATCCCCCCCCCCCCCCCCCCCCCGTCGGGTATCACATTTGGCACCTTTCAGGGGGGGGAAGGGGGGGCGGGGACACGTTTATGACAGATCCCCTTCCCCACTTCCGGGAGACTAGCCGCACCCCCATTTCCTGGAAGTTCGGCCCCCCTCCTCCTTCACCCTTTGCTGGGCCAATTGGAAAGCGCAGCGCGCTTCGCGTATGCGCAATAGGGAACCAGCAGTGAAGCCGAAAGGTTTCACTGCCTGGTTCCCTTACCAGGAATGGCGACAGCGGCACCCAGGAGTCGATCCGATGATTATTTGTAGCTGCTGACGTTTACATTACTTTTTTTTGGCTGGATCTCCTCTTTAATGACACTACTAGTGCCCTGTCTTGCATAAACTCAAATACATTTCTAGCACATTATAGCAAAACATGTTCTAATTGTACATGTTTTCAGCTATAGTTTGAAATCACTGCAATTACAGTGTGGACTATGGCAATGCTTTGTAGCAATCAAACAAAATAGAATATTCCATTTTGAATATGCAATAATACTAAAATCCCTATAGCAATTAAAACTCAAAAAACAGACAGAGCACCAATTTATAACTGTAACACTGCAAGCTATGTGATCAGTAAATACACCACAATCTGATAACGCTTCCTCATGCTTTCCACGTGTGCTTAGCACAAATAACTTCCATTGTTGTTAGGGGGTTCAGTTTTTTCCAGGCACATGATAAGGGAGTCATACTTGTGACACATCTTGCTGTAGTAACACAAAAGGACTGCTGTTTTTAAGCTGTCACCCAGATAAACAAGCTAACATCAGCATCCCCAAAGGAAGGAAGTCTACATTACATGAGGCTTACAGCTGACCTGTGCAAACTGGAGCATAGAACTCTAGCAAAAAATGTTAATGCTGCTCAAAGTAGGTAAGTATTGATCCTTCACACAAGCTGCACATTTTCTGAAATTTCCATAAGTTATCCTCTCTGCACTGGAGATAGTATATTAGGTAGGGGTTGCATGAGGACATGATTATTAGATCCCTTCTGTCCTACCTCAAAGCCCAGAAAATCTCTCTATTCAAGGTTAGAAAACACATATTTACCATTTAGGCATCGTCGCCGATATTTGTGGTACACTTGCTGCGTAAATCCATTCTCCTTCAACAGTTCATGAGAAGGATGTTGAAACTTGGGTAGAGAATGAGGGGTGCACCCATAGCTTCCGACAAGTGGGGTGCCTTCTGAAGGAGAAGCATTAGAGCTGCTGCAAACAAGAAGTCACACCATGTCAGTCATCAATACACATCACAATGGTTAATCATGATAACAAAGGTCTCAAAGACTGACAGTACAAAAATTTAGCAATTCAGTGGGTATAGGTATATAAATGTGACACTTCGATACTAAAGCTTCGTTTTTTTTTTTACAAAAATAACAAACATGCCTATACTTACCTGCTCTGTGCAATGTTTTTTCACAGAGCAGCCCCGATCTGCTTCTTCCAGGTTCCCCTGCTGGCACTCAAGGCCCTTCTTGCTCTTCACCTGGTGCCCCCCGCTTTCGTGTCACTGGATCTGATTGACAGCAGCGGGAGCCAGTCGCTCCTGCTATCAAACTGTTCAATGAGGAGAGAGACAGCGGAGGGAGCTGCCCTCATTCACATCGCTGGATTGGGTCGGGCTCAGGTAAGGAAAAGGGGGGGGGGGGGTCTGGGGGACAGCTGCAGCATAGAAGGTTTTTCATGGATTTAGAACCACTTTAACAGCAGTTGCCATTCTTTTGTTTTTTCTTCCAAAAAGAGGTAAATCATGAAGAAAGGTGAGTGTGAGTAAAGTGGATCTTAAAGCGGAGCTCCACCCAAAAAAGGGAAGCTCCGCTCGTCTGCCTCCTCCCCCCCCCTCCCACACATTAGGCACCTTTTGGGGGGGGGGGGGAGCAGGCTTTGACAGGTACCGATCCCACTTCCGGCTTTGCCGCAGCAAACACAGCCAGAAGTTCAGCCTCCCTCCTCCTTCCCGCCGCACCCGGCCCATTTACAGAGTGCTGCGTGCTTCATGCATGCACAGTAGGGAACTGGCTGTGAAGCCACAAGGCTTTAAATGCCAGTTCCCCAAGTGGAGATGGCGGTGGCAGCACCCGATAGTGGATTACAAATTGACTCGGGTAAGGACACCGCTGGATTCCTGGACATGTTAGTGTCCTAACATTAAACAAAAATCAGCAGCTGCAGTATTTTTAGCTGCTGACTTTAAAAAAAATTCAGAAGGAGCCTGGAGCTACTCTAATTCATACATGGTGAAAAACAGACATGGATGTAAGAATCCTTAGACTCCAGGGTCCAAACACAGCGCTATCATAGCAGCATATTAGGAGCAAAGCGAGATCACCTAGTCTCCCAACTGTGGTCCTCTGTGTGGGTCTAAGCAGCACCCGGCCCGAGTGGTTAGCAAGTAAAAGCAGCCTCAGCTCGATAAATCCAGACCACAAATGTCAACATGTTTTGCCCCGCCCTCGGCTTAAGCAGCAGTGCTCAGTAAAGTGTGACTGCCCACATTTATCAAAGTGCCCAATACAAGTACCCAGGCTTGTTGGTCACAGCAATGTTTATGGTTTTGGGCTGTTAACCACGGATACAGAAGGCTAATGGCTTAGAAAAAAAAATCATTATGAGTGAAATGGTAGAAATGCGCTGTAACATTTTACCTCACTGATGAAGTCCGCGGTCTGTGCTCCCTGACATCCATTACCCATCCAACATGACTTTCCACAGGTGGATTTGAACTGTGTCGGGTTTTTCTCTTTCTTGGGGTCTACAAACACAACAGTCTGATTATTCCAAGTGCAACTGCACCTTTTTTACAAATTTGGTACTGTATTCGGATGATTGGGCGGTACTCAGCAGGGGAGAGGAGTCAGGACTGCCAATGGGGGACCCAAAAAGAAGAGGATCGGGCTGCTCTGTGCAAAACTGTTGCACAGAGCAGGTAAGTACAGTATTGTTTTTTTTGTTTTTTGTTTTTTTATTCTTTGCATTAGAATCACTTTAACATGGTCAGGGGAAGATCTAAACCTTAAGCCGGCCATACATGAATGCAAATTTGGCCGGTTCAGCAGGGACCGGACGAATTTCAATCCATGCATGGGCAGGTTGATTTACTCAAGTTGATCCATCGATCAACTTGGGTACAACCAGCCTGTCGTATTTTGGACATGCAAATACTGCCAGCGGCTATAGCTGCAGGCAGTAATCATTGTATTCTGCCAGCTGGGAAGGCTTTCCCCCCGCTGACAGAATACAATAGCGCTGCAGGGAGGCATTCCTCCATCAACACCGACTGTGTTAATGGGGGAAATAAAGCGATCTTCTCTCCTTCCACCCATGGTGGATGGAAAGAAAATAGATTAATCTTCATTAGTTTTCATCTTTGGTGGCATACTTGTATACCTCAAGTGATGCTGGGTGGTGGAGTACTTCATAACACAACACTGGCGTTGTTTGTTGGCTTTAAAGAAAAATCAAAACCTCCCACATAGTAGTGGAAAAAAAATTAAAAATCAGCACGATGGAAAGTTCTAGGTCATTAGCTATGATAGAGAATTTGGCAAACGTAAGTTTCAGTTTTTGAAAACTCTTCACAATGTACATAGTTGAACGAGAGTATTGATTTATCTTCCTGAAAAAATATATAATTTAACAAAATATTCTAGACCAGTGTTTCTCAACCATTTACTGTGGAGGAACCCTTGGCGAAACATTTGAGATCTCTGGGGAACTGCAAAAAAAATTGAAGATCTACAGCTCGCGGAACATTGGATCCGATTAGCGAGCTGTAGATATAACCACAATTATTGTAGAAATAGCTTTAAATATTAGAACTCACCTGACACCAACATTATAGTGTGAACAGGGAAAATAGAAATCAATTGTTTTATTTATGTCCTTGCAACCTACATCAGAACAAGCCCAAAATTTTCTGTGCAAGTCAAATCTACACATATTTTTCATCAGTTTTTTTGCACATATGATGTGAACGAGGTCTTGAACAAAACTCCAAATATTGTGATCCATAAATAAGACAGCAGACTACGGGAACAATTGGGCCTTGTTCACAACATACATGCATAATCGATGGGATTGATGGAAAATTGTGCAGATTTGACCTGCAAAGAATATTTTGGTCTTGTCCACATCAGGAGACATGCATTTTCCTAACATAGGTCTCTGCAAAGACATAGAAAACAATTGATTTCTATGTGCTGTTCACACCACAATGTTGGTGTCATTTGAGTATCTTTCTCTGCAGAAAAATGCATACATGTTGCATATTTGTGTGCAGAAACAACGTACGATACCAATGTTGTTTTCAATGCACACTGTCAATGCGCATTGATACCTGGTGCCTCCTCTATAGTTCCAGCTCCTCTGAACCAGTGAGGGTGGTGCCAGAAGGAGTGCTGACAGTGGGAGCACAGGGCTGATTGTTGCAGTAGGTGAGATCCTGTGTATGGTAGTGGCTGAATGCAGACTGCAGAAGGGGGAGCAGAGAGTGGGGGCACACAGCTGGATCAGCCTGAATGTAGCAGGAGGTGTGCTTAGAATAGCATTATGTACAATTATGGCATAACATAAAGCTATTATAATCTCACTTCCTGCTACATACCGGTATAGGGCTGATCCAACTGTGTGCTCCTGTTCTCTGCATTCAGTGCTGCCATATATACACATAGGATGTCACCTCCTGTTCTCTGCTCCACCTCCCCACAGTTTACATTTATCCTTTTAGTACACAGGGACTCACATTCCAATCCAGCCATATGCTCCCTTTCTCCGCTCCCACTCCACAGGGTGCAGCACTGCTACCGTACAGACAGGATCTCACCTTCTGATCTGGTGCTTCCTACCTCCATTCTAGGCTTGGCTCTTGTCACAGCTCCCTCTCTGTGCTCCCCGCTACCTCTGTCTGTTATCACGGCTCCCACTCTGCAAACCATGGAGGTAGGAGCACAATCTCGGTTGCCTTCACAGCTCCCTGCCTCCACAGTCTGCATTCTTGGCTCCATGCTCTGCAATTTCAGAACTCCCGCTCAGACACTCTGCATTCCTCTTGACCTCGCCTTCTGAGTTCTCTGAGCCGGAACTGCAGAGAAGGCATCGGGTATCAATGCGCGGTGACAGTACTCATTGTCAGTGTACATTGGGAACAACGGAAACAACATTGGGCGGATATACATCCGCCACAATGTTGAATTGCGGCGCAACCCCTGAGGACTTCTCGCAGAACCCCGGTTGAGAAACACTGTTCTAGACTGTAGTATAGCTTGATATAAAAAGACCTACAAAAATATGCTTTTCAGTTTTAGGCACTAGTTTACAAAAAAGAGGTTGTAGAACTAAAGAGTCCACAACAAACACTTGAAGAAGGGATTTTCCCTGCTGGATCACCCTTTGTAAAGGCTTTGATTTCTTATAGATCAACTGCAGGTTTAGGGCTCCAAGGATACAGGGTGGGGTTTTTGTTGTGTGTAAAACTTGATGGACACATCTTTTTTTTTCTCTATGTAATCTGTAAACATGCGCTATAATAATTTTGAGCTTCATTCACCTGGTTATCCATGGACTTGGTTTCCTTTACCACGGGGTAAAAGCGTGGGGTCTTGCTTGGATCCTGCAGGCGTGGCGTACGGGGAGTTTTAGGAGTTCTAACAGATATGGATACAGGAGATTCTGGAACACCTGTTTGTAGATAAAGACAAATCAGGATTTGGTGCTTGAGGTTTAAAATACAAATAAAATCAGCTTAAAAAGGTCCATAGTATGTTACCTTGAGGAAAAATGGGAATATTTGGCGGGGACTGTTCGGTATCTGGCTTAACTGGTAGCTCTGGTGCAAGACTGTCAAACTCTGCTTTACTGATGAAATTTAATTTCCTGAAGTTTTCTATTTCTTGCTGAATTTTGGGAGGCAGGGAAAAAAAAACACAATAACTACACAAAACCATGTTAACAACAATCTTTAGGACTGAACTACTTCTAGCACTGCAGTCAAACCATAGGTGTAAACATGCAAAGGCTGCAAAGAGGGATGCTTTAGTAGATGTGGATCTACAGTTGAACTTTGTGCAGTCTTTTCTTGATTGTACCTTCATCACAAGATGGTATATTTTGGGGGTAAAAACAAGTTTCTGGTTTTGGGTAAAAAAAAAAAAACAGCAACATGATTCTACACAGTATATCATTCAAATCAGTACAGATACTAGCTGGAAGATGGAGTCAGTTGAATACACCGATACAGGCTGGCTGAATTCATAGGAATTTCTGAGAAGACTTGCCTGATGATTAGACCAATGCTTAACAGTATATCCATACAACAGGGAAATCAGGTGAGTGATATGTACACAGATTACACCACCCATTGCTATTCATTGAATTCAGTTTACATTTTAGGCTAGGTTTACACACGTGGCAGTCCCTTCTGAAAAGGAACTAGCAGATCGCCTTCCAGAGGCATTTTGAAGGTGCCTTCTTCACTGCTTGATGAATGGGTTGCTTTTAGCAGCAGTACTTGGGAATAGTTTTTGCCATAGTTGCAAAGTGTCGGGTGTACACTTAAGTATGCGAATGAGTATTATGCGGTACTTATGGAAAAAACACAGCCGAGGGAGAAGAAACTGAGAGAGAGATGGACAGACATTATCCCAGAGTTGACTGAGGCTCATTGGAATGAGGTTTTAACCTCCTATATGTCCACGGTCATCCCTGCGAGGGATAAACTGATCCAACTAAGATACCTACATCAAATGTATTACACCCATCCAGACTATATAAGATGGGCAGGAGAGCAGACCCTATTTGTCATAAATGCCTGGTGGCAGAAGGTACTTTTATGCACATGGTTTGGGACTGTAGTAGGGTACGACCTTTATGGTCACAGGTAACCCAGTTTGTTGCAGAAACCTTTGATCTTCCGAATATATGTAGTCCACTGCTGGGTATCTTGGGGGTGATAGAGGACGATGTAATGAGCAACAATACTAGAATGTTTTTGAGATGATTGTTTTACTATGTCAGGAAGCTGATTACCTGATTACCATCTTACCTTAGGAGCTTGGAAAAGATTAATTAATGCAAATATTACACTGTATAAAATGACATATGAAGCAAGAGGAAGTAAGAAAAAATTTAATAGAGTATGGGGCAGATGAATAAACACAAAAGAAACTACACCATGTGACATCTAAAATTATTTTATTATAAAATATAGCCAAATGATAGACTGGGTAGGATGATATTGTGAGAACATGTTCCAGGGGACTGGAGAGATGACAGCGCACAGCACAATTGGTTTAGGAGGTATATACCTCTTTGGTTTAGTTCTTTAACTTTATATATATATATACTTTTATATTATTTTTTTACTTTATTTTATGTTTTATACCAGATATTGGATTGCTGATAATTTGCATTACGATTACAGAAAATAACTGGTATTTTAGAGTTTAAAAAATTGCTACCTGTACTGATATATCCTTTATCATAGGATGTTTATCCGAAACTACCCTTGAATGTTAATTATATTTTGACGGTTGCAACCGACAATATACCTTACATGCAATGTGTTATTCTATGTATGCACATCTGGCAAATAAAAACCTTTAAAAAAAAAAAAAAAAGTATGCGAATGAGGCCTAAAACATGATGTCAATCAAATTCTCATGTGAAAATTACAAGAAATTAGTGTAAAGAATGCTGCATATGATTTTACTGCACAGAAATATATGGCTTTGCAAGGTTAAGGTTGTAAATTACTCCTAATAAACCAGGTTTAAAAATACCTTCAATGCTAGGTGATCGGTTTCACTATCTTCCTTCCATAGGTCCTGCTCATAATAGTACAGCCCATCGTTAATATGCTTGGCTAGTTCAGATGTCATTTTAGATCGCGACGTGTGATTTCCTGTACGGTCTCCACCTGGATGCTTCCTAAGGTGAGGTGGGGTCTGTGTAACAATAAGGATTTTATTCAGGTCTTGATCATCAATCTCATAATCCGAGTCTTCATCAGACCAGTCTGTGAAGTTATTTTTGCGTCCCTGTAGGGGTTCCATCTCCTCATCAAACATGAAGTCCAGCTCTTCTTGCTCCACTTCCTGAGTCACGTGTTGTTTTGGAGTCACTGGACAGCTCTCTGCTTCCTGTAAGCAGAAATGTTTCAATGACTCTGCTACAGCAAACCATAATGCAGTTCAGTTCTAGGTGAAAATACAGACAATGAAGAGATTAAACATTCAACCAATCTCTATACCTTCGGCTTTGTAGGAGAGGCTCTGTGTCTTCTCTTTACTTCAATCCACGGTTCAGAATCCAGATCCGGCAGACTTGCAGATAAACCTTTTGACATTGTCTGCAGGTTGCTTGGTTCTGAACTTCTTTCTGGAAATAGAGGACTTCCTTTTCTAGGAGAATTAGGAGCAGATCCTAGAAAGAAAGGGAGATATAAAGTATAATATAAAATATAATATAATTTTCTAATATATATATATATATATATATATATATATATATATATATATATATATATATGTTTTTTTTTTTTTTAAGCAGACTACAGTATTTCTGAACTAAACATGCTTCTGCTTTCATAGCCTTTTTTTTCCCCTCTCCATTAAGGAGAAATACTTTATTAGAGACTACAGCAATTGCAGTATAAACATTACACTAGAAGTGCATTGCAGTTTACAAAACATACTCTAGATTTTGGGTCAGCAACCCCTGGACCGCGATCTACCAGCTGATTGCACCCAAGTTACTGATATATCGGTCCTGGGTTTGCCGACCTGCTGTCACCAGGTGTGGATGAAGGTGGCAGCCAGCCGCAGGAGAGAAGCAGGGCAGGGGGCAGCAGGCGGCTGCCGAGGCATCAACCTGCCGCATGAGAAGATGCCTCGTCTATAGTTCCAGCTGCAATGTCAGGAGGAGTGATACTAATAGCACTCCGCCTCTCAATCTTGATAGCAAAATCCACAGCGGCTGGAAGCGCTGCAAGAAGTGAAGGTCAGTGGGCATAAAAAGGCACAATAAAAGCTATGTGGGCACAAAGATGCTATTGTGCCCATATAGGTGCTCAATAACAGCTATATGGGCACAACATGGCATGTGTACACCTTTGGCTGCTGCCTCTGCAGCTAAAAGGGGTAGGGATCGGGGAAGGTAAAAACACAGCTTAACCGCAGGGTTTTACCAACCCCAACCTCACGTGTAAACAAGCCTTAAGGGTGGAACCGCTAAATGCAACTAAGGTCTGGTTTAAAGTGTGACAGGCACTGCTGCTCCTCTGAAAAGTGATCTAAGCATGTTGGACAGGTGGTGAAGAGGCGGATTTAAAACCTATAATTGCCTGTAATGCACACAATTGCAGTTTGGTAGTACATCCAATGTAGGTTTAAACCAGATGGTGAAGAGGTGACATATTGCTTCCTCACCACCTGCCAAACACCTCTGAAAAGCAATCTGCACGTGAATCACTTTACAGAGAAGCCTGCTCTGCGTTTGTGCAATTAAGTGTGGTGCAATTTTGCATTTTTTTTGCATAATTTTGCATCCCATTCATTTGAAGGAGCTGCAAATTGTATCGGACTGTACATAAGATGCACTGTGCCAAATCACATGATATTGTAGTGCCATGCGATCTCATGCCCACATGCACACTGCATTTGCAATCTACGTTTGGGGTTAGTAATGTATTGGCACCCACAGTAGATCACAAACGCAGTGCGTTTTGAACACAGTGCAGGAAACGCACATGAAACATGCATTCCTGGCACCGCGTTCTGGTGTGAACCGCACCTAACAACAGGACACTGTCTGGTGATCTTTGACTTCACCGGTGTTGTTCAGGTAGATCTCCACCACAATAAGGTTGCCTACCCCTGCTCTAGATATTGTGTCAAAGAGACCTAGTAATACAGAATATATATGAAGTCTGTATCAAATATATAAATCTAAGTGCACACAAGGAAACATAGAAAATCAATCAAGAGCCTTCTTTTTAAAACATTCTTCACTACAAAATTTAAGTAGTAACTTACTGATTAGATCAATAGTAATAGTTAATAATAAAATAAAAAAATGAGGAACAACTTAAATAAACAAAGAGTTTTGTAAAAAAATATTCAGTGTTTTATGTTGGTATTTCACAAAAATGGGGGTATGTAGTACGTGTGTAAAGTACTCATGAGAGGAAACATTTACTAGGATGCAAGTGGTGGAGGATGAGATCCATCTGTCTCATTAATTATTGAACTTTGTAGGGCAGCCCGTGTTTGTAGATTTCTTATATGGTACTGTAAAGTGGAACTATACTCTCTCAATCAACATTGACTATTTTCAATACTTATGTTGCTAGCATTAGTATATAAAAAGGAAGGTATATCATATTTACAGATTTTCTTCAGTTGCTTCCTGGTTTCTAGGCCTAGGCCTGTCATACATCCCAGGGATCACCAGGAGGGGAGCCTGAGCTTTCTCAGCTAAGCACACCCTCCTGCCTGTGCACAGGAGCTAAGGGCAGATGGATTCCAGGAAGTAAATGCTACATGAATAATCTGCCCTTCCTCAAGATGACCACGGTTTTGTTTTTCAAGGTGATTTCTTAGCAAAATAAAGCTTGAAGACATGAATGGGTGGGTGAGTTTGCTTTTGAATATTCAAAATAATTTAAATATAGTTTTTGGTTTATGGTGTTTAGATGCAGTATAGTTCCACTTTAACAGCGTTTATCCAATTTGTAAACATTGAAAGCAAAACCTGAATCTAGGTTCTGGCCACTAGTATTTTAGCTGAATACAAAAAAGTATTATATAGGAAGGTTCTGAAATATCGATCTAGATTTTAGATGATAAATAATTCAGAGTAAGTATATTTTGAGATTATTATTATTTACTTATATAGCGCTATCAATTTATGCAACGCTTTACATATATCTATATCTATATCTATATCTATATCTATATCTATATCTATATATATATATATATATATATATATATTGTTCATTCATCTGTTCCCTGCCCTCAAGGAGCTTACAATCTAACGTCCCTAACTCACATTCATACATATACATACTAGGGACAATTTAGACAGGAGCCAATTAACCTACCAGCATGTTTTTGGAGTGTGGGAGGAAACTGGCGTACCCAGAGGAAAACCCACGCAGGCACAGGGAGAACATGCAAACTCCAGGCAGGTAGTGCTGTGGCTGGGATTCAAACCAATGACCCTAGTGCTGCTAGGCAGAAGTGCTAACCACTTAGCCACTGTTCTAATCCCATTGTGGAAACCATTTTAATATGTATAATTTCAAATTTTTTGCCAGTAGCACTGAATTTTCAGGCATGCCCATAACTGGTGAAAAAAAGTACCAAGTGTCTGTTGACATTTAAGACACTGTGGGGTTGATTTACTAAAACTGAAGTGAAAAAATCTGGTTCAGCTGTGCATGGTAGCCAATCAGCTTCTAATTTCTGCTTGTTTAGTTAAGAATTGACAATAAAACCTGGTAGCTGATTTCTAAGCAAAGCTGCACCAGATTTTGCACTCTCCAACTTTAGTAAATCAACCCCAGTGGGCTGGGGTTGGATGCAAAGTTAGATAGGGGGACTGTTGAACTAGAGTAAGGTAGACCCTACAAATATATAGTGAGAGGTCAGTGAGTGGAGTAAGTTTTCTCCCATTCATCATCCATTTTTTTCCTTAGAAATTCTGCCACCTGCAATGGTGGGGTGAGTAAGCGCTGATGAATCTTGTAGATTAATTTAGTTGGTATTGGAGTGGTAAGGATATCAGAAGAGGGTTGTCTGGAAGTCCACCCTGTACGTTACGACCCTGGGCGGCATTATACATTTGAAACTATTGAAATAAAAATGGAGTTCCAACTGCCCATCAATATTCTCTTTGTTCTATGGATTTTACTTTATGGTCTAGAACAGTGGTGGTGAACCTTGGCACCCCAGATGTTTTGGAACTACATTTCCCATGATGCTCATGCACTCTGCAGTGTAGTTGAGCATTATGGTATATGTAGTTCCAAAATATCTGGGGTGCCAAGGTTCACCATCACTGGTCTAGAATATTATCTGTGCAGGAAATACCCAGTATGAACCAACGTTTGGGGTGCAGGGGCAGAGGAGTTTAGGTAAAGTTGTTTATTCTGGCTGGATAAAAATGTTTTTACTAGTACAGAATCCAATACTTTTGGGTTTGTAACCAAAAAAAAAAAAAAAAAAAAAAAAAAAAAAAAAAAAAAAAAAGGGAAGAAGGATTCTGCTGTTCCTTCAAAAGCATGTTATACAGCACAGTGCTTGTGCTGTGTAATTTGGCCCCCTGTATCACCTGAAAAAAACTGGCTGATCCTGCCAGTTTCTGCCCTCCCCCTGTAAACTGATTTCGGTTTTATATTGGCTGCTGAGCCCTGACACCGTGGTCAGTTTACGTGCCTCCATCATCCACTGTTTCTCCTCTCTCTTCCCCGATACCCCCCTCCCCGCCTGTGAGCTCCGTCCACTCCACGATCCTCCCCTCCAGCTTGTAAAATAATAGAGTTAAGTCTCTACAATCCTAGATTAGATAATAACATGTGCCCCACTGTATGTCCTTTATTTAAAAAAAGACGATTTCTACCTTTATATCAGAGCGTCTTCTGACGCTCACGTGACTCCTCGGCTCTCTCCTCCCCCCGTCTGCAGATACAGTATGAGTGCCGAGAACTCCTGCTGATGTCAGCCGAGAGAGGAGGAGAGAGCCGAGGAGTAATGTAAGCGTCGGGAGACGATCTGATCTAAGGTAGAAATCATCCTTCCTTTTTTTTTTTTTTTTTATAAATGCCAAAGGAAGGATGATTTCTACCTTAGATCAGATCGTCTCCCGACGCTTACGTTACTCCTCGGCTCTCTCCTCCTCTCTCGGCTGACATACTGTATCAGTCAGACGGGGGGAGGAGAGAGCCGAGGAGTCATGTGAGCGGCAGAAGACGCTCTGATATAAAGGGTAGAAATCGTCTTTTTTTAAATAAAGGACATACAGTGGGGCACATGTTATTATCTAACAGAGGGGATTGTAGAGACTTAGCAAGTGGCTTAACAACCACTTTAATTTTTGATCTGAAGTGGGTTTATGATTGGTAATTAGCAGTGATTAACTAAAGCGCTAATCAGATAAATGTGTTGATTCAAATGTTGTATGCTTATGTGAGAAAAAAACAAACGAGCTCCAATTTCTATGTGACATTCCGAAGGATACTAAAAAATTCCTAAAATAAATAATATAAAATAATATAAAGCCGCACCTGTGTGTATGTGTTCTGATACCACTCAAAATAAAATTAGTATTGCTATAGTGAAATAAGTGCGCTAAATAAAACCATCTATTGTGTATTGATAATTAATTAAGGCAGATAGCTGAGCCACATACTTTAGACCTTAAGCGGTATATATTAATTTATACAAAAAGGCTTGTAATAGTCCTAGATGGGTATGTACATCAAGTCCACATATTACACTGGCAGAAGTGATTGGTGCCTTTGAACCCCAAACCATAGGATATAGAGAAGAGGGTCAGAGGACTCACCAGGGTCAGGCAAATAAATAATTGTAACAATGGATTTTTTGCTTCTAGATACTTGACATTGTGTTTGTCTATTATTATTATACAGGCTTTATATAGCGGCAACAGTTTGTGCAGTTCTTTACAATATTAAGGGAGACAATACAATTCAATACAAGAGGGTTAGGATATGCAATATTTACACACCGGGAGCAAAATACGAAAATGCCTGGATACAAGTAAGAGCAGGAAGCGTACCTGTGTGATATGCCTGCAGCTTTCCTGGTACAAACTCAGGGCAGTTGATGAAGCGGGTGAAGTCAGTACGTTTCACTTCTTGAGGTGGAGTAGAGGGAATAGGCCATTTTTCCGGATCTACTTTTTTCCTTATTTTCTGGTCCACCAGTTCTACCTCCGTGCTGCCCTTCAAAGCCTAAACATACACAAGCATTTTTTGTCATATATACAGTATATATATATATATATATACACACACACACACACAAGCTTTGTAAACATGTCACATTGCACACATAGCTGAATTCATCACAGAAGTGACTTCTCACCCCTTCACTACTATGTATAGACTTTCAATTCTTTTAATAAAAAATAAACTGAAATATCTGGAAAGGAATAAGCTTCTTCTGTGATCCCCATTTATAAAACCCAAGCTTTGGTACTGGCATGCTTGCACCCAGTATTATATGTTAATAAAAAAAAAAAAATAGTTAAGAGATTTTACACAAAATCCCCCAGTCCTGCTGTACCGGAGTCCCGCAATCCCCTGCTATCAGCCATTGGAACGCCACTTCACCAGTCAGGGGATTTTAACCAATTGCCGACCGCCGCATGTACATATACGTCCTAACTTTGGCGGCAGATATCGTTGTTATGGCAGCAGGTAGCTGCCATAACCCTGGTATCCCAGTTTTCAGCCGGCGGTCGGCTACAATATAAGATAAAAGTGGTCTCTGCGGCGGATTCGCCGCAAGATCACTTTTATCGGTGGCGGGAGAAGGCCCCCCCCCGCCGTGATCCGGTGCCCTCCGCCGCTTACCAGAGCCGTCGGCAGGGGCGGAGGCGATCGTGTCCTTTCCCTAGCTGTGCATGGAGACGAGTGAGGGGAAGATGGCGCCCACCCATCTCCATGACACTGCAGGGGAGAAGCGACGTCAAAACGTCACTTCCGCCCATACGTCTTAAAGGCACATTTTTTCAATGTCATTTTTTTAAATGACTTTTTTTTTTTTTAATTGCATTTTAGTGTAAATATGAGATCTGAGGTCTTTTTGACCCCAGATCTCATATTTAAGAGGTCCTGTCATGCTTTTTTTCTATTACAAGGGATGTTTACATTCTTTGTAATAGGAATAAAAGTGACACATTTTTTTTTTTAAACAGTGTAAAAATAAATAAAATCAAGTAAAATAAATAAGATTTTTTTTAAAAACGCCCCGTCGAGCTCGCGTGTAGAAGCGAATGCATACGTGAGTAGCGCCCACATATGAAAACGGTGGTCAAACCACACATGTGAGGTATCGCTGCGATTGTTAGAACGAGAGCAATAATTCTAGCCCCAGACCTCCTCTGTAACGCAAAACATGCAACCTGTAGAATTTTTTTAAACGTCGCCTATGGAGATTTTTGAGGGTAAAAGTTTGATGCCATTCCACGAGCGGGTGCAATTTTGAAGCGTGACATGTTGGGTATCAATTTACTCGGCGTAACATTATCTTTCACAATATAAAAAAAATTGGGCTTACTTTACTGTTGTCTTATTTTTTTATTCAAAAAAGTGAATTTTTTCCAAAAAAAAAAAGTGCACTTGTAAGACCGCTGCGCAAATACGGTGTGAAAAAAAGTACTGCAATGACTGCCATTTTATTCTCTAGGGTGTTAGGAAAAAAAAAACAATATATAATGTTTGGGGGTTCTAAGTAATTTTCTAGCAGAAAAAACTGTTTTAAACATGTAAACACCTAAATTCCAAAACGAGGCTGGTCTTTAAGTGGTTAAATCCTCCTGGATTTCTCTTCCCTCCTCCAGCGTTGAGAGGACGGGCTAGATGGAATCCGACTGCTCAGTGCTGTCCATGTGGCGGTGCTGACCAATTAGAATGCCTCCTATCCATACACACTGAGAGGTACAGATAGGAGATTAAGCTGCAGGGATTTAAACTCACTGTACTGGTTGAAGCAGCATCCCAGTGCCTGACAGCGGGGGATAACGGGACATCAGTACAGTGGGACCTGGGGGAATGGGGAGGGGAGGGGGGGGTCCAGTGCAAGTTCAGCTTAGAGATTTTCTGTAGAAGGTGAAAGTACACTTTAAATAAAAATCTATAAAAACCATTGTTCTGTAGTTTCAATTTAAAAAGGACCACTGCCACATTATAAAGAAACAGCTGCAATTTTTCTTACAATTTATAGCTCTAGATATGGGCAGCCTACACAACTAGGAATTCTACTACTGGTGTCATGAAAGCAAATATGGGCATTTTCCCCATGCATGAAGAATTCATGTATTCTTTCATTTTGGATATGGCAGGCATTACCTCATAAATCTTACTGACATCGGTGGTCAGAGACTGCACCCGACGAAAGCCTGCTATCAGGGAGAGAGGTAAAAATCCTTGGGCATCCATTTTTCTTCTCAAATAAAAATCCCTTTCCAAGTTTTCCAAACTGAAATAATATTCACTGAAAGAGAACAGTGGGAATAATATGATTATTATGCATCAGGTTTTACAAAACCATTGAATTGCTTTTAAAAACGCATCAGTAACCCAAAACACACACTTACATCTGACGTTTCAGGTACTCCTTCAGCAGCTTTCCATCCAAAGGATACATCTGGATACCAGTTCCATAATTGTAGCAATACATCATACTTCTGTTATCACCCAAGTCAGACTGAAAGGGCGCATCCCCCTTACGGACACCGTACTGAACTGTGATACAGAGAATAAATAAAGGAAGAGTGCTCAGAATTCTTTGACATTCTGCATATTTAGGTTTACTCTTTCTTACAGAGGAATTTCATGTTTATGTCCAATACACACAGGGTAATACTATACTGGAATGCACACAAATGTTAACTAAATAAAGATATAACAAGATGAAAAGTTGACATCTTGAAACAATGGTTATCTGCAGCCAATCCGAACTGCTCAGATCTGTTTTAATCTACCACCTATACATCTTCCCCGACAGACTTTGAGGTTCTAAAAGGATTTATTTTCAGTATATTCTGTAGAAAACTACATGTAGCTGCAATTTAATAAATATATAAATCGTACCCAGCATCTGTCAAATTTCTTGGGAAGCTGAAGGCATGGCCCTTAATGTATCCATTCATCACTTGCAGACCAAACAAAAATGATTCTGTAATGTCCTGTTGACATATGCTTCAGCTTGTATAAGAGCAGCATGTACAGCAAACAACTTGAATAAAGACTTTAAAGCACAATTCAGCTCCAATTTTGGGAAGTTAAGAACAAATCCTAGTGCTGACTGTTACTTTATGCAAGCTTCTAGCAAGATTCAGCACTTGAAGCTGTTTGAAATCCTTCTAGCAGCTTGTTTAAAGTGCCAAATTACCACTCCAATTGAGATACAGATTTAACATCCCTATAGTAAAGTATTCTTTAAAGGCCTAAATATTTTTCTTTCACTGCAGAAAAGACATACAATCTCTCTTCTGCAATAAAATACACTTACCTGTGTACAGCGTTCCTCAGCATGTAAACTGAGGTGGGTATGCACAGTTCAGCTTACACATGCGAGCCCAATCCCTGTGTGCCAGAAAAGTGGCCTCCTGTGCATGCGTGGGAGAACGTCATCCTGCGCCAGCCAATGAAGATGGCTGAAAACTGTCTCACAGAAGATGTTCGTGCCGGTGAGGGACCAGGACCGTTTCATGAACGGCGAGTATAAACTGCCTTTAGTTCCGCTTAAAAGCTAGCCAAAGCTTGCTGTACACACTGTGCTTCTGAAAATGGAAGCTTGTGTGGACTGTACCATACAGGCTCATTTATCAGACCTTTGTGCAGATGCAATAATAAGATCAGTCCATTTAAAGTGTAAGCTCAACTTTACAGAAATCTGCAAGGTGACCAAGGTGACACTGGACCCTCTCCCCATCTCACCTGGTCCCACTGTACCAGTTTGTCACGATCCCCCCCCACCAGTGGTCTGGGGATTTGAAATCTTGTCAGCTTTCGCTTCTCTCCTTGCAGCGCTGACAGTACAGGCTAGATGGCTTCTGACTGGTCAGCGCCGCCTATAAGACGGTGCTGACAAATTAGAATCCCTGTAATCTGTACTGGCTAAGCAATACGGACATGAGATTAAGCTGCGGGAGCTTTCAAATATCCGGACCTCGGACGCGGCTTTTTGGTGAGAGAGAGAGAGAGAGAGAGAGAGAGAGAGAGAGAGAGAGAGAGAGAGAGAGAGAGAGAGAGAGAGAGAGAGAGAGAGAGAGAGAGAGAGAGAGAGAGAGAGAGAGAGAGAGAGAGAGAGAGAGAGAGAGAGAGAGAGAGAGAGAGAGAGAGAGAGAGAGAGAGAGAGAGAGAGAGAGAGACCAGTGTAAGGTCACCTTACAGATTTTCTGTAAAGGTAAACTTACACTTTAACCTTAAAACTACGTTTTTTTACTCCTAACTCCTTTACTTAAAAGGTAAAAAAGATTTTGCAAACGTGGCAGCAGCAGCAGGGATTAGGGCATGCCACTGTTCATTTGACACAATGTAGCAATCATGTCAGCAAACTTGCAGATCAATAGAAATAGTATATGGTTAATAAACCATGTAAATACAAACTTACTACAGTATGCTGTGGAACATTACCATTCATAACTGAGCTACACCATTCAGAACCGGAAATGCTGGTTCTGAAAAGACAGCTGAAGTTCAGAAAAGGAAAACATTTGAAATCGTATGAGGAGTACTTAAACCTTACCTTTTAAAGACAAATATATTTAGGACACTTAAATTGTTTATTACCTTATTTCCTGTCCTGATTAAATACAAACTATTTACACTGCCCTTTAAACTTGTATGCCATGTTTAGAAGTGATGTGTTGAACAAGACAAATAGCCTGAAAAAAGAGCAGACATATTTTGCAACAGGGCTTAAAAGAACGAGTCCCTAGGTGGTAGCATTGTGGAAAAGGCACACAGGATACTGAAGTAACTACCCTTCAATTGCTTGGGCATGTTTGTTAAAAGGCAACCACCCAATAAAATGGGTGACTGATTAAAGCAGAATTTCAGATGAAAAAAATAATAGCTTATTAAAAAAAAATAGAGTAAAAAGTAACCTTTGCTGAAATATTCACTTTCAAGCCACAGACTTTCTCCATAGCATTTCTTTTTCATAAGGTGCTCTGACCATTCAACCCGCTTGTTCTGAGCCCAGACTGTCCATTGCTCACCCTTGCTTGCGACTGGCCAATAAAAACAGAAATTGCAGTCTGATGAGCTCATTTTTCTGTCACTCTGTACTCACCACCTAATACCAAGCTTCTTGCAGCTCCTTCTGCTAAAAAAAAATATAAAAGTGTAGCGCTATAAACTAGCAAGCATATAGATCAAAAAACTAAGTGCATACACACATTGAATAAAGTTTAAAGCAAACTAAATGTGACCATAAATATGGATTTTATGGACGTTTCCTCTACCTCGTATCACAAGTACCTCCTTGTAAAACGAGGTAGAGGAAATGTTGCAGCAGAGGAGTGTTTTAAACGTTATCACGCTATGTGAGTTTTCTTACTTCTCACATGGCATTTGAATTATTCGTTTGGCCTATGTCGGATTGCTTATGGATGTGGAAGCTGTGATGTCACCCTCCCTTCCCACTGTATGCTGACGACATCTGACAAGTTAAACTAGATGAGCCTTGCGAGCCACGTACGGGTTAATGCCTTATAATAAAATAAAAACTATTAAATATATATAGGATCCAAGTGAAAACAAGCTGCAAACACTAACCACGTTCCATTACCGTGTGAGTGATACAAAAGAAATATAAAACGTGCCTGCGCTAGAATTCAAATATCAAATAAATAATTGCGGCAAGTAAAAAAAAATGGCAAATCACTAAAAAAATGAATAAATAAATAAATAAATGCACATTAAGTTGATCAATAATAATCAGAAATATCTCTTAGTGATCTGACCTTAAAATCCCCAAAGTGCAAAGTGTACTCTAAAACACACAGTATAAGTGCAAAATCAAGGGTGAAATAGCAGCATTCCTCATAGAAGTCCTTATAGTTCAAAAAGTGCACATCCACAGAAATATAAATATAAAGTGCTCAGAAATAGTGTCCATAATAGTGAAGTTCATCCATCTTGTTCTTCCAAAAGTGTAACACCATAAAGCATGCCTCAGTGTCTTCCTGTGACCCCCCAAAAGCGTATGCGCTCACCTTACAATGTGTGACATAGTAATTAAACTCTGTCAAACAAGCTTTGGAGCCACTCCAGTGCTCAAAGGGAATTAACTTTGCAGACCTCCAATGCTTCCAATCATGATGTTATATGCAAGAAAAAGGAAACTCCATAGCGCAATATTGTAGGATAATGAAGGATCTTTTATTATAAACAAAAAAACTCTCCCCTCATAGGGGTACTCACATATTGTGGGTGCGTAAGTGCACCATCCCAAACAAGCATAGACACAAATAAGCCGTCCGTGGGGTATAGCGTGCGGTGCGGTGTGTGTCCCAAGCTCTCTCTCTCTGACAAGTTACATTGTTCGGACCAGGTGGTCAACAAGCCTTTTTTGACTTGTATGACGTATGTCATTTCAAGTCATTAATTTCCGGTAAGCCTCTTGATGTTCCTGGTGATGGCCCCGGCACCGATTTAGACCTTCTGTTCACCTGTGGTTCCCCTCAGTATCGACCTACCTGTCAGATCCTGGAAACTAACTATCTATTCACTTGTGAACCTGGGAGTTATATTTCCATCAGTTGTTACGTTCAACCTCCATAGACCTTTGGTGGTGGTTTTTCACAATTTTTTCCACAAATTTATATTATGGACTGTTGTGTTTCAAGTTTTTCTTTATAATCAATTCAGGTCTTTTGGAATCGTCACTGTTTTTATTACCAGTCACTGTTTATTTATTTTTTGTCAATTAGGTTTACCATTCATTGTTTTACCTAACTGTTTTTGCAGATCAACACTGCATATTTATATTGTGCAATCCATATTTATGGTCACATTTAGTTTGCTTTAAACTTTATTCAATGTGTGTATGCACTTAGTTTTTTGATCTATATGCTTGCTAGTTTATAGCGCTACACTTTTATATATATTTTTGTCACTTTTTACCTTGAGTCTACAGGTGTGTTAGCTGCTATCCTAGTGTTTTACTCGGTCTAGCGCAGCGCAGTACATATCCACTTATTTGTTTTGAACTCCTTCTGCTACAATGATGCTTTATTTTTAGAACCCAACCCAACTCTTGGTGGGATCATTTTATTTGGTAAGCGGCCATTCTTTACGTTTAAAGCCCAGTGATGATGCACTTGCACTTTGGATTTTTTCATTTGCACATGGACAATTTTTTATGAACTGCATGTGGGAAGTTGGAACCACCTATTCATTCTATGCAAATACAGGAATTGTTGGAGCACCAATTTATTTTATGAACTTTTGGAACACCTGTTTTCTTTACCTGCACCTGTGGCAGCAGGTTTTTAATCACAATTTTTTGTAATATGTTTGTATGTTTTTTTTTTGTATGTTTTAGCATATAATACATATACACAAAATACCTTGGATCTTAAGGATGTATTTAATAGCACTGATACACAGTATAATTAAGATCTAGGGGGCTTATTTGAACGCCTCAAAAATCTCATGGTTTCAGAAATTCATGGTAACTGGGGTGTTGCCTTCCTAGAGAAACACTTAGAGGACAACATGGTTCCCAGAAGTCTCAAGTTTGAGATCACCCCCAGGAAGATGAACAAGATCTCCTGGATTGGTTTAAATATTTCAACGATGTGGGTCTTGACCTTTTACATTTTCTTATAACCCGCAAAAGAAGTAAACTTCAGAAATGAGACAAAGGATATTATTGAATTAAAGGATAAATTGTCGTCTCATAAGGATTTAGACAAGTATAAAAATAAATCTGACCTTCTTAAAAAAGTTTTGGAGAAAGAGGATTTTGATGAAAAAGGTAAAAAAAATAAAAAAGTATCTTAAGGATCTGGATGACTACAAAAATAATTCAGTATTCAAATGGCAGGTTTAAAGGAATAACCTTGTTAATTCTGAAGGCAATCCATCTGGGGTACAAATGGGATCTTCTATTCCTGTCTTCCAACAACAAAAGTTACCACACTCTACAGGTGCTGGTACCCCTGGGAGAGGTTGGAAACAAGTTAGGAGGAGGCCCCCACACCTACAGCCATTCCAACACTTGGGTGGAACCCCTAAGAGAGGTAGTCCCCCTAAGAGGAATGATAAATAGAATTCCTATAATAATCCACATTACCCCCAAGAAGTGGGTTTATTACCACACAACAATTATGAACCTTTGAGAAGGGACTATGATGATGTTTGGGATGATAGCGATAATAGGTATAATCACACAGCATCCCTCTTATCATACATCTAGACAATACCGTTCTGACCAACGCTTGCCTCAAATGGAACAGTCCAGCCTATCATCCCCCATGGAGATCTGATCAAACCTCTTCTGGCGCACCACAACCTTCTATTTTTCCAAGAGGCCCCCCCAAAAAAACAGATGGAGGTCCAAAAGAGGGACCAGAGGGGTATAAAAGATCAGGGTATTTTTAATCTCAGTAAATGTGAACTTAGTGGTTTATCAGGGGCAAACTTAAGACCATGATTAAAAACAAAAGATGTACAGAAGTACATTAGAAAGATTAACATCAAGAGATACTTTCTTTCCAAGCCTTCTCGGGCTCCTGAGGTCAATATGGGGGGTATTAGGCATTCAGGGTTGAAAAATGCTTATCTCTTCAATCCACCTGGAAACCCTGATCCTTCTATTTCAGTGTTTAAGGAGTTGGTTCTTAAAGACAGAGAAATTAAACCTTTTTACCTGTAAAATCCTTTTCTTTTGAGGTACATCACGAGACACAGAGCCTCAGTAATTACTGATGGGTTATGGGTATCACAAGGTGATTGGACACTGGTCACACCCTAGACAGGAAGTTCAACCCCCTATATAACCCCTCCCCTTACTGGGGATACCTCAGTTTTGTAGCAAAGCAATATAAGTGTATTAGAAGAGGGGCGGGACCTCTGTGTCCCGTGATGTACCTCAAAAGAAAAGGATTTTACAGGCAAGCGGTTATAAAAAATCCTATTTTCTTTCTCGTACATCACGGGACACAGAGCCTCAGTAATTACTGATGGGATGTCCTAGAGCAATGCTATTTGAGGGGAGGGGACCACACAACGTAGGGTGTAATCAGACCTGAGGACCTCGTACTGCTGCCTGCAGCACACTATGCCCAAAGGCGATATCCTCATGCCTTCCCACATCCACCTGATAGAATCTGGTGAATGTATGGACTGAAGACCAGGTTGCGGCCTTGCAGATTTGAGCCATAGAGGCCCGGTGATGCACCGCCAAAGAAGCACTAATCGCCCTTGTGGAGTGTGCCTTGATTTGAAAAGGTGGAATTTTTTGTTTCAAACCGTAAGCTTGAATAATCATTTGTGGAATCCATTTAGAAAGGGTAGACTTTGACGCTGCCTGTCCTCTATTGGGACCTTCTGGTAGTACGAACAAAACATCCGTTTTGCGAACTTGAGCAGTTGCTTCCAGATGGGTCTTGACTGCCCTTACTACATCCAAAGAATGTAGTGACCTTTCTTCCGTAGAACAGGGATCTGGAAAAAAGGAAGGCAGAACAATATCTTGGTTTAGATGGAAATCTGAAACCACTTTCAGTAGAAAGATAGGATGAGGGCGCAATACCACTCTTTTCTTATGCATGATTAAATAAGGCTCTTTACAGGAAAGGGCTGCTAATTCTGATACTCTTCTAGCAGAAGAAATGGCTACCAGGAAAATTAACTTTCTTGTCAACAAGACCAAAGGAATCTGATGTATTGGTTCAAAAGGCTGTTTCTGTAAAACTGACAGAACCAAATTCAAGTCCCAGGGGTTTAGGGGCATTTTAAAACGGAGGATTAAGACGCGTCACCCCCTGCATAAAGCTTCGGACCAAAGAATGTGAAGCAAGTGGCCGTTGAAATAATACTGATAAGGCCGAGACCTGGCCCTTGATGGTACTCAAGGCCAGCTTCATTTCTAATCCTATTTGTCGAAAGTCAAGAATTCTACCTATGACATATTTTCTGGGATGCCAACCCCTGGCTTCACACCAGGATACACAAGTCTTCCAAACTCTATGATAAATCACTCTGGAAGCTGGCTTCCTTGCATTGATTAAGGTAGAGATCACAGGACCTGAAAGCCCACGACTCTTGAGAACGTGGGTTTCAATAGCCAAACCGTCAAATTTAGCATTCGTAAGGCAGGATGGAACACTGGACCATGAGATAACAGGTCTGGACGTGACGGTAGGGTCCACGGGGAACCCACTGTCATCCTTACTATTTCTGCATACCAAGCTCTCCTGGGCCAGGCTGGGGCTACCAGAAGTACAGACTTCTTCTCCTGCCGTATCCTGCGAAGGAGCCGTGGCAGTAGCAGAATAGGAGGGAATGCATAAATCAGTGAGAACCGATGCCACGGAATCACCAACGCATCTGTCCCGCATGCAAGAGGATCCTTTGTTCTTGCCACAAACTTGTTGACCTTTTTGTTGAACCTGGATGCAAAGAGATCTACATCTGGAACCCCCCATCTTTGACATATGGCCCAAAAGATGTCGGGGTGAAGAGACCATTCCCCCGGGACTAACCGCTGGCGACTCAAATAGTCCGCCTGCCAGTTCTCTATCCCTGGAATGAAAACTGCCGATATGCATGGCACATGCTTTTCTGCCCAGACTAAAATCTGGTTCACTTCTCTCTGAGCTGCACGACTCCTGGTGCCTCCTTGATGATTGATATAAGCCACTGCACTGGCATTGTCGGACTGGATCCTGACAGGGTAACCCTGTAGCCTGAGAGTCCAGGCCCTTAGGGCTAGATATGCCGCACGGATCTCCAGAATGTTGATGGGTAAGGTCCTCTCGATTTCGGACCATTCCCCCTGGACCGCAGACTGTTCCAGAACTGCTTCCCAACCCGAAAGACTGGCATCCGTTGTTACCACTGTCCAGGTAACCGGTAAAAAGGATTTCCCTTTTTGCAGGTTTTCAGGTATTAACCACCAACTGAGGCTCTGATGCACTGTAGGAGACAGATGCAGTGGAAAATCTAATGCCTGTATCTTCTTGTTCCAAGCAGACAGGATACTGTGTTGCAGCAGTCTTAAATGAAACTGAGCATAGGGAACTGCTTCGAATGAAGCCACCATCTTTCCCAGCAGCCTCATACAAAGGCGGACAGAGGGACCCTTTTTGGTCCTGACTACCTGAATCAGTTCTCTTAAGGCACTGATCTTTGCCTGAGGTAAAAATACCTTCTCTTGGCTTGTATGTATGACCAGGCCCAAATACTCTAGTCTTCTTACTGGTTTTAAGAAAGACTTTTCTAAGTTGAGAATCCAACCTAGGTATTCCAAGTAGTTGACTGTGGTCACCAAGTTCTGGTTCAGGCAGGCTACCGACCGGTCTATCAAGAGCAGGTCGTCTAGGTATGCTATGACAGTTATACCTTGGGCCCTTAATCTGGCCAGAGGAGGAGCCAAGATCTTTGAAAACACCCGAGGTGCAGTGGCTAGCCCGAAAGGCAGGGCTATAAACTGAAAGTGGCGTTTTTCTACTTCGAAACGCAAGTACTTTTGATGAGCGGGGAAAATGGGTACATGCAGGTACGCATCCTTGATGTCTATTGATGCCAGAAATTCTCCTCCTTGTAGGATGGAGACTACTGACCGAATTGATTCCATGCGAAAGGATCGAATCTTTAGGAATCGGTTTAGATCCAGAATGGGTCTGACATCTCCATTTGGTTTTCGAACCGTGAAAAGGTTGGAATAAAACACCAATCCCTGCTCTTCCGTGGGAACCACCACGATGACCTTTTGCGACAATAGTCGCTCTAACGCTAGAAGGAGAGACTGCTTTTTCCCTGGATCTCTGGGGACATTCGATTTGAGGAAACGAGGAGAGGGGAATTCTGGGAATTCCAGTTTGTAACCTAGTTACCGTGGAGATTACCCATCTGTCCTGGAAATCTTCCTGCCAGAGTTTTGAGAACTGTAGCAGTCTTCCCCCCACGCGAGCGAGCGGGGGAGCTCCTTCATAAAGAGGCTTTAGCGTCTTGTCTAGTAGGCTTCTTCCCCCAGGACTTCTATTGTCCCTGGGGTCGACTCTGAAATTTATTTCTTGAACCTGACGGAGGAGGCCGTCGCGACTGCCTGAGGCTGATGCTCCTGGCACTGGGGAAAGAGCCCGTTTAAAAGAGGGACGTTTACTCCTTTTCTTAACAGGTAAGAGAGTGCTTTTCCCACTAGAGATCTTTTGGATATAGTTGTCCAAATCCTCTCCAAACAGCCTAGCATCACAAAATGGAAATCCAGCCAGAAGCTTCTTACATGGCGATTCAGCTGACCAATTTTTCAACCATAAGATTCTACGCATATGTACCAACCCAAGCGAAAGGCGAGAGGTTTGGATGATAGAATCTCTGATTGCGTCAACAGCAAAACATAAAGCCGCTGGAAGGTTGGCCAACCCCCGGGCCTCCTGTTCAGGTAGAACTTTGAGGACCTGTTTAACATGGTCTCTCAAGTATTGACAGACACCGATCGCTGTCACTGCAGGTTGAGCTACTGAACCCACTAAGGAAAAATATTTTTTTAACAGGGATTCCATTTTTTTATCAGTTGGATCCCTAAGCATCTGAGCACTGTCAACAGGACAAGTCAGACTTTTATTTACGGAAGAAATGGCGGCGTCAAAGAAAAATGTTTTAATAATAAAAGATTCACTGATGGGTTAAAGTCCCTTAAGAGTAGGAATGACATCATTGTCCACCACGCTGATAAAGGGGGCGGCGTTGTTGTACTCGATAAGTCCTCCTATATAGAGGAAACTATGAAAATTCTTTCTGATAGGGAGAGATACATAAAGTCACCCCAATGATCCAACTGTTAAATATAAGAAGGATCTAGGGAAGTTGATCAATGAGGGCTTTGAAGATAATATTCTTACCAATAAAGAAAAATAGTTTCTTCTGCCTGCTGCACCCAGATTACCAGTTATCTATTATCTCCCTAAGGTCCACAAGGATCCAGTTAATCCACCTGGTAGGCCTCATAAGTGAACATCGCAAATAGGGAAGTACTGTATTTATTGGCGTATAACACGCACTTTTTCACCATGAAAATCGGGTGCAAATAGCGCGTGCGTGTTATACGCCAATACTTCAATTTTAGTTGCCTCGGAGGGGACAGGGAGGGGGGTGGGACGAGTGCCGTCAGATTACATACAGTGAGAATCTCCTGTTTACTTGGCGGTCTCTGTAATAGGAAGTCCCGTCTCCTGGGCCGCCATTGGACCACTGTTCTGTCTATCGTAGGAGATTCTCACTGTGTGTAATCTGTCAGCGCTCGTCCCGCCCCCCTCCCTGTCCCCTCTGGGCTGCAGATGGGCATCGATCAGGCTGCACTGATGGCAATGGTGAGGCTGCTGCATTCATGGCAATGGTGAAGCTGCATTGATGTGGACTGATGAGGCTGCATTGATGGCACTTGTGAGGCTGCAGATGGGCATTGATCAGGTTGCATTGATGGCAATGGTGAGGCTGCAGATGGGCACTGACCCTTACTTTGCTTCAAAGTTTCTTATTTAAAATGTAAGTTTTTTTCCTGAAAATTCCCTCTTAAAATGAATGTGCGTGTTATACGCCGATAAATGTATATAGATGTTTTTTGCAGCCCCTGGTGACTGGGACACCTTAGTTTTTGAAGGACTCTTCTCAGATCATTAAGAGCTTGGGGGAGATTGAGTTGAGGGATGGCTACTTATTGGCTACGGCTGATGTGGCCTCCCTCTACACCAGTGGTTCTCAACTCCTGTCCTCAGGACCCACTAACAGGTCAGGTTTGCAAGATAATGGAAATAAATCACAGGTGATATCATTTGCTGCTCAGTGATTGCAGTATTTTAATCTGCATCTCCCCAAGGTAATACTTAAAATCTGGCCTGTTAGTGGGTCCTGAGCACAGGAGTTGAGAACCACTGCAGGATTTTTTTGTGCTAAAACTACTTACTTTTATCATGTCACACAATTATTTTTGGTTTGGAGGTTTCCTTTATCGCCAGGATCATGGTGTGGCCATGGGGGCTAAATTTGCCCCTAGCACAGCCAACCTCTTTACGGCTAAATGGAAGGACAACGTTATCTATGCTTCACGGAGACCAGAGTTGGTCTTCTGGGGGAGGTACATTGATGACATCCTCCTTCTTGTGATTTGACATCTCTGAATGAGTTCTTTACAATACGAAGAGAGTTCATCTAAGATCCATTTTTTGGATCTAAATATAGAGGTGAGAGATGGAGTTTTGGTTACTTCATTCTACTTTAAAGCATTTGTAAACCCCCCAGAAAATTATATATATATATCCTGTGCCTTTAAAGCATGTTAAATAGCACAGTGCCATGTCACGTGTCCCTTTGTATGTGAAATACCTGACTGATCCTGCCTGTTTCTGTGTCCCCGTCTCTGCTGACCACAATAATCAGGGCTCTTGATTCAGGATACCGTGGGCAGATTACATGCTTTCTCCTCTCTGCCTCTCCCCCTCCCTGCCTGTCAGTTCCGATGCCTGTGTGTGTGAGAGCGATCCCCTCCCCCTCCCCTACTGTTCTTCCCTGTCACTTGAAATACCTTTGAAAAGTAACTTTCCTCCCCTCTGTTTTATCAAGATCTTAACTGCTAGGTGTCTGTTCTTTTAAAACTCTAAAGGGCCGTACCCACGATCGGACTTTTTGACAACAAACATGCAAATGAGCTGTTTTGGAGCAACATCCGACTGTGTGTACGCTCCATCGGACAAACTTTTTCAGTTTCCATCGGACTTTTGTTGGCTGTGCGAACAGACAAACTTTCCAGCAACAAAAGTCCGATGGAGCACAGTCTGATCGTGTGTACACAAAGTCATCGGACTTTTGTACAAACTACAGTATGCAGCCGCGAGAATGTTTCCAGCGCGATCGGATCGCGCTGGTTCTTGGCGGCAGGGTACTGTACATCTCGCGCTAGCTGCAATAGGAAAAACACATTTTCCTACTACAGCGAGCGCGAGAGGGAATTCGGTCTGGTATGGATTTTAAGGGGAACCCCTACGCCGAAAAAACGGCGTGGGGGTCCCCCCCCAATCCATACTAGACCCTTATCCGAGCACGGAGCCTGGCCGGTCAGGAAAGGGAGTGGGGACGAGCGAGCGCCCCCCCCTGAGCCGTACCAGGCCGCATGCCCTCAACATGGGGGGGGTGAGTGCTTTGGGGGAAGGGGGCGCCCTGCGGCCCCCCCCTCCCAAAGCACCTTGTCCCCAGGTTGATGAGGACAAGGGCCTCTTCCCGACAACCCTGGCCGTTGGTTGTCGGGGTCTGCGGGCAGGGGGCTTATCGGAATCCAGGAGCCCCCTTTAATAAGGGGGCCCCCAGATCCCGGCCCCCCACCCTATGTGAATGAGTATGGGGTACATCGTACCCCTACCCATTCACCTAGGGGAAAAAGTGTCAATAAAACACAGGACACAGGTTTTTAAAAGTAATTTATTAGGCAGCTCCGGGGTCTTCTTCCGACTTCGGGGGTCTTTCCGGCGTCTTCTCCCGGTGTCTGCATCTTCTGCCGGCTCCACCGCTATCTTCTGGCGCTCTTTTGCCAGCGGTGGTCCGGACCTCTGGATCGTCTTCTTCCCTCTTCTCTTCCAGAGATGTTGACATGACGCTCTCTCCAGCCAGAACGCGCTCTGTGCGCTCCGCAACAAACTTATATAGGCGGTGACCCCGCCCCCCTATGACATCAGTCCCGGGGCATACTGGGACTGTGAGGTCATAAGGGGGTGTGGTCATATGACCACGCCCCCTTGTGACCTCACAGCCCCGCGACTGTGATGTCACAGGGGGCGGGGTCACCACCTATATAAGTCCGTTGCGGAGCGCACAGAGAGCATTCTGGCTGGAGAGAGCGTTGTGTCAACATCTCTGGAAAAGAAGAGGAAAGAAGACGATCCAGAGGTCCGGACCACAGCTGGAAAAAGAGCGCCAGAAGATAGAGGGGGAGCCGGCAGAAGATGCGGACACCGGGAGAAGACGCCGGAGAGACCCCCGAAGTCAGAAGAGGACCCCCCGAAGTCGGAAGAAGACCCCGGAGCTGCCCAATAAATTACTTTAAAAACCTGTGTACTGTGTTTTATTGACACTTTTTTCCCCTAGGTGAATGGGTAGGGGTACGATGTACCCCATACTCATTCACATAGGATGGGGGTCGGGATCTGGGGGCCCCCTTATTAAAGGGGGCTCCCGGATTCCGATAAGCCCCCCGCCCGCAGACCCCGACAACCAACGGCCAGGGTTGTCGGGAAGAAGCCCTTGTCCTCATCAACATGGGGACAAGGTGCTTTGGGGTGGGGGGGCCGCAGGGCGCCCCCTTCCCCCAAAGCACCCACCCCCCATGTTGAGGGCATGCGGCCTGGTACGGCTCAGGAGGGGGGGCCGCTCGTTCGTCCCCACCCCCTTTCCTGACCGGCCAGGCTGCGTGCTCGGATAAGGGTTTGGTATGGATTTTGGGGGGACCCCCACGCCGTTTTTTCGGCATAGGGGGTTCCTCTTAATATCCATGCCAGACCTAAGGGCCTGGTATGCCCCTGGAGGGGAACTCATGTCGGTTTTTTATTTAAAATTTGGCGTGAAGTTCCCCTTAAAGATTCATACCAAACACAGTGCCTGACATTGGCGGGGATTCAAGTCGGATTCCCGCACCAGTGTCAACACAGCTCGCAAGGTGTCAATCTCGCCAATAAAAGTGGCGAGATTGACACAATATCAGACAACAATACACAAGTTGACCAAAGGGTGGTGGTAAAGAGCTGAAAAAACACGTGATATGGTGAAAGTTGGCTGGAAAAGTCCTGTCGTCTGTATGCAAGACAAACTTTTGGGCAACAACCTTTGTACAAAAATCCAAGGGAAAGTTTGTACAAAGTCCTATCGTGTGTATGGGGCTTAAGGCCCCTTTCACACGGACGGACCGTCTATCAATTTTTCTTCCATCTGTCAACGGACGACAATGCATTCCTATGGGCAACCGGATGACCATCTATTACCATCCGTTAACCTCCGCTTCCGTTTTTATCCCTTTTTCTTTTAACGTACAAGGCTACGTCCAGATCCGTCAAAACGGATATTAATTGACAATGTCAGTCAACGTCCGATCAGTTAAGATCCATTTTGAAGAACTAATTTAAAGTTCATACTTTGACAAATAAAAAAACAAAGTGAAAAAACCTTTATTTTAAAAGAGTTATGCAGAATAATAAAACTAAAACTATTTTGAACATATCATGTCATGCTTTTGTGTCTTTTTATGCTATCAAAACACAATGAAATAACCAAATTAATTAATAAATTTAAATTTGCACTGCATTAGTTATATATATATATTGGTACTGCCATGGAACTTCTCCTGATGGAGATAGAAAGTAGTCGGCAAATTGTTCACGCATGGCAATGTACTATGGGAGGAGCAATGCTTTCTGGGTAATTTCCTTAAAAGGCACAGAAACTGCTGTAAACGGATGAAAACGGATACAAAAACAGATGGAAAAACGGATGTAAATGTGTACATTAACGGAACAGAAGACGGATGAAAACGGAGATTAACAGAACAGAAGACGGATGAAGCAACGGATAAGAACTGATATCTCAGCCCCTTCCTTTGCATTCTTCTTCTGAGCAGAGGAAAGACACTGACAACAATTTATTGCTGTGAGATAAGGTACTTACCATTAGAATTAAAAAAAAAAAAAAAACAAACAAACAAAAAAAAAAAAACGGACACATAGTGCTATAGCTCTTGATAAAACAGAGGGGATGGCAGTGTTTTATCATCCTGACTTTACAACCACTCTAAGTCCAAGGATAGAAACAGTTATATTGGTAGGAAGAGCTGCCAACACCCTTCTTGGTTGAAGGGAGTCCCTAAAAGTCAATTTATCTGCATTAGAGACAGAATTGTACGGTTTATGAGGACTATATTAAAACAGGTAATGGTCCTAAAAGCCCGATTTGTCAATAAGGGCTATGCTTCTGATGAACTAGAGGAAGTTATCATGAAGGTGGGCCATTCAGGTAGATCCCTCTTACTCGCTGGGATACTTGGAGCGATAGGGCTCCGAAAGATTTTGGTTTTGCTTTCATCAAAGTTTTTCATGACAATATCGGGACATTAAAAAAAGTATAGTGTCCAAACATTGGAATGTTCTAAAGAATGACAGGACGTTGGGGCCAACTCTTCCGGATGTGGTCTTTCAAGGTGTTCCTTCATTAGGCCTTCAGGTGACACCAAACATCCTGGATGCTCCGAAAAGGGGTTTCATTCTTTCATAAATTGAAAGGCTACTTCCCATGTAGAAAATGTAGTGTTTGTAGCCTCAATAAAAATTAAGAACAGATGGATTGAAGAATTCAAATCAAGTACTATTGCCAAACTGTTCATTGACACCTTTATCACCTGTACTACTTTAAATGTGGTGTATCTGATTATCTGTCCATGCGGCCTTTAGTATGTTGGCCGCACTACGAGAGCCATAAATGTTCATAAAAACTATCCATTATGAAGGGAATTCATAGTGGTTAAAGGTTTTGTACATTTTTTTTTTCCCAATAACTGAAGCTTGTTTATTTTTATCAAAGTATAGAGACATTAAAGAAAGGTAAATATACCAGCATCAGATCACATTATGCTGTACAAAATATATATTTTTTTAATTTAGAACTGCAAGTACAAAAATATATATTTATTAAAAAGCAGCAGATTTTACATGTCTAAGCCAGGTAAATTTGAAACAATGCATTTTTTTCATATATGCTGCATTCTTCTTTTGAGCCAGCAGGTGGAGCTTTAAGACCTTTTCACATTTTCAGCCTCTAGCTGTGCCATAAAGCCTACTTAGTGCAGTATTTTACAAAACGTATAAAAAAAATAAAAATACAAAAACAAAAACACACGATTACTTATTAAAGCGGTTGTATACGGGCTGGGTTTTTCGTTTTTTTTTCTACACCTGCAAGGGAAAAGGCATAATGAGCTACTTGCCTTAGAACGAGGTGCCGGCCTCTCACGCTATCCATGCCGAGGGAGCTGACATTTCCCCTCGGCGTGTCTTGCAGGCATGCGCGGGAGACTTCTGCCCGGCAAGCTCCGGAGTTTGCTGGGCTGTCAGCCGAGAATCCCCTGTGCGCATGCGCCGCTGCAGTCAGCGGCTCATTGCGAGGGGAATATCTCCTAAACCTTACAGGTTTAGGAGATATTTTTTTTTTACCTATAGGTAAGCCTTATTATAAAAAAAAAAAAAAAAAAAAAGGTATGCAACCGCTTTAATAACTGGAATTGTACCCTAATCTTGCCTACAGCCCTCACTTTTACAAACTTGAACAGCCATAACTGCTTACGCACTTTAATCTAATTCTTCTACCAGTACCAGAATCTAGCTAGTGCTTTTGTACGCCTTTTTAAACTTCTAATCCAAATTTTTAGTACAGGTTTTGTAAAATTCCTTGTCTTGATGCTTCCATCCAGCATTTTAATTTGTGGAAAGCCCTGTGACTTTAACTAGAAGACTTAAAGCAGAACTCCGGGGGGGGGGGGGGGGGGGGAACGACACACTTTTCCATATCCTTGTTGCTGATCTTCTACCTTCACCATTTATTCCATCCACCTTCTTCTGAGCCCAGTAGTTCCTCTGCAATAGCCTGCTGAAAACCGTTATTGCCCAGTGATTTCTTGTTTGTAAGACTGCTGGCTGCTATTCCTCCTGTACCCTCAGCCAGCGGTCTTGTCACTACCCACCAGTAGTTCTCTTAAGCTGAGCAGCAGCAGCCGTCGTCGTCGTCGTCCGCACAACAGAGCAGAGATCTCGGCCTGACAGGTCTTGTATGTGAAAACATTTTTTAGGTCTTATTTTCAGTTGGATGTGTATTATATGTGATGTTACATATCACAGAGACGGGTATTGATTCGTAAGTTAGCACTGCACTTTTTTTGTTTTTTTTGCCGACATTTACTTGTGTCACATGCTGATGTGAAAGCAGAATGTCTCAGCTCTTCCTGTGTTGCGGTAGGGATGTACTCATACACCATACAAGCACTGATTGCTTTTAAAAAGATCTCAAAGCTGCAGTATGAGGAATATTTCTAATACTGAATTAGAAGAGAGTACAGTGTATAGAATATATAATTAGGGGGCATGCGTCTACAGTTCAGTAATGGTTAATAAAGCATGTAAGGGCAATAGTTTTATTTGCGTTTGTGTCTGGAGGAGGCAAATATAAAACATATTTTGCATTTATAAGGCTGTAACTGTCTATCCTGCTGTGTGCTACTGAGCAGCATGGATGGCTGGCTGGCTGCAGAATGAGGGGGTGCGATTTATGTTGAAGTGGGCTTGTTCACATTTACATAAACAGGCCTAGTGTACCTCCTACATTCATTGCAATTTGCAAAGCATGATGGGAAATGTAGTTTGATGATAGTGTAAAGAGAGGGGATAGGATATGATGTAATCCCAGTCCTAACAGCTCCCTCCAAGGCAGGAATACATGCAGCATTTTTTGAACTACAGAGATGACTTCCTTAATATTCAATTCAACTTTTCTCTTCAATGGTAAGGAATTTCACCAATGGAAAAACTATTTAGTGTTCTGTGTTGGGGGAGGGGGTATACTAGAGGGGGATTTTTGCCGATCCCAAAGCTCTGCTCTAAACTTTTTTTATTTTCCGTTTATTTTTTCCCTTATGAACAACCTCTTTAAAAGCCTAAATACATTTTTTTGGATTTAAAAATTAATAAAATGACATAACTAAAATAAAATTGACCCAATACCATTGATGTTCTTCTTATAGGATACCCTGTGAAGTCATTCTTATGTTTCTCTATTTAGATGGACATATTTAAATGATTTTAGAACTGAAAGAAGAAATAATCAATGCAAATTTTTTTTTTTTTTTTTTTTTTTTAAATAGGAGTTAGGTACTCGGTAACTCCTTTTCTAGGAATTCTTCCAGGGCAGCATCTGAGATATAGGTCTCCTCCCACCTAAAACAGGAAAAACACATCCACCATTATAAAAGCCATCACATACCTCAGTAATATACAAGTACTGAAAGGAACAACAGACAAATATACACCATCCTTCCATAAAACTTCCGCCAAAAAAAATAGGAATGGGTTGAGTGCTGCCCTGGAAGACATTCTAGAAAAAGGAGTTATCAGGTACCTAACTCTTTCTCAAGTCGTCCTCCAGGGCAGCATCCGAGAGGATTTAGCAAGGAACACTAAGGGGGGGGCTCTACAGCCTGAAGGACTTTCTACTGAAATATTGGTCTGGGCTGGACAGGAAATATATCCTGTAGTGTTTTGTAAGGGTAATGAAGCATGACCAGGTTGCCAGTTAGCAGATCTGGTCTGGCGTAGCTCCTGCTTTCACCACATATAAAAGATAGCCAGGCCCTGGTAGCATGGGATGTGATTGCCTTGGGTGGTACCTGGTTGAAACTGGTAGATGTAAGAGATGCTCGGCTAATTTAACTACTGCCATCTCTGTGGAGTTATTGAGGCAAAACCCCTTCCTCTGTACATATTGATGTCAAACATTTGTAAAATGACCTCTGACCCCACTGAGAGGTTCTACATATAATTATGAACAACAGCAGGAAACCCCTAAATTAAATTAGTTTTAGAAATTGTACTGAAATCAATTCATCTGTGGCCCATGGAAAAAATGCTCTACGCACAGGAAGACCCCTACATCGGTGATCAGAATACCACAATTAACCACTTCAGCCCCGGAAGGATTTACCCCCTTCCTGACCAGAGCGTTATTTGCGATTCGGCACTGCGTCGCTTTAACTGACAATTGCGCGGTCGTGCGACGTGGCTCCCAAACAAAATTGACGTCCTTTTTTCCCACAAATAGAGCTTTCTTTTGGTGGTATTTGATCGCCTCTGCGATTTTTATTTTTTGCGCTATAAACAAAATAAGAGCGACAATTTGAAAAAAAAAAAAACACATTTTTTACATTTTGCTATAATAAATATCCCCCAAAAATATATAAAAAAAACATTTTTTTTCTTCAGTTTAGGCCGATCGTATTCTTCTACATATTTTTGGTAAAAAAAAAAAAAAAAAAAAAAAAAATCGCAATAAGCGTTTGATTGGTTTGCGCAAACGTTATAGTGTTTACTAAATAGGGGATAGTTTTATGGCATTTTTTTAATATTTTTTTTTTTTTTACTAGTAATGGCGGCGATCAGCGATTTTTATTGTGACTGCGACGTTATGGCGGACATGTCGGACATTTTTGACACATTTTTGGGACCATTGTCATTTATACAGCGATCAGTGCGCTTAAAAATGCACTGATTACTGTGTAAATGACACTGGCAGTGAAGGGGTTAACCACTGTCTTTTCACTGGATGTTAGAGATCGTAGCAGAAGTTCAGAGTTGGAACTACACAGGAGAAAATGCATATTGACAAGGGGAGTGTAGAGGTGGGCGGGGAGTCTACTGACATTACAACTCCACCCACCGAGCTCCAGACAACAGACCCACCCACAGAATCTGCAGTTTTTCGGCTCTCATAACAGACAGAGGGAGACATTTGACTGGTAAAGATACATGCAGGAGGCATGTATATCCTTATAGATAACCACTATGGCAGTAGTTTAGAAAGGATGACATTGGGTTTACATCCACTTTAACCACTTGCTTACAGGGCACTTAAACCCCCTCCTATCCAGACCAATCTTCAGCTTTCAGCGCTGACGCACTTTGAATGACAATTGCGCGGTCATACAATACTGTACCCAAATTACATTTTTGGGAGCGTGCACAGGGAGCGTGCACAGGGGAGGCCGTCATATGACGGCCTCCCGGGAATTCAGGTCCACGCTGTGGCCGTCATTCGGCCATAGCTCGGATGTGTAGTGGTTAAAGCAGTAAGCATATGTAATAAAACCTCCAAATAATGGGAAACTTACGCAAAGTAGATTGTTAGAAGTATCAAATAAAAGCGTCAGATAGTATTTGACAAAAGCCTTGATCTGCGACAAAGAAAACTTGGTTGAACATCCGCAACCAGATGACCAGTACCTATTAGTCTTCCTCATGTGCATGTCCCATGTGTATGTTCATGATAGATATAAAATACTAGCATAATGCACAACCCTGAGGTCAGTCATGGTGTATTTATCTACGAGATACCCCCTGATCTGTAATGCATACACCACCGTTTATGCCCTCAAGCAGTTAGCAGAATCCAGGACCTAGGTATAACTTGCTCTGTGGCTACCAATGCTTTGTATATCTATCCAGTGGAAGCACTGGGGGACTTCAGGTAAAGGAAGTGTAAGGGTGAACACACCAACTGGTAAACCATAATAGGTACAGCTTCCATTCCTCCCTGACGATAGCCAAAATGTTTAGTTAGAATGAGTCACCCATATAGCGAAAAGTACACTGAAGTAAACATAAATTGTCTTGCTCAGGTAAGAAGCGACCAAAGTCTTTCAATTCCCAAAGGTCATAACCTGGTCAGACCTGGTAGTAAATTAAAGCTGCTGACATCCTAAGCCTGGGAATGTAGCCAGAGCAGTCCCAAGTACAACACCTGCCTGTGATTATGAACAGTCAGTAATCACAGGTTTGTCTTTGCAGCCCTTGCATAGGGGCCTAGTCCAGGAGCCAATAAATTATATGTTGCAGGATCCACCTAACAAAGCACAAAAAAACCTGATTGCGCCCCAAACTGAAAGAAGGGAAAGGTGTCCGACTTCTTTTACCGAGGAGACTAATCCTTTTAAGACTCACAGGGATTCTTTTGCCACATGCTTGGTCTTTTGGCAAAGATTTATGGCCCAGCTGGCTGCCATTCTGCACTCACAAGAAGCACATGCTTAGGAAGGGAATGCAAGCCGCTGGTCTTGGCCCTTTAAAAACCAATATAATACAGGGCCCTGGTTCGCAGGCTCTGCAGGGCAGAATGGCTAAATGGTGCAGCGTCTGACATGGTCAGCTTTAACCACTTGCCGCCCGCCATATAGCAGAATGACAGCGGCAAAGTGGTTTCAACATCCTGACCAGACGTCATGTGACGTGATCAGGATATTAAGCTGCTGCGCGCCCCCAGGGGCGCGCATCGAGGCGATCGTTGTTGCGGTGTGGCATTCTGCCACACCGCAACTCCGATCTAGGTAAAGAGTCTGACGGAGACTTTTTACCACGTGATCAGCCGTGTCCAATCACGGCTGATCGCGATGTAAATAGGAAGAGCCGGTGATCGGCTTTTCCTCACTCGCGTCTGACAGACGCGAGTAGAGGAGAGCCGATCGGCTGCTCTCCTGACAGGGGGATCTGTGCTGTTTATCAGTACAGCCCCCCTTGGATCCCGCCCAGGACCACCATCATGCCACCCAAGACCACCAGGATGGCCATCCACACTGGACCACCAGGTATGCCCCCCCAGACCCCCAGGGAAATACCAATTTGTGCCCAGGCAGCTGCCAATCAATGCCCAGGTATCTGCCAATCAGTGCCCACTCACAATGCCTGCCAGTGCCACCAGGGATGCCCATCAGTGCCTCATATCAGTGCCACGTATATATGCCCATCAGTGCCACCCATAAGAACCCATCTTTGCAGCCAGTGCCCATCAGTGCCGCCTATCAATGCTCAGTGCTGCATATCAGTGCCCATCATCAGTGCCCGCTCATTGGTGCCACCTCATCGGTGCCGCCTTATCAGTGCCCGTCAGTGAAAGAGAAAAAACTTGCTTATTTACAAAATTTTATAACAAGCAAAGCTTTTATTTTTTTTCAAAATGTTCGGTCTTTTTTTATTTGTTTAGCAAAAAATAAAAACCGCAGAGGTTATCAAATACCACCAAAAGAAAGCTCTATTTGTGGAACAAAATGATAAAAATTTAGTTTGGGTACAGTGTTGTATGACCGCGCAATTGTCATTCAAACTGCGACAGCGCTGAAAGCTGGTCTTTGCAGGAAGGTGTATAAGTGCCCTGTATTGAAGTGGTTAAGCAAACATCCAGCATATGCTCCGTGAAAGCTTTTCCTGCCCCTGCTCCGGCCCTGCCTTCAGTGTGAGAAGGGTGTAGATAGCCTGCTGCATACCACTATGTAGCCTAGGGCGAATAGCAGTTTGCAAGTACAGGAGGTGGCCTGTGCATGCTCTGGCTTGCTTTAGAGCTGCCCTGGCTCTGCAGGGCAGGGTGATGCAGCTTCTGACAGGATTAGCCTGCTGAGCCTCCTGCCAGGTGCTCTTTTATAATCCCCTGCCCCGGCCCCACCCCAGTCACCCTGATAGAGGTATGGGTGAACACATACCCTCTTGTGATTTGTTTGTCTCCCTTTCTTCATAAAGGAGATACTGTGTCCAGGTTTCCGATTGTCGATCTGCCAAAAGTGACGTCATAGCTGTGCTCTGAGTTTGTTGTCCCCCTCAGCATCCAGGCTCTCCTTGAAAAGATGGCGCCGGGCGAAACGGTGTCACCAGAAATGCCTCGCCGGAAGTTCCACCAATCGGAAGTGACGTCCCGGCTCCCCGAGGCCATCTTGCTACACCCCTCTGACTGGCCAGACAGGGGAGAGGGTTGAGGAGATCAGATGGCGTCCCGCAGATGCCACAGGCAAGCGGGTTTGCTGCTGCATCACAAGCTAGAGGGGGACTGCAGGGAGGTATCCCAAGATATCTTTGTCGGCTGGGGGGGGGTGGGCGGCGAACCTCAGGCTGAATGAGGACCCTGGGGGGCCCCTGGGAGCTCTGGCCTAAGTTGCCTGACCCACTCAGAGGTAACTGAAGGCAACCGGCCAGGGAGTACCCTGCAACTAGCACAGGGACTGGAGCAAAAAAAAAACTGTGTGCTGATCCTGTTGGTCCGGGAGGAAACACAACTGAGGTATGTGACGGCTTTTAAAATGGTGAATGATGCGTTTCATGTATTAGGTGGGAGGAGCCCTATCTCTCAGATGCTGCCCTGGAAGATAACTTGAGAAAGTTATATCAAAAAGATTGCCAGAGCATAATATTATGTTCTATGCACTATATTCATTACTTACAATAAGAATGCCCTCTTCCTCTGCCTCTTCCCGGCCTCCTCTTCCTCGTCCTCTGGAGATTTCCCTGGTAACACTAGATTCACTTCTTGTGCTTGAGACTTCATCTAGGTCACTTTTTCTATCTCGCTGCCACCCTGTAAAGACACACATTTTGTTAAACTACTTAAGTACTAGACTGTATACACCAAATTCATAACTAGGCCATTTTCCAGTGCTGTGATAGTTTGAATGACAATTACTCCATCATGCAACACTGTATCCAAATTAATTTGGTCTTTTTTTGAGAGATACAGAACCTTCTTTTGGTCGTATTTAGTAATCACTGAGATTAAAAAAAAGCAAAAAAAAAAAAAAACAAAAAAAAAACAAAAACTTTCCTTACATTCTGTTATAAAACATAACAAATAAAAATGTCAGGACAAAATCCCCCAAAATGAAGAAACGTAGCAGTAATAAGGGGGGGGGGGGGGGTTAAAAAACAGAGCTTGGTACACTAGTTACATTACATGCAGCAATTTTTCAAACGCTTTTTTTTTGGGGGGGGGGGGGGGGGGGGAGATTTACAAATAGGAAAAAAAAAAACCCAACACATAACACTAAAGTTAGCCCAATTTTTTTGTATAATGTGAAAGATAAGCCGAGTAAATAAATACCCAACATGTCACACTTTAAAATTGCACACTCATGGAATGGCGCCAAACTTCGATACTTAAAAATCTCCATAGGCAACGCTTTACTTTTTTTTTTTACAGGTTACATGTTTAGAGCTAGAAGGGAGATCCTGGGATAGAATTGTTGCTCTCGATCCAACGTTCACGGCGATACCTCACATGTGTGGATTGAACTTTTTACACATGTGGGCGCGACATACGTATGCGGGGACAGGGACACTTTACTTTTTTTTTTTGTTAATTTTTATACTTTCCACTTTAAATGTTTATTTATTTTTGATCACTTATTCCT